>WAAF01016862.1:0-505189 GCA_013400475.1 Tricholaema leucomelas | reverse complement strand
CCCTCAGCCTCTCCTCACAGGGCTGTGTTCTAGGCCCCTCACCAGCCTTGTTGCCCTTCTCTGGACACATTCCAGCACCTCAGCATCTGTCTTGAATTGAGGAGCCCAGAACTGGACACAGTACTCAAGGTGTGGCCTGACCAGTGTTGAGTACAGGGGAAGAATAACCTCCCTTCTCCTACTGGCCACAAATACAAAGAATGAAGAATGATGCACAATACAAAGAATGAAGAATACTCACTAGTCCTCAGTTTCCAACGTCTGTGGCCCAAAACATAGGCAGGAAAATATTCAGTAGAAGTTCTGTGAAGAATTCCACGTGGAAATCGGCTGCTGGCATGGCAGGCTGAGATGGCAGGCGGGTGGCAGGTAGTCAAGTAACAAACGAGCATACAGGCAAACATGCAAGGCAGGCAAGCAAGCACCTTGTGCACCTGTTTACCCTTTTCATAGGATAATGGCCGAGCCTAATGGTCTCATTGGCCATGTTATCACCCAATCACCTTTGGCAATCCCCCAGAGATATTCAAAAAAGGAAGAACCCACAGGCTGTTCTCTTCCAAAACTGGGGGGCGCATACGACAGGGCCGTGGTCTCACAAACCCCTCTTGTGCAATCAGGCCAAACCAGATTATGTTGTCAGGGTTTCTCTGCCCTGTTTTCCCACCGCTGGCCGCAATACAGAAAACACACTCAAGCCCATTCTGTGATCCTTAGGACTCTCCACCACATCTCTCCATGAAAAACTTTTTCCTCATGTCCAATCTAAACCTCCCCAGTCTCAGCTTGAGGCCATTCCCCCTTGTTGTGTCTCCAACTACCTGTGAGAAGAGCCCAGCAGCAGCTTCTCCACAATGTCCCTTCAGGTAGCTGTAGACAGATGTCATATATTTATTGTCAAGGCTTTTTATTGTTAATGTTTTGTTAAAAAAATGATTCTACTTTAAATTGTGGCAGTTTGAGTCTGGCTGGTACCTTTTAGGTCCACAAAGTTGCAGAACTCCAGGAGCTACAGCGTAATCTTTGTATTTCATACCTTTAATCCTGCATCTGTACAAAACCTGGCTGAAAAGTCAGCATCTTCCCTTTCTCCTTTTCATCTCCTTTCCTGGCAGCAGAGGCTTCTTTGTCTCCGGTTATCACAGGATCACAGGATCGCAGGGGTTGGAAGGGACCCAAAGAGATCATCCAGTCCAATCCCCCAGCCAGAGCAGGACCATACAATCTAGCTCAGGTCACACAGAAACACAGCCAGACAGGCCTTGGAAGTCTCCAGAGGAGAATCCACAATCCCTATGGGGAGCCTGTTCCGGTGTTCTGTGACCCTTCCAGTAAAGAAGTTCCCCCTTGTGTTGGGGTGGAACCTCCTGTGCTGCGACTTACACCCATTGCTCCTTGTCCTATCCCAGGGAGCAAGTGAGCAGAGCCTGTCCTCCCCACTCCTGAGCCCCAGCCCTCAGATAGTTATAATCACTTATTAAATCCTCTCTGTCTTCTCTTCTCCAGACTAAAAAGCCTTAGGTCCCTCAGCCTCTCCTCACCAGACAGTGCTCCAGCCCTGTAATTACCCTCATAGTCCTTTGCTGGATCGTCTCCAGCAGATCCCTGTCTGTCCTAAACTGGGGAGCCCAAAACCAAATGCAATACTCAAGATGGGATCTCATCAGAGCAGAGGAGAAGAGGAGGAGAACCTCCCTTGATCTGCTGGTACGGGGGAGGCTTGCAACCCGGCTAGGCCTTTGCAGAGTTAATTATTACTGTGTTGCTTGATGCCTGTGTATGGAGGTATGGGGAGAGGGAGGGAGCATTGAGGCCTATGGGATTGAGGCCTGGTTGGGGTAAGGCTTAGGAAGGTTCTACCCTAATGAGATTGTTGTAAACCCAGGTCACAACTTTAGGCCAAGACTGGATATGAATTTGTGTATTTTATATGCTTTGCTATGCTCACCACTACATAGAATTGTAACATTGTAGCTTGTGAATTGCTTCTCCATTTAGACTTTCCAGTTCTCCGAGGTACAAGAACTACCACATGAAGTTTTATTTCCAAATATCAGTGCCAAATTTTCAGGGGGGGGGGGGGTTCAGAGAGGCTATGCCATTGTATAATAACAATTAAAGAAACCCCAACTCATTCAAACCTGGACATTTTGTCATATTATCTAAAGTATGAAATAAATTAGGCACTGCTATATGAAAATCTGGGATTAAAATTTTGAATGATCCCCCATTAAAGACGTAAGGAATAATTAAGGTTATTTATGAAGTATTAGTGACAGAGCAGTCTTTGATGGTTTGTGTATTCTATTTTCTTCAGATTTGAATTTTGTAATGTTTCATGTTAAGTCTTATCTCTGAAATGGAACAAAAGTACTTAAAGATGTGTGCCAGACTCTCTTCCCCCATAGGATGGTAGTGAGTAGGTTGTCTAAAGAAATATGGTAATTATTCTATATTTACTATTTTAACTGTTTATGATGTTACTGGTGGGTGGATGTGAGTGGAATAGCTCCATTTGAATGTCTTTATTTTATATATGTATAGCTTGTTGCAGAAGTTAGACATCCTCTTGTTATAAAAGTATGTTAAAGTTACAAATTTTCTTTTAACTTCCAAATTGAAGCAAGGCTATTTATCTGGGTGTGATGTTTTACCCCTTTCCTCTCTACTTTTAATTCCTTCCTTTAAAAAAGGGGTGGAGGTGGGGAGAGAGAGGAGAAAGCATCCCATTAATTGTATTGGTTCTCTTAGCTGTATTTTGAGTCTCTGGGAAATTTAAACTAGAACCAAGACACCAAGACACACCAAACTCCATCCTTCTTCTCCAAAATCCCCCAAACAAACCCAAACCACACACTCCCCTCCAACCCCCCCCAGAAAAGAAAACAAAAACCAACAAAAAAAAAGCACAGAAAAGAGAAAAGAAAAGAAAAGAAAAGAAAAGAAAAGAAAAGAAAAGAAAAGAAAAGAAAAGAAAAGAGAAGAGAAAAGAAAAGAAAAGAAAAGAAAAGAAAAGAAAAGAAAAGAAAAGAAAAGAAAAGAAAAGGAAAGAAAAGGAAAGAAAAAGGAAAAGTAAGTGTTCTATCTTGTGAGGCTTCTCTTCATCCCCTGGTCACAGTGTTTGGACCTCTTTGCCAGCCTTACCTGGTGCAAGCAAGATCCGAGGTAGTCCAGATACTCTCTCTCTGTTCCAAGCTGGTAGAATAGCAGCCATTCATTAGGTCCTCAGAATTCTGCTCTGACACTCTGCTCTCCTCAGGCCCCATTCCAATGTATACCTTTCTCTTTTTTTTCACTGAATCCTGAGTTTTCCCATTTCATTGGACTTCAGTGAGTTTTCAAATTCTTTATGATCCTTAATTACAATCCCCCTTTCTGTTACGTCCTAGGATAAGCAAAAGAAAACAAAATAGATCCATGATCTTAAGGACTACAATAGTGAATTAATATACTATTTTATGTATTTATACTACTTCTGTTAATTTAAATAACCTATCTTCCCACAGGAAGACTGCAATTCGTACATTTTTTTTCCTAAATTTGAAGTTAAATGAACTAGAAAGGAGAAAACAGATTAACAGCTGTCTGTAATAATAGGTTTTTAAGTGTTTTAGTAGACACATCAGCAGCTTTTTGGTGTACAGGTAGGGAAATGGGATATATGGCAATGGTGAAGAGCAATCATAAAACTTTCTGAACATGATAGTAGCACACACGTAATCATAGTCACTTTAATGCTTCCTTTATTTGGAGCTCTTGAAGTTGTTTTTCTACAATTACATCCCAGCAATGATGCAATATATTACCTTGAAAAGTGTGACTACCATTGTACCTCTTAAATGTCTATCAGAGGCAGTGCTTTAATAATATAAATTACCTCAGGGTAGAATACATATTTTTCAGTGGCTCTGTCTAGCTGTCAAAATCTTTATTGCTGAATATAAAAAATAATGGAATTATACTTGCAAGGCCATGGCACTTATGAGGCCTTTGTAGTGTGTTAGATTTTCTGCATCAAATATTAATTTTATTGTCAGTTCTTACCTCATTTTCTTTCAGTGCTATTCGCTTAAAGCTAACCAAGTCAGATCTTCAGTCTTCCCTTATATTTTAGATTTCTGTAGGTCTTGACTCCAAATATGGCAGGGAAGTGTTATGTGTGTTTCAGTATTGCCTATATTCTCATTAGACTGGTTGTGCATTTTTTTCTTCTGATTATGCCCATAATGATTCCTCTTTGTTGCTGCCAGATAAAAGCTTGATCACAGTTCAGAAAAGACAGGTGAAAGAGTGATGGGCTGAGTTGCCTGCAGATGAATTGTGACCATTCTTGACTCTGGGAAAACCAGATTGATTGTAATCAGAAAACAGTCCTGTCCTTGACAGGATGACACACTGAGTGAAGGCATTATCATATTAGCCAAGCTGATTAATTTAAAATATAATGTGCACTGTCATATGCTTTTGGGCTGATATGCCCTTTTAAAAGCCTTTTTTCTTCATTCCAATTGCAAGAAAAATGTAAAGGAACCACTTCTTCTTTATAAATTTACTCACATATCTCTTTTAATGTGATAAACCTGGTATGAAAGAAATTTATAGTATTTGTAGTAGTGATAATCTGTAATAATGATCAACACCACTTATTTTGTACCAATCTGTGATCTGGGCCCACATAGAAGTAACCTTATTTTATGGCATTTCAAGATGGCCAGTTGGTTTGGTAAACCTTACCAAATGCTGTAAGAAATTCTTCCTCTAGCAACCTATGAAGTTTCCTCTACTTTGCATGTGGCATTCTGACTTCAGAGTCTGTTGGGAGTGTTTTCCAAGTTTACTGTAAGCTACTGAACTTGCCTATGTTTAGCATTTTGCATACAGAAGTATCTTTTTTGATAATTTTTATCTGTTTAGAATCACCAGGTCTATTCTCCAAGAAAAAAAAAAAAAAAGGAATTATAGTTACTGAGAGCTGCCCAGGAATACAGCTGCTGATTTTGTAAGCACGTGAATCAACAAGCACAACATAGTCCTTGCTTCTGTACTCCCAGCTCAAAGTCCTGGTAATTAGCTCTGAAGCCGAACATAATCCTATGATCCCGGTATCTCAGAGACTGAGACTAACACATTATGACTGTCAGGATTAAAAATAATTCTTTAACTAAGTTGCTGTTGCTGAACAGGAAACAAAGACATAAATGTAATTTAAATATTTGGCATATGAAAGCCAGGACCTTAATCTCTTATTTCCCCTTTTTTTCTAACTAATGTATGACATTCTTTATATGCCAGGAGTTGCTATTTGTTCAGAAAAAAGATTTTCCTCTCTTATTTTTAGAGAAATAGCTGCAGTCAAATTTTTATCTTGTATCAAACGTCTTAAAAATAAAGAATTATAAATAAATATATTTTAATTAGATTTTATCTAATGTCTCTGGTTTCAGTAGACTTCATTCTGTAGACTGTTTTTTACATTATCCTCTTAAAATCAAAGTATTACTTTAAACTCAATGTTAAAGAAACCACAGAGTTAGTGTGCAGTTATGCATCTCTAACAACCATTTTCATTGTCATCTTATGTCTTTGAATTTTGTTCCAATATTTTGTGGACTTTAGGGAGTAGCTCAGTTTCTTGCTATTTATGAAGAGAGTGAGAGAGTGAAATGTAGATGAGTGATCACTAATAATTATGATAAATTATTTTTTCCCACTAGAGAACTATTATAGATGTTAACATTTGATGAAATTATTTTCTAAACACCAAAGTAATTCATGGCAGACATTCCTAGAGTGTTTTCATATGCCTCATTTTCATACTTCAGGTGAATAAAATGGAAATAATTGTTTTTAAAAACCATGACATGTTTCTAATTTGACACTGTCTTCCCGTTCTGTGATATAGTATCTCTGGAAAAACTTCCAGTCTGTTCTGGTTTTCCTATTCCAGTGCATTTAATTTCAGTTTCTTGAATCATATGACAATATATGTCAACTTGTCCTTCATGCTAATTTTTCTGATCAGCATAAATGTATTTACTGGTCAGGTACTTATTTAGTGGAGAGTATTATTCAAACAGTAATACAGGAGAAAATAAGTTATTTTACTCCTCAGTTTTATTCAATTTTTCACTTGTAGTCCTGAGGTTAAAATCCTTCTTTTACTCTCTTCCCCCCCCATATTGTTTTGCTTAGAATCTTAATCTGGGAAATCACTTTAAATTTGTGACTAGACTCTTCTCAAATAGATTATTTGTGTGCTTCTCATTCAGCAGTATAAAAGATTTCAGGCATCTCTTGCAACAATCTAAGGATAACAGGCATGGAAGTGGAGAGAGAACTGAATTTCAAATTCTTTTAAATAGGAATTGGGTTGATCAGAGTAGCTTCACACTCCCCTGTGAGACCAGCAACACTAGGATCAGTTCTGCTGACCACTGTGCTACCAATGTCACATTTACAAGTGTGTATAACAATCAGGAAATCAATAAAAGAAGGTGATCATGCTAAGAGAGTCGTGGTCGTTGGCTTGATGTTTAAGTGGAGGCAGGTGACTAGTGGTATGCCTCAGGGGTTTAGAGATGCTCTAATTCACACTATTTCCTATATATCACAAATCATAATGAGCACAATGGAAGCACACTAAGTTTGCAAAGATTTTTCTCTTGTTTTCTTTTCACTTCTTTGTTTTTGGAGGAATTTGCATTTTCCACTTTGAAATTTCCTAATCTGAAGAAAAAGAACTAGCTTTAGAGAAAATAAAAATCCATCTGAAGCACATTCCCATGGTCAAAACCTAAAAATATATTCATTGCTTTTAAGTAAGTGACGGACTCCAACATGTGAGCTTTGTTACATGTCTTACTAGAAAGTCTTGTTTCGTTTTGGGCTGATATTCTGACTAAAGAATGTTGTGGAGAGACTGAATTGGCTGAGAGTGAAGCAACAGATCCAAAGACTTTGTGCAGAATTCCTTTCAGAATACAGAGAAGACAAATTTACAATAAAAATGTAGTAATTACCTATATTATCTGAGCAACAATTTTTAAGAGCTGGAGGCAAAGAAAATTTAGTCACATATGATTTCTTTTTATTTCTGCGCCTCCCTCCCCCACCTTATTTCCATTTTGCACCCAGGGTCAGTATTATACATCTTTACAGCAAAAAAGAAAGTGCCCAGTTACCATAAATTTTTAACTCAAGATGCATGGCTTATGTTCATGCTGTCATATAAATAAATATAGAGCTACCACACATTTGCTTTTGATTGTCACTTCAGTATCCTTTTCACTAGGAAGCTAATCCAGGTTTACCAAGAAACTAATTTTGGTTAGGCTAGGCTAACATTAACATACCAGTAAATACCACGTGAACTGTACTTGCATGTTTTTTTCTTAGCTTTCAGAATTTACTACTATGGCTTCTATTATTTCCAGATGACATGACATGGTGCTGAAAAGTATGGGAAAATATGGTTAAATTAATGGGCTTCCTGCAAACTAAATCATTCTGAATAATCATTGAATGCGGCTTCTGCATTATCGCATTGTTGCTTAAAAGTAAAATGGCAAATTACAGTGGTGGATTTTCCTTAAACAGATTATCTGATGAACTGATTCCTGCAGAGGTGAAGAAATGTCATATGTTCTTATGCTTGATGTACTACCTTCTCCAGAAAATCTTTATATCTGTGACAAAGTCAGAGGCAGTGAATTTATATTCTCACTGGATATGTTACTATTATCACAAGATGTGTATAGAGATTCTATCTAGACTGAATGTTGTTTTTCAGGTTTCTTCATTAAAAGAGCTCAGATGTTCTTTGGCAGATTAAAGCTCAAAATCAGAGTACCTTTGGAAAGAGAGGTTTATTTTTTTCACACAGGAAATTAAGACTGGCTGTTACTAATTTTCAAATATCAGAGGGATGTAAGAAAAAGACATACTAGGGCTTGTTAATTACTTGATCTTAGAAGTGTACCCATACTAAATGGCAGCCTGTATGAGATCTATTAAAAAAAAAAAAGGTCTTTAAAGTACATTTTTAATTACTTGGATGCTTCTTGAGGGACATATCTCTTTTAGTAGTGAGTCTTTTCTGTTAGATTTGGCATACAAGTCTGTTTTTCAAAAGAAGTGCAATCTTTTTTTTGTCTTGTCATGTTACTGCAGAGCTAAAATCTACAGATCTTCTAATAACTTAAAAAGGTGTTTTGAAGAATATACAAATGCCAAGGAAAATGCATGCTCTGCCAATTGGAACATTCTGTCTGTATGTCAATTGATTGAGAGCTCTGCACTTGTTTCAGGTCTGCTCTTTCCTTTGCTGCTGTAATCTTCTATCTCTTGTGTCTATGTGAACTTACCTAGCCAGGCTTCTGTATTTGATACTTGCAGATATGATAGAGAATCCCAAATGTAAATCCAAAATGCTGCAAGCATCATCTGCTGAAAACTATTGGCACTAGCTGTAGGGTGCCTCCTTATCAGCACTCTCCCTGTGCATATGGTTTATACAGAAGGGATGAAGTATACTTTAGAGCTGGCAGGAAGGAACTGTCAATACTACTGTGAGAGAGAAGAGCATATGGTGATCCTCTCATGCATTCCTGCATCTCAGCTGGATTCTCACATAGGAAAGCAGTATGCATTTGCCTTTTAGCTGCTGAAGGTGGATGCAATAGCTTCTCAGTAGACATAGAATCATAGAATTATAGGGAAACAACTCCAAGAAGTGATTTAGCCCACAGTTTTGTCCAAAGCAAAATTATATAGGTCAGAGAGAGCAGACATTCATCAAGATTAAATATACTGCTGCAGATGTGAAAATATCAACTTCTCAAATAAGTTCAGTTTCAATACTTTACTATAAGTTTCTGTGTAAATCTCCTTTTTTATTAACTCCTTTTCTATTTATGGTGAATACAGAAAAGTGTCTACTGCACCATACATCAACTTCCCATACATTTGAAAATGGCTGCAAACAGCTAATTACTGTTCCTGCTTAGCTGGTGTTTCCCACTTGAATTAATACCTTTTGCTTGCCGTTATTGCACACCTTGTTTTTATTTCAGATGTCACCTCCAATTTCTCATGATTGTTTTGAGTTCTAAGTGTATCCTCAGATATACTGTCAGCCTTCCCACCCACATCCTACCTACACATTTTATAAACCTATACTACTTAACTAATGAGAATACTGAATTGGAGAAGAGACCCCAGCAGAATTTCACTAATTACTTCTTTTGGTTTTGACACAGGACTCATTACAATTGCTTTCAGAATGTGATACAACTAGCTTTGTGTCTTCTGATATTGTCACTGAGGCCATAGTTTTCTCTTGAAGATTTCACTGGTAGTGCTGAAAAGCTGGTGAAAGCAAGCTATGTATCAGCTGTTTCCCCTCTACCCATGCAAGCTATGTATCAGCCGTTTCTCCTCTAACCATGCAGTTTGCTATCCTGTGGGAGAGAGAAATTGTACCAATTTGGCATTATTTTTTGTAGATAACATGCCAGCTGTTACTCATTTTCCTGTTTCTAGGGTTTTAAAAACAAATTTAATAACTATTCCAGTGTTTTTCTAGAAATGGATGTTAAGCTAGCTAGTTTCTTTTCTCCTTTTCTCATTCCTGTTTCTTCAAACTGTGCATTCACCTTTCTCCCCATTCTTGCTAGTTTCTCAGAGATAACAACTAATGATACTGCAATTTCATCAGCCAGCTTTTTAATTACACTGCCATGAAGACCAACCATTTCAAATGTTTTGAGAACATCTAGCATTTAGATAGTGTTTGACCTGTTCCTTGTTTATTAGAGAAGTCTTGCCCACTGTGACTTGTATTAATTATGACAGCCCTATGACATTTTCAGTAATAACTTGCAAAATATGTATTGAGCTCCTCACTTTTCCTGGATCTGTCTTAAATGGCCTCCTGCTACATGTAGTCAACCAATTCTTCTCTCTTATGGAAGGACTTCTTGCTATGATTTGGCTTCCTGTTTCTGTTGCATTTTCTCATTCTCCTCCTGTGCACTCATTCTATTTTTTATATTTGGCCCTAGTTTTCATTTTGTTTTTGTTTGAAATTCACAAAAACCCCACGATTTCTTCAAGCTCATATCTTACTGCACCTTTAATCTATCCTCTGTAATAATATACTTTGCACTCATGACCTTAATATTGTTTCTTTATGAATTGACAGTTTAATTTCTTTTTTCTCTCCTAGGGCTACTCATTTACAAGGTCTATGAAGTTGCTGAAGTCTACTTTCTATAAATGCCTTATTTTTGTTTTGTTATAATTTCTCATTCTTTTCCTAAGGATCGTTTCACTCTCTCCAAAATGCCTCCTATTAAAATGTTTTTATCCATTCCCTGACTTTTGAGACCCTTCCTTGTCATAGGTATTTCCAATTCTTACATATAAAAGTTGTTACTGATGCATATGAGATATCAGGAAGTCACTGCCTTTGCAATTTTACTTTTCACAGTTTTGTGGACTGTTCAAGTTTAGACATTCGTTAGCCTGATGTTTTGTATGACTTCTGTTATTGCTTGTAAAACTACTCCTTAGTTCTGGCTCTGATAATATACAGTGAATGTGGTCCATTATGGCAACACGATACTTTCACCTTTGCCATTGCCCGTGTTTTTCTCTACACTTAAGAGACAACATGCTCTTAAGAGAGAATACGTCTTCTGTCCCTTCCTTGTTCTCTCTTTGTCTTTGCAGGACAAGTTCTCCCCTTTTACATTACCATTCCAGTTGCCTTATTAAACCACTTCTCTTACACATGTAGAAACTTAGGCTCCATTTCCTTCCCCTTTACACACCTCCTTATGGCACCTTTGAGCAGCCAAGTTATGGCTGCGGCTGGTTTAAGGGACAAAAGAAGCAGCACAAGATGAAGATTTCTGTCATCCTCTCATATTTCATTTCCTCTGTCCTGCTAACAACTGGCCCAAGCACCAGGCACAGGCCTAGCTGCTGTAATGTCATTTTCCTTTCAGCAAAAGTCTCACACTTTATATGAGTAGTCCTTTTAGTTGCTTTCTGCCATGTATTTCCAAGTCCTTACCTATTCATAGTGAGGTGATCCTTGTGTCGCCTGGTCTTTCACTCAGTTCCCTGATGTGACACAAACTACTGACTTTGCCACTGACCTTGCATGGTTGAACATGCACTTTAATTATTGCTAATGTTGTGGTTCTACTGGAGAGAAAGTATTGATTATAACCCTAAACAAATGGTCATATGTAAATTAGCTCATTATCTTTGATTTAGGTCCTTATATCTTATATGTCTATGTCAAGGGCTCGAGGCTAGACACTTGCACATTTTGACAATAATCTGCTGCTTATTCTTGCCTTCCTCATAAATATCTTATCTTTCTCTCCATCTTTCAGATTTTATCCTGCCTGGTGGTGCTGTCGCTGTGTTTTTCCAGTCAGCTGCCTTCTTATCGACTCCTAGTTTTGCAGGGAATTAAACAAATGAAAAACTCTCAAAGTGCAAGTCTAGTGCTTGGTAGATTCATCATGTTGCATTATATTTATTATCAGAATAATTAACTTCTCAGTCTCTCATGAAATAAATGTGTTTTATTAAATAAATATGTTCAGTGAATCAGAGAAAGGACTATCTCTGGCATATGTATAAAAATGAATTTATATAAGAAAGTGATATCATCCCCATGGGATGTGAACTTACTAGTTTGTACTGGAATCAAGAATTCCTGTAAAAATAAATTTTACAACATTATTATGCCTTTAAACTTATATTTGGGACTAAATAAAGGAATTGAAAAATCTTAGGCTGGACTGCAAATTAGTGGATTTTAATAGGATAGTAGAAAATTGTTCCATCCATTATGGGGTTTGTCTTCTACCACCCATTACAGATTTTCTAAGCAGATGCTGTTTGGTTATATCCTCTCCTCCTTTTTAATGGTGGTTTAAAATGGACATAATTTCCTCAGCACACACAGACAAGAATGATACAGAACTCATCTCTATACCTGAGACTGACTAATTAGAAGATTTTGTCTGGGCGGAGAAAGCCTTTGTTACTTCTCCACTGGGAAAAATCAAAGTTGGAGACCTAAGAAGTCCTGCTTTTTCTCTTCAAACTCTCTATTGGTAGAATGAGACGCTGTGAACATATACAAATACTGCACTTGTAAAGAAATGGTAACCTCACAGCCTGAGCTCTTTGGAAGAACAGACTGAGCACATACAAATCTGAGTTTGCGCTTTGAAGTTTGACACAGTAGGACTGTGGCCAAAGCATGAAGAAAAGAGGGATACAAGGAAAGGTTTATACAGGGAGAGTACTTTTGAGCATCTTGAATGTGTTATCATTAATGACACTTCGCTTCTGTCAGATTAACAGATTTGTTTTGTTGGAGTTGCGCCAGTATGAATTTTTACCTTGATAAAATCTACAGTAAGGCTTTACAATGGAGCTCAAAGGAAGCGTATGGTAGAGAAAACGGAGGAGGAATGTATTCTTACTCCAGATTTAGCTGATCTGATATATTTTTTTCATTATATCCTTTTGCGTCTCTTTTATTTTCCAAGAACTTAAGATTACTGGATGGTCAGAGGAGAAGACAGAGCGAGGTGATATCCATATTCCCCATAAAAAGTGGGAAGAACTGATCACTACTTAGTTTGCAACTGGTTTTGATGAGAGACTCCACCATGGTTACCACAAATCACTGATGATTAAAGTTTTGTGGAAAACAGTTCTTCTTAAGTTTTTTAATTGATTGATCTCTGTATGATAAATGTGTTTAATTGAGAAGACCCAACTTAGCTGCAAGGAGAACTGTTACTATTCTAATTATTCATGATATCAAATTGCCACAGAATTTGTATGCTATGAGTGTAATGGGAGACCTAGTGGGACTGCACATCTCATGGTTGCTTGGGTTTTTGTTTGGCTGATTTTATTGTTGTTTTTACAAAATTTTAAATACTCTCAGATACATCAACTGCTTCATTTTTTATGTTAAAATGTTCTGTCTCTATTAAATTCCCTCAGGGATCAAACACATCCCTAATTATTAATATAATGTAATGATATGTGCAAATGAGACTGAGGTGGAATTGTCATATGGTTTTGCTTGATAATTGAACTTTTCTTCCCTCTTTAATGTCAGATATTTGGACAATAATATGTAATAATGAATGGAACTGACATGTTTTTTCTCCTTTGATATTACCTATTCTTTAATAATTAGTTGTCCTCATGACAAACAAAAGTATATACTATCAATACTTTTGTGTAATGTTTCCTTCTATGAAAAAAAAAAAAGCTGCATACATTCCAGTGCATTCAATACTACAATATTTCATCTTGTTTTTAATTTCTAATAAAGATTATTAATGAAATATTAAACCTTGAAAATATTTCTCTAGGACCCCTATTTTTGTCATGGATAAAGAATCCAAAGCTGCAGTTGAGAAAATAATTCTAATAGCTGGAAAAGATTTTAGGATCCTTTCATCTGTGGGTTATAGAGACATTTCTCAACATTTCCATGCAAGCCTGACAAAATCCAATATAATTCTGAAACTTTTTGGCACTGGTAGCGAAGGGAAGAAAACTGTTTTTCTCAGTCTTCAGTTCCAATGGTGATAGAGCTCTAGTATATTCTCCTATATTATGTATTCTAAGTGGCTTTTTATACTTTGATATATTCATAGAATCGTAGAATCTTAGCTATATTCCCAGTACCAGTGTATTGTTTCCATTAAGATAATCAAGCTGTTGATAGTTTATTTTCTGTTCAATAGTCCTGCAATGAGTAGCTATCAAAAATATGCCTTTATTTCCAATATTTGAGGCCTCAGTGGCTGCAGAAAAGAACTTACCATACAGGTCTTGGTGACATGCTATCTCTGATCATGGACAGTTGGAGACACTCAGAGACACAGTTCAAGAAAATAGCAAATATTGTAAAGAAAATGTACAGTTTCTTTCAGGGTAAGTTACAGCAATCTGTGTCTATCAGAGTTGGTGAACTACCAACTTTGTGATTACCAGATAAACTCTGAATATGTCATTCCTTAACGGAATTCTGTAATTGCTTTTGTATCCTTTTTTGTCTTCTGGTATCCATAAAATCCCGTGGCAACAAGATTCTCTGTATACGAATAGCCTTTTCTTTCATTACAAAAATTCTGGTCTTGTGGTATGCATATGTTGCCTTTTATTCTTTTTCTCTCTTCCCCTGCTAGTGGTAGGGCATGTCTAAGCTGATAGTGCTGAAAAGATGAGGTAAAGATGAAGGTGGGGGTACTGATAGGGACTGGTATAGGAGCTGCTGGCAAATGTGGGCTGCTCAAAGACAGAATGATCTGATGGCTGAGAGGCAAGGAGCTATGGCATTCCTCTGCATCTAAAGGTCACAATCTTGCTGTGGCATCCCTTTGCTTCTAAAGGTCATGATCTCATAAAGTGAAGGCATAAAGAATAACAAAAAATTAAATTGTGCTTGTAATTGGAAATTATTCATTAATGAAGAAATTTGTGCTATTATTTGGAATCTCTGAGATAGATTGACTTGATTCTGCAATAAATTAGGATAAACACACTTAAGATTTGTGCCTTTTGGAAAGCATACAACCCAATGACTCCAGAAGTCCCTCTGAATGGGCATTAAAAGGGAGGACTATGATCATTAGTTAATACGATGCTAGGGAAGATAAGGTGTCTTATATGTGCTTGTATCAATAAATAGTTTTGAGCTGTGTGAGCTTTCTCACTGAAAGATGGCCAGTGAGACTGAATGTTCTGACAAGGAACAATATGAAGCTGGATGTTAATTCGTTCCAGTCTCTAATCATCTATGGAGAGGGTGAAGTCATTCAAATAATAGTGTGACTGGAGGGAAAAAGTCTCCCAAAACCTAAATAACAGTTTAGTGTGGAGAGACTTGTTTGGCATGGAAAATAACTCTTCTTTTCCAGCCTATTCTGCACTATGGCAACAATAAAAAGTTAAACCAAACCATATAATTTCCATTCTCTAAGCTTTATGACAGCTACTTCCAATAAATGTTATTGTCCTTGTCTATTTTTTAAAAAAATAATTTCTTCAGGTTAATGACTTTCTCCAAATGATGTCTGATTTTAGGAAAAATAAATCAAAAGAATCTTTGCCCTCACCCCGTGCTGAATATTGCATTCCAAAAGTACTTAATGAAAATAAATGTAAGGTTTGGCAGTGTTCTGATTAAGGGCAATGCTTTTCACGTGTTTAAATATATGATTAGGTGATTCCATGATTAGATTATCATCAAGAATGATGACATGTCTGTGTAAAGCTTTTGAAATAAATTCTACAAAATAATTCATGATTAGTGCAAAGACCATCAGCTCAGTTAAGTAACAGTGATTAAGAAGAAGTAGTTTTCACATTCCTTCAGGATCCAACCTACTGTTGATTCTAATAATTCCATAATGAAGCCCTTTCCCTCCCCTCCTTTTTCTTTCCCTCACCTGGGCTCGCCTGCCTTTGGCATTACCATTGCTGTTGTCATCAGCAGTAAGATACTGAGCTGTATCTGTGTGAATACAGCTGATAACAGTATAATCACTGATGGAGTGTGACTAATTAGGACCATAATAATTAAATCCACAGATAGAGGGTTTCTGTTCATGCAAATCTACATTTTCAGAGATGAAGAAAAGGGGAAAGAACACCATTTCCTAAACAGTAATTATTTTGTAAAAGTTAACATGATTTTCAAGATCTAGATTTGTGAAGCCACATGAAAGAAAAGTCCCACCTTGAATATAAAAGGCCTAACACTTTTGATGGAAATGGAGAGGAAAATGAGAAGCACAAATATTCTTCTTCATGGATGAATGGTTCAGGGGGAATATAGACGATGACCCTAAATTTGGGAGCTGGTGAAACGCTCACTTTCTTTCTCCTGTCTAAGACAAAAAAGATCTACCATCATGATTGTAGCTGAAATGCAGCTGCAAATCTTCAGTGGCCAAAAGCTTCTTGCTGTACTGTGACTGGCTATATGACACTGTTAATGCACACTCCTCATTAAAATGTCTCTAGGGTTAATTTTTTTCTGACTATCTCATTATTTACTTTTTGCTCTGATCTAATTGGTGACTTATGGTTAATGCTCATGAAATGTCAGTAAAATGTCATTAACATTCAGTTAAATAAATTCTTTCTCTAGCCAAAAATGTCATGTAGAATCATGGTGGACTATTTTGCTAAAGCGGACACTGTAGATCTGAGACGTTGTTCACATGGAACAGAAGATGAATAATTGATTGAATCAACTCTGATGTTTACATTTGATGCTCTTTTCACACTATCAAGCATTCTGGGATCGGTTTGGAACACAAACCTCTTTTTACTCCAGATGCTTAATTTATGTTTCTGTGTCTCTATTGCAAGTCAATCCATAAATGTATTTTTGAACATTTTCCTTAAAATTATTGATTATTGGATTTTTTCACATCTATCTTGGATGGTCCCCAAAGCAGAATTAAAATAATATCTAAATCTCTCTATATAAATTAATTGATAGCACGAGAACAGAAAATGGAACTATTGTACAGACTAATTTATAACATTAATTTTCTTTCAGTTTTCATGTATCAAACATAAAAGCTTATTTAATTAGAGATGAAATTCAGTTCACTTTCCTATTATGATTACAGGAGTGGATAGTATCAAAGACAGCACACTGCCATTGGACAGATAGAGAGCTGTACTTTGGTTTCTATTTTAAAGAGTATTCTTTTTCAGAAAATACATGTCAGTCCACTTCTCTGACGAGTTTTATTACTAAAATATTGGATAGTTGTTTTATTTTAGACCCTGGCAGAGGGGGAAGGAGGACTGCATGAATTTGAAATAAACCAGAATGTGCACTTGTGAAACTTACACTTAGAAAAGCAATGAGATATATAAGAGATATATAAATATTTGCTATGTTAATCTACAAAATTACTTTTATTATTTGACCCATATGGCTGTGTGAATACCAGTGCTTATAATTCAATCATATATCCCAGTATTAAAAAAAAAAATGCAGCCTCAGAACTAAACACATTTTTCTCTTGTGTCAAAGGTGAATCATTTCCTTATGTCTGAGATATCAGGATATGAAGGAAGATTACTTTCACAGACAAACAAGAGACAGCTGCCCTCGATAAGGTAAGACTTATTCTTAACATTCTATTCAGAGGAGCCGTTTCTGCCCGTATTTTCATAATGAAACAAGACTTTCCTTAGTGAAAGAAGCAAGGCAAGGCGAAATAAGGCAAAAATATAATCTTTTATCATCCTTTGGTGGGATTCACTTATCACAAAGAAAATTAAGATTCATCCAAACGTTTAGAAAGGTGAAAACAACTTTCTGAGTTTAAGGACCGAGTCTCTAGCTGTCAGATTAATACTGAAGGTATACGTACACACAAATTCAGTTTTGCAAGAACTTGGTTGGAGTGTGTTTGCTGATAATCAGGCTGCAGTAGTTCTGGTCAAGTGCACACATGAAACCTGTGCAGATCATTGTTACAGATATATTTTCCCTCTAGTGTGTAACTTATAGCAGGAATTCATGTGTGTTTTCAACATGTGGAAAACAGAACGAGCAATGAGGAAAAACCTTTTGTCACCAATAGTATCAGGGTAATAAACTGAGATAATTAAAAAATTCCAGAAGAATCACACAATTTTAAAATGCAATAAAAATGATGAATAAATGCAAATTGCTAGAAAATTAAAATCTGAATTTTACTTTCACAGTAATAGGCTCAAAATTGATTTTCATAATTCAGGAATTAAATCATTACTTTAGAATTTTTCCTGTGAAAAACTAACAAAATTTAAATTACTGATGACAACAGCCATAATAATTACAAAAATGACCAAAAAAAAAAATTCCAGGAAGTACTGTAATTTCACTGAGTACACAGATCAGTATGTGAACATCTTTCATACTATGTACAGTTTCCATCCTACATTTCAAAAATGTGGGTAAGAGAACTGAAAAACTCTGAATACCAAGAGTAGGAACAATAAGAAGAAAAAAAACAAGGAACTTGGGATCGATTTGGATTGCCTGGATGTCCTATTTTAGAGTAGAAAATAAATGACCAAAGGAGAATTTAAAAGATGTATAAACCCCAAAGTGGCACTGAGAAGATGTGCAGGGAAGAACTGCTCCTTGTAGGCTACATTACAAGAGCTAAGGAAGCACCAAATGAAATCAATAAAATGTCAAGGCAAAATAAAATAATAAAAGAGGTACTTTTCACACCACTGTACCTTCAGAACATTGCATGTATTAATAAGCTTGTATGGATTCAAAACTGAGCCAAAATTTGATGGAAGAAAATTCTGCATTTCACTGGGGAAAAGATCTAGGAACCTCTCATGCTCTTTTGCTCTTCCCTATATGCCCTTTACCAGTCACCTGCTACAGACATGTTTTGAGTTTGGAGTGACATTAAAATGTTGCAACAATTTCCTTAAACATTGATGAGATATATAGGTGAGCAATCATTTCATTTTTAAAAATATAGTGCAGAACTGAATGTATTTGATCAAGTTCTCCAGGCTAAAGCTCAAGGCCTGGAGTAAAGAATCTTCTGATGTCCACCTGCCCATTGGCTGTTAGACATCAGGAGTGTATTGATCTCTAGTACCATCCTCCATATGTTTTCAGAAATACTTCTGCCTCTAACCTTCAAGATTTAATATTGAGTCATTTACGTTTTGCTTGTGTATCTGTCTGCTCAGCAGATTGTAAAGTAACTGAAAAATACAAGAAACGGTTTAGGCAAAACGGCAAAGAACTCAGTGTGGGGTAATTTATTCTGCTGCTCATGAGGGCTGGGCATCTGGTTTTGAAGTGCATGTTACCTCAGCAAACCTACTTCTGCTATCTCAGCTGGCTAATGTGAAGATGGCTTGGCTCTGTCTCTGCGTCACAGTCAGCAAGCACAGATGTAATGTGTGCATGTACTTTTATCTAAATCTTCTATCCAAAACCCCAAAGGACCAATTTTCACTTCACCCATTTGCACATCTTGAATATCTATTTGCTCAAAGGAGGAATTCAGTTGTTTCCCTGGGACTGTAGTTTTCAGTTGCCACCATGGCTATACCTACTATTTAGTCCTTGTGAGCCATAGACCTGTGTTTTGGCATACAAAGCAATGCAGCTTTAATTTTCACAAAACGCTCAGAGCTGTGAAGTTAGATTCATTTGAATTCAGACCTTTTCATGTTTTTCATAATATCTCTTATATTTTCATGTGAAAGCAAGAAAAGTATCAAAAGAGAGAAGAAAATAACCACCCACAGCTTTTCTTCATCTTATGAAGTACTTGAAAGGAGTAACTCCACTGTGGGGAAGTTGAAATGACCCTGCTAACAGCAGGAGGGAACTTGAGGGCAAAAGATCCAGTGACTATTTTGACTACAGATTTCCCTGCATTCTGTATTACCAACCTCTTTTGGCCATACAATTTAAGAGAATACACAGTAAATATTGTTGGTTTAGAATTCTACCAAGAGGAATTTTCAGGCCAATCCTGAGAAGCCAGAAAGCCGTGCTGTCCCTCTGTCCTTCCTACATGGGTTGTCTGATCTTACAATGTTGTAATATTAGGTCTGTGGCTGAATAAGGGATTCTACCAGTGCATCCTGTACCTCCTATGAAGTGAAAATTTGATCCATGTTCATAACTCAGATTGTTTTTCAATTATTTTGCACTATAAGGACAGTAAAAAATAACTCACTCTCATCTTTTATTCTCCCATCCTGTCTCATTTTTAAGTCTTTCTCACACTGTTAGTTAAATTGACAAAACCACATGTAAGACACAGCTAAAGAACTTAGCTTTGTTTAGCAGCAGAGGAAGTTTCTAAGTTGTTAAGTTGGTTTTTGTTTGGTTTGTGATTTTTTTTTTCCCGTAAATACGTTTAGCTAATAAATTATTCAGTGAGTAACATGATGAGAAGATAATTCGATACTGTACTTCTTTTGATGCCTTATTCCTTCCTTAAATGTCCTTTAATGAAAGGATGGTAGAAAATATCTGATATATTAAGTTATTGTCTCCAGTTCACTGCCTGTACCAGAATTGTAGGTTTACTACTGCTATTTTCTTTGTTATCCAATCTAGATTGAAATTGTTCTGTAATAACTGATCAGTTTGAAGAATTTCTCTAAGATAATTAATATGACTGTCAGCAGCTTCTTTGTGGTATGCTCCAATTTATTGTCATTATCTCTAATTATATGCTTTTTGATTACAGAGTACACTCACACTGTTTTATCAAAGTTAATGATTTCTTTCACTCTGCAGTGATTACAGATGTAAAATATTTGCAGTTTGTTATCATGCTCTGCATTAATGTATTTCTTAGCTTTGTTATGCCTATTAATTCTGTGCTGTAGATTGTCTCACTGCCTCCAGAAAAATCGTTATTCATTTTGAGCAAGGATGTCAGAATCTGACCTTCTTAATTTTCCTCACATTATATTTTAATGCCAAATAAACAGTTTAGCAGATTGAATTGGCACAATATGTAATATAAATAACACTCCATTCTGGGCTGAATGGTGTCTGCAGAACCTTGTCATGCCTTTGAATACTTTGTTCTTTGACAGATTTAATGAATCAATTTACCTGTAACTGGAAATGGCTTACACTCCTCTTTATTTTCTTACGCATCTGCCTGATCAATAGGTCTACAGTGAAGGGGGCATGATGAATGACTGTAAAAGGCTGCTGCTCATACCAAGCTCAGAAGAGTAACTTGCAGCTTCAGTGTGCAACTTTGATGATTTTTTAATGTAAAACTTAGATGGCATTTCAATGTTTGTTTCTCAGTAGCAAAGAAACTACATGGGTACAGTAGATGACATTCTTGAGACACGGGAATGATGGAACCATTTATCTGTGCCTGTAAAGTCAAACAGAAAACATTCATTCTGTGATCACAGTTTCAGCTTCATACTCACAAATTACCTCTTTAATAAATGCTAGAAAGCTGTTTTCATGTTGCACTTGTAATATATAAATTTTAGTTTCTTCGAATGCCATACAGTAAAATTTAGATCATTTGAAGCATTATTCTTTCTTAAAAAAGGTTTTAGTTGAATTAAAGGTGGAAATAAATTCCATTCTTTTATATGAAACAGAGTTTGGGGATTTGTGCTATATGCTAATGTTTTACTATACTGTAACTTTGAACTCTCTGCCTTCTGTACATCTCATTTATGGATTCTGATAAGAGAAAACAACAAACTAACAAAATATTTTGGCCAATTATATTCTCCCATCCAACTAAATAAAATAGCTCGAAAAATATTCAAAATCAATTTTTATTAATTAAAAAAAGAAAGTTTGATTCTTTTTCCCAGACAGAACTGAAATGATAGAATGTGATTATGTTTCTGCTTTCTGATGTCTGAGTTTCTGAGATCACTGAGCAATTGTTAACATCTCATAACTTTGTTTAGTAGCAAAATGGTATTTTTGCTCTCCCTAATATTTACAACTTCAATTTATTTTTAAAAGGCATCTTAATTAACTGTTCCATATGCAGGTACAAAAGTCTCATTCAAATTAGCTGGCATGAGGTATGAGGTGAGAGCTTTATCAAGCACTCTGTCAAACGGCACTGTAAATACCCATTCATCCAATGGCAATAATGCCAAAAGAAATCAGCTTAATTTTTGTTCAGTATTCTTAATGAAAGCCATCTGATTAAAAACACTACAGGTCAGATGTGATGTTAGATGTATGGCAGTCAGATTGTGGTTTTAGTCAGGCATGGCAGAGTGTAGAACCTCCCCCATGTCCTTCCTCATGTATATACTGTTTAATTATTTGTTTGTTTGTTTATTCAAAACTTTCTTTGGTTGAACTGTGTTTGAATATCATCTGCTACCAAGTTGAGTAATGACAGTTTTGATTGAATCTAATAGGAGCTGCAAGAACTTTAGAAGTTAGGGCACTGTCAGAAGTGATGTGTAACTGCAGACAGCCAGGAGAAAAAGGAGTATATATACTTTAAAGTTTTAATAGATACTTTCCTACATTTAAAAAAAATCATTTAAAGACAAAAATTTCTACATTATTTAGGCTGCCAAGGTAGTGCTATGTAATTGGTGATGTTTAACCTAATGATCCTGGATCTGCCTGGAATGCTCTTTCTTCATCGCCCTAATCCTTGTGATGCTTTGTATGTTTATTCCTCTTTGTCCTCCCCACTCTGTTGCTAGAATACATCACCCAGCAGAATACATCCATCTGGCAGAAGGGCAAACTCCTGGTGCCAGCTAAGATGGAGATGGGAATACAGACAGAGAATGAAATTAAGCAGGCTATGATGCAGACCACAGGCTGCAGTGAATGCCTCAGTCTTTCCTTGGTACCAGGGAATTGTACGCACTGTGAGCAGGTAGATTCTCTACTCAAAACTGCAGCACAGCTGGAAGATGAAGTTGAAAGATTAAAGGATGAAGTTCATAGGCTTAGAAGAATCAGGGAAGCAGTTGAGACAGACAGGTGGTGCCAGGCCCTAGCAGCCCCTGTGGAGAGACAGAATTACCCACTAAAAGATACTGAGGGTCAAGTATCTCCTGTATCCACCCCCTGTCAGATTGAGGCCAGTAACTTAAAGGAAAAGAGGGAGTGGAGGCAAGTCCATGGTCAAGACAGTAAACAAACTCCTGTCTTGTCTAACTCCCACCTCCCAAACTCCCCCCTACCCCCTCAACGAGGAGCTGTGGCAACAAGTTCCCACCCAACATGGTGGGAGTGTTGCTTCAGTTATTAACAGTGCCCCCCAGGTGCCCTTTCAGAACAGGTTTGTTGTCCTTCAGGTACAACTGGCCAGAGAAGAAGGTGAATCATCTGGCTTGGAAGAATTTCCAAAATTAAGGAAGCCTAAGCCCACCATACAGACATCTCACATCAAAAAGAAGAGAAGAGTCATTGTTATAGGAGACTCTCTTTTGAAGGGAACAGAAGGCCCAATATGCAGACCTCCAAAGGGAGATTTGCTGTCTACAGGGGGCCCCAGGTCAAGAATGTTATAAGAAGGCTTCCCTCCCTGGTATGGCCCACAGATTAATACCTATTGTTACCCTTCCATATAGGCTATGATGACCTTGGAGGAAGAAAATGAAAGGCCATAAAGACTTTAGGGCATTGGGTCAACTGGTCAAGGGGGCGGGCACACAAGTAATACTCTCTTCTATCCTCCCTGTTGAAGGGACTAATCCAGAAAGAATGAGGAGGACTCATCTGCTCAACTCTTAGCTTCGAGACTGGTGCCTCCAGCAGGATTTTGACTTTTTTGACCACGGGTCCCTCCACAGGATGCCATGTCTGCTGGCAGCAGATAGGATACACCTCTCTCTAACTGGAAGAAAATTTATATTGCAGGGAGTGGCTGAGCTCATTAATCATGCTTTAAATTAGGTTGGAAGAAGAGGAGGGTGAAAGTCAGGCTTACTATAAGCAAGCATGAGAAAACTGTGGGGCAATGTGTCAGCTTCACTGCTATCTCAGGGGAAGTAGATAACGAGTTGTGTACTGGAGAGGATACAACTAGAGAAGGGAAGCTGGACCCACTTTCTCCACAAGTAACTTGAGGTTTCAGAGCTCTTTGTGGAAAATGGTTACTTTCTGCATAAATGAGGAGCAAAACTTCTAGCAATTTAAGTTTACTTTCTCCACTCATATGTACTATGATGTATTGCACCTTATTTTGGTGAAAATTAGTTGGGTGACAATTTGAGCACTGCAATCAGGGACAGAATTCACATTTATTTCAATACAACAGGTCCAGAAATCTATCACTCACCACTCATTTCCTTATTTTCCCTCTCTCTCATTTTACAATTTGTTTATGAGGAGCTATAGGGAACATTTGTATTATCTCACCAGGCAATGCTGACCCTTGGGCACATGGGATTTTACCAGCTGTTTTAAGCAAAGTCAGTCAAAATGTGGAGTGTGTGCTTAAATGGCCATGCAGACAAAACTCTTCTTCCCCCTCACCCCTTTTCTTTTTCCCAAGCATTCCAATACATCCCTAACCCAGTGGCAGCAAGAGAAGCATCTTACACTGTATTTCTTGTTAAATCTTGCAGTTTAGGGAATTTTACACGGGAAAATTTGACAGTTACCTGTCTTATTTTAACTCAAACCCTCAGTGGGAACAAATGCTGGCAAGGTAATCCAATAGTATTGCTTTTCCCCGTAGAAGCTATGACTGGAGCACAATGTTGTTTGCATTTCATATGAAAATGTAACAGCTCAGCCATACAGCAACACAGTACATCTGAAGGAAAAGATCTCATCCTTCACTTCCACTTGCTTCACCTCAAATAAAGCAATTTAGCTTTAGCTAATTAGCATCTAGGTTGAGGGAGGAAATGGATCACAGCCTTATTAGCAGATCCAAGCAAACCATGTATGGCATATGCAAATCCTGATTTGGAGTTTAAGTTTAGGTTTGCCCCTAGGTTCTGAGTTGCCATTAGGCTACTAGAACTCAGTCATTGTAAGTGAATTATTCCAATCATCCGGTCTAGAAACAGGCCTAAGTGCAGGCCAGGAGGTAGCTTTGCTGTGTGATACCTCCAGTTAGAGGTGTCCCTGCTGAGTACAAGGGGACTGGATAAGATGGCCTTAGAGGGCCCTTTCCAATCCAATGCAAACGGTGAATCTCTTGTACCATGCAGTCATTTGGGGGGTTGTGTATATGCAGTTGTGCTTGACTGCAAGGGATCTATTTTGTTCTTGACTTGTTTACTGTCTCACTGTCTTTGCAGTTATTCTATTTCTGGGCTACTTTAACAGTGAAATTCAAAACCCAACTGGATGTATTCCGAGGCAGCTTGCTGTAGGTGAATCTGATTTAGCAGGGAGGTTGGACAAGAAAATCTCAAGAGGTCTCTTCCAACCCCTACCACTCTGTGATTCTCTGAAAAGGAATTCAGGAAAAAAAGAGTTCTGTGGTATAATAGTCTTCTTTAAACCTACTTATAGATATTTTCTTTTAGGAATGTCACCCTGGTTATTTTTCAGATTAATAAATAAACCCATTTAAACAGAAAAGATGTTTTGGATGAGGGATTTGGTACCTAGAAGTGGGTAGTTTTGAGTTATCCACGGGCAGTTTGATTCAGTGAATAATTCATTAGTTATGCTGTACTATAGCATTAAAAAACCAGCAACTCCTTGTACTATTATTCTGGCAAGCTTCTTATAGAGAGCTTCCTGGGCTTGAGGAGACCATGTGAATACTTGTTCTTTCTCAAAACCCAAACATACATAAATTAATGATTTTCCAAGTACATTTATTACAGTTGTATTTTAATTTGTGCTGCAGCACTTACCTAAAAATTACAGCCTAAAAGTTTCTTCAAATCTGGTGATTTTATGTGACCAAATACTTAATGTTTAGCGTGAACATTGCTACCTAGTCAGTGGTAATGTTGGTTTATACAATGTCTTAAATGATTTTTAATCAGTGTGTTTGTTTATAGTTATATGTATATTTGATGATATTTAATGAATGCCTCATATTTTTTTCACATCCTCTTCAAATTGCTCATAAAAATCATTCTACAAATTTGATGTAAACACATTTTTGTTTACCTTGACATGGTCTGAACCTACATCTAGAAATACTGGTTTTATTTTAGGGATCTTATCCAGGGAAACTAGCACAAGATTAGCAACTTTTCTAACTAGGATCTTTTAATTTCTGGGAATCTGCAGAACCAAAGTAGAATTCAGGACCAAAATTTCTTTTCCACTCAAATTATGAAGTTGCAGTCCTTAGAACTGTGCATGTGTCAGTAAGAGTATAAAATCAAATCCAGGTGGTGGAACCAGTGTTTTGCTGTGGTAGCTTGCTTTTTTGTTTGTTTGTTTGGTTTTGTATGGCTTTGTGGGGAGAGTGATTGTTTGCTTGTTTTGCTTCTTATTTTTAACAAAATGTACATAAGCAACTTCGAGGAACTGGTAACAGCTCGCAGAAAAATATTATGCTTTTCTGCAGTGTTTTTGGTCAAAAGAGATGGTACATAACAGGCTGCTACAACAGGGCAGGCTTGGTATGACTTCAGGCAAACTAAGAAATACCTTGTTATCTGTTAGACAACAAGATTAGAGGTTATCTGGTCAGAAATGTCTGCATCAGCAGATACTGAAATAATCTTTGGGAAATTTGGCTTTAGGTGATGCAGTAGGAGCCACTGAATACTGCAGCTGCATTACTTCAAAAATATTAGCTAGCTATGAACACTGCATAGCTATAACTCTGGGCACTAATGCCTTGGATTTTTTGCTTGGTATTGCTCTCAAGAACAAAGGTGGGAAACAAGAAATCCCTGTTACTGGAATGTGCACTTAAACCTTGTTCCCTAAGGGTTTAACTGGAGTGGTCCATCATTTTGTTTGTATGGAATGGTCCATCATTTTGCGTTTTTTTGCACCTTATGTAGATGTTTTATTTTTTATTTTAAGGGTGAGTGTCTCTGTCCAGCTAATGAATCTTATAAGCATGCTATTGCATTCTTTACACTGCTGCCCATCTGCAGTCTGTGCAAATCCCAGGTAACAAAGTAGGACCATGTCAAGCATCTGTGACTTTTTGCTTTGCCACAATGCAAGTTAACTGCAAGTGGAAATCTGTCCTTCTATTGAAGAAAGTCTTGAAGGTGGAAAGGCTGAGACAAAGTCTTGTAGGATCTTTGCAGTTAATCAATCACATAATAGACAGCAAAGTCATAGGGTAGGCTATGCATGATCCATGGCTTTGCAGTTAATCAATCACATAATAGACAGCAAAGTCATAGGGTAGGCTATGCATGATCCATGGCTTTAGAGCATCAATTTTTCTTTTTAATAAAAGGACAAACTTCATTGATGTCTTCAACAAATAACAACACAATACAAGAAAAGCCTTATGCTCTGCTATGACGGCTTTACCCTTACTACTGACAGAATGAAGATTGGCAGTCTGGCCTTTTTGTGATTCTGAATATATTGAATTTCTCCTTTCTTTGCCTATTTCTTCAGGCAAGAATTAAAATCAGGTCCTCACAGGGAACATTACAGCAATTGTATGAGGACCTTTGAAGGTTTTGTTCGTTACCAAGTTTGCTTATTTTGTGCACTGCTCTCTGTAGGTCTAACAAATACTCACTGGATGGTGGAGTGTATTGGGTTATGAACTATAATGTCACATTCAGTTATGTCAGATGTGACACAACATGACCCTCAAAAATGTGATGGATAGTGATGAGCAGAAAAGGACATTTCAAAAACTTCTGTCAAAGTTTTTTTTACTTTATTATCTTTTAAAATACCCTTGAAGAGAGTATTTTTTAGAAGGTGAAGTTTAAAGGAAAGAAAAGGATTTCTCCCCCAGAGTAATTTTTTAACATCTAATCAGATGTTAAATCATGGAAAAGCAAATATTTCCCATCATGGAATACATTCCATTCACAAAATCAGAACTTCTAAGACTATACATGTCCAGCTGTGCTGTCTTCTAGAGAAAACCAACTTCCCTTCAGTATGATGTGTGAGGTTTTTTCCCAAATCTGTGGAGATTATGCTAGATATATATCATATGCTCCCTCTAGCTGAGATTGTTTTATATATATACATGTGTGCTTTCTCTTAAGTTCCCTACTTTAAATTGATGGCTCCCTGGTGGGCTTTTTAACACTTACGTGGTGTTTATCATCTTTACAAGATCTTTAAAATACGTGTGATTGTACTTAGCTTCATGAGGTGAGAGTGAACGCAATGGACAACAGATCTGTCGATGGTGTTTAAGGTTACTTTTACAGGTCTCAGTTTTTGGTTGTGCAGTGAAACTTCCTTCATGTTAACATCTGATATAAATCCCACGACACGTGCTTCAGGGTCAGGCTGTTGGATGATATAAATACTGTATATGGAATCAATGGCTCTGAAAGAGGTAATACTATTTGTTGTACAGTTGTTGCTCATAATGTCAGAGATTGAAATGTGATTCATGGTGCTATAAGCATGTTAAAATGTATTTATTATTATGGAAATTACCTTTCTGCGGTTCCTATAAATGATTACATTCTTGAAATAGGAGTTAGAGTTATAACCTTTCAGCTCAAGACTTCTCTCCATAAAGGTTTACAACACTACAGTAGTAGATGGGGTGTACCCAACGTGAGCCTTCTGCTTCATCCCAAGATGTGGAAAACCTGAAGTATGGAGGGGAAAAAAGGGAAGGGAGAAAGGGGAAACAGAAGCTACATACGGAAAGTCAGTGCCTGTCATGAGTAGTACGTGGCTTGTGGAAGACTAAAAGGTACTGGACAGCAAGAATAAAAGGTACTGTTACTGGAACATACCTTCCTGCTTTGGCCTCCTGAATGAATTTTTTAAACTTCTTTATAATATAGACTGACTAATTTTAAAATTTTATTTTATCTGTTGACAAGTAGGTTCCATTTCCTACCCAGTTTGTCTCTATTTCAGATACGACTGCTTCTTCAGGAAAGGAAATTATTATAGGAAGTTTTAATTACCTTGGTAAAACATCTGTGGCTTAAGATGTTTAACATTTTTTGGAAGTCTGAGGCTTTTTTCTGAAGTACTCAAACATTTATGTTGTTCTTAGCTGGCAATAACTGATGAAAGATAAGCTAGATCAATGCAATGAGCAAAATCTGTTGTTGGTTCCTTCATAATCATAGTAAATTAGCAATGAGTAACAGAAAAATCCCTCCTTCCTTATTATCAGATTATTCATATCCCATTAAGAAGTGGAAATGCTATATTTGACTTCAGTGGCTTTTGGACCACTTTACAAAGTTAAAATCTTTATATACTTGCAGCTTTTACAGGGAGTTAAGGACTCTGTTTTTAGACATCATATGTTTTATTATAAAGGGAGGGGAATCCTTCCAAGCTTAGAGCTGTCAGCGTCCTAAAACCAGTAATGTCCTCTGATGTTTTAGCAAATAGTATATATGCTATGGGTATATTTTCCTCCTGGAAGGGAGGTCAAGAATCTCTTGTACTACTTGATTGACATCTGCAGTGAAATTGGCATCACTCATTCTAGTTCTGGGGTTAAAACCCACAAATTTTGGGAAGCAAATGTGTGTTTTGTGCTTTGGGTTTAAATATACTCAAAGGAATTCTCACTACTTGAATCTGAAATAATTTGTCAAATTAGCACATGACTGACATTGCATGAAACACATTTTGACATTCCACAATGTGGAGTACAACAGAGTCATTGAATTGAATTACTACTGCTAGGTGAGGCATGACAAGGCTTGAACAACATTGCATGAGTGTGAAGTTGCTAACCCAACAGTAGAGCATGAAGGAATTGCTTCAACATTTTTTTAATGACAGAAATGGGATTTAATTGGCATATTCTTCTTCCTATAACAGAGTTTTCAAGTATTGCTTTCACCTCTACATGTGATCCACAAACATACAAAGAATATGAAGGCTACTTTTAATCTACCGTTTACTTTTTGGCGATACAAATACAGTACTGCTTTAGTTTACACAGGAAAATAAATGAGGTGTCTTTTGTGTTAATGTTTGTACTAAAAGATCCGGTGCTTGCACTTACAGATTTGGTATTAAAAACAGCTGCATGGTTTGATCTGACTGTCATGGACAGTATAGAGAATGGTTTGGGTTTTGTGTTTGGGTTCGTTTTGCTTTGTTTGTGAAAAAGACATGTGACTAAGGTAGTTCTATGCTGCCTTTTTTTTAGCTGGTCATCTGCTGAGATTAAAAAGATGTTATTTTTATCTCTGAAGAGACTGCTATTGATAATAATGACTGTTCTAATATGAATCATTACTTAGTAATCAATCAATGCTAAGAGGTGATATGAAAACAACTGATACTTAAGTTTTGGCCAAAGGGTATGAAATATGTTAAAGTATCCAGGTTTGGTATGGAGCAAAAACTTACAGAAGTTGGCAGTATGCATTAATATTTCCCCCAGTGAACAGAATGAAAATCTAGCTCTTTTGGCCTTGGGGAGTTAGGTTGGTCCGCCTCCAGGAGATGTATGAAAGTTTTGTCACTTCTCTCTGGTCTAATTTTAGGTACTATATTTTGAATAATTAGTAGGTGCCATCTTGTTCTGCAATGGTATTTCTCAACAATCTAGCAGAGTGGCTAAATTTCTGTCAAATTCAAAGCAAAAAGCCCCACAATATAATCTGTGGTACAGCATCTAACAATAACTGACGGTATTCTGGAAATTGTGGAACTGAATTGCTCTTTCTTTGCTTCTTGATTAAAGGGGTTACCTTCAGAACAGTACAGTCTGTAGATACCAAAGTAGGTGTTCATGTTTATATTTTCCACTTACTTTAGTTTGAGATCTATCTGTTAGATAACAAAAAAAGTCATTGAGCTCTGTGAAGTGGTTTAGGATAATTTGGATCCATTGTACTGAACACTGAAAGATGCTGCTCTTCACTAAACATATTTTCCTCTCAAAGTGAATGATGCTCATAAATACATGAGGCAACAAAACCAGGTTCTTACAGATGGGTTCCAGTCAAAGGAGTTTGCCATCTTAGCCCAGCTGACTTGCTGGAGGGCAGGGATGCCATCCAGAGGGACCTGGACAGGCTGGAGAGGTGGGCCCAGGCCAACCTCATGACATTTAACAAGGCCAAGTGTAAGGTCCTGCACCTGGGTCGGTGCAATCCAAGGCACAGATACAGGCTGGGTGATGAATGGCTGAGAGCAGCCCTGAGGAAAAGGACCTGGGGGTCTGGGTCGACGAGAAGCTCAACATGAGCCGGCAGTGTGCACATGCAGCCCAGACAGCCAACCGAGTGCTGGGCTGCATCAAGAGAAGTGTGGCCAGCAGGGCAAGGGAGGTGATTCTCCCCCTTTACTCTGCTCTCGTCAGACCCCACCTGGAGTACTGTGTGCAGTTCTGGAGCCCCCAATACAAGAAGGACATGGAACTGCTGGAGCGGGTCCAAAGGAGAGCCACGAAGATGATCAGAGGGCTGGAGCACCTCTGCTATGAGGACAGGCTGAGAGAGTTGGGGCTCTTCAGCCTGGAGAGGAGAAGGCTTCGAGGAGACCTTATAGTGGCCTTCCAGTATTTGAAGGGAGCCTACAGGAAAGCTGGGGAGGGACTATTTACACGGTCTAGTAATGTTAGGACGAGGGGGAATGGGTTTAAGCTGGAAGAGGGGAGATTTAGACTGGATGTTAGGAGGAAGTTCTTTACAGTGAGGGTGGTAAGGCACTGGAACGGGTTGCCCAGGGAGGTTGTGGATGCTTCCTCCCTGGAGGTGTTTAAGGCCAGGCTGGATGAGGCCTTGAGCAACCTGCTCTAGTGGGAGGTGTCCCTGCCTATGGCAGGGGGTTGGAGCTGGATGATCCTTGAGGTCCCTTCCAACCTAAACCATTCTATGATTCTATGATTCTATCTTTCACTGCCTTATACTAAAAAAAGCCTGAAAAATAAACAAACTAAAATCACATTAATAAGTTATTGAAAATTAAACCCAGATTCAGCTCAGACACAGGACCCTGCAACAGCCACTGTTCTAGTGTGGAAGTACAAAATTAGCCAGACGGTTTGGGTCTGTTTCCTGACTTTCAAAAATTGTTAGCATGCCCTTTCAAAGCTCAAACTTCAGATGACCTAGCACTCATTTCAAGCTCAGATGAGTCAGATTAGCTGTCAAAAAAGCTCATGACTTTTAGGTACTGGTTTTCCTAAAGGCCTGGCCTAGAGTGTGTCTATTGTACATGTTTTAATCTGTCCTTCAGCAGCACTGTAAAGTGAACTGTCTTGGAACTGCATGCTGTTGAATTTGAGAGTGCTTATTTATCTTGCAGGTGAACCACATATATATGCGCTGGAGGCAAGCATCTGGTAATGTTTGCAAAAACACTAATTTGTTAGACATTTTATACAAAAAGCTCCCTTTGAGTGAATGCATTAACTTTCAGACTGTAATGAGCAGAATTTGAAGAAACAGGTTGAAAATATTGTATTCACACTGATGAATAGTTACCAACATCAGCAGCTGTGTTAGAAATCAAAATAGATACCTAAATGCACAAAATAATTTATTCTGCCTCTGCACACATTATTAGCCAATAACTATCCTGAAATTGTTCTACTACCCTCATTTTCAGAGAGTTTGTGAGACTGGATGTCATAATTTCTATTTTTGAATCAGCTTTTTGTGTGTGTCTGTTTGACAAGTACTAGATTACATCATTGCTAAATGAATGTTTAATTTAGGTGTCCTCCTTAGTGTTGTAATCTTTTTGGTCCATTTGGTCCTGAATGTTTCATGTATGTACTCTACATCCCCACACGGGTCCCTGGTGAATGTAAAAACAGAAACACATTGAAAATGGATGTTCTTTAAAGAACTAAATATGCAGCTAACACAGAAAAAAATCCATATTTGATTGAATTGTGAAAGGCAGAGTGCTGAAACTTTAATGTGTTTATCATGCATCTTCCAAAATAAATTGTCCTACTTTAATGCAGGTTTCTTCAAATATACATTAGGAGCTTTAGTGATTAAATGGACATTGTCAGCTAGGTAGCTATAGAATTTGCTGCTCTTTTTTTTGTGTGTGTGGGTTGAATTGCACTTTGCTATTTATTTCAGAGTTTTTCGGGTTTTTTTTACTACAGTAACTACAAGAAATCCCCAACCAGGTTAATTGGTGTATATATATATATATATAATACTACTGCAGGCTGCTGTGAAGAAAATGGCTGTATATATAGTGCAAACCCTGAGGAGTTTAGAAGTGTTAGTCATAGAGCCCACCCAAGCAAGTGGGTGGCACTACTCTTCCCTCAAACAGACAGCTGGTGAATGGACAGTCAAATGGTTGGGCAGAACTGTGACTTTCTTTAACCAGCCAGACCTAACTGAGCCAACATAAGGAGCGAAAGCTGAAGTACTGTTAAAAGCCCTCTGAAAATTGTTGTTTCCTTTAAAGAAAGCAGGATGACTGTTTCTCACTGACTTATAAAAGAAACTCATGGGCCCACACTTGTGTAGGTGCTGCTTATCCAAACCATGAATAAGCAGCCATGTTAGACCCCTATAATGCCAAATCCATAACATATAAAATCCTAGACTTGCAGCCATTAGTCTTTGCTACGTTATACCACAGACACAGAAGGTTTGGACCAGCAAAGGTGATAACCTAGAATATTGAATTTCTCCATAGTTTCCTGACATCAGTGACAACTGGTCAACAGAAACTGCTGCTGTGATAGCCAAGTAAGGGAGTAAAGCAAAACGTTTCCTGCTAACTCTTTCATGCATAGTGATTTGAGATACTTACCCTACACAATTAGATTTCAGACCTTTATTTGTGACTCCCAAACCCTGTGGTACAATTTTTCACAGAATCAAAGATTCAGAGAGATAAGCTTTTATGTTGTGGTATTTGTGAGCAATGGCACAAATCTCTGATGCTGGAGTTGATTTCTGTTGATTGTGTGTTATATAAGGGGTGAGACTGGGCAAATTGTCTAGACAATAGGAAAGAATTTGGGTAAATTAATAGTTTTCTACTATTACAGAGGTAGGATTCATCAGATAAAATCCTCAAGACTTTAAAATATTACTTTGTTGACTTTCTCATCCTTATGTTTTTTTTCCCCTCTAGACAGGTTACTTAACATAAAGCTGCCCTATCAATCATCACTTTTGCCAGCCTCTCTCAGAGGGAAAATTACTTGAAATACAAAATACACAAGCTGAGGTCAATAAAAGAAGTGAGTTTGGTCCCACTGGTTCTTTATTTTTAGCCAGAACTCTTATTGCTTATTTTGCCAATGGTGTCCTCTGAGTAAGTCTTCGAGACCACCAACCGTTTTAGCTGTGAAGAATCTAAGAAGAGCTCTTGTCTGCCTCCTTTCTCCCATATGGAAAGCAGAAGAAGACAAGAGTCTGGTATGAAAGAGGGGAGTTACAGAGTAGTGCAGCACACTGTTTGCAGAATGACTGATGTCATTATTGAACATGCACTCAGGGAAAAAGATGTAGATAATGAACAAGCTACTCAGTGTGAGCTGGGCATACAGGGTTTACTGAATATGTATGGTACTTGAGTGTAAGGAGAACAGAGCTGAAGTCTAATGGAACTAAGGTAAAAAAGAGAGAGTTTAGATCAGTTTGACCTGTGGAACAGTTCATGCAAAGACATGCTGGTAAAATTACACAGAACAGCTTTATAATTGTTAACTAAATTTCACATCTAATCAGCCCATTGATCACTATAAGATAACATCAATACTGAAAAATACCTCTGTCTCTCTATTTTTTTCACATGTATTTATATAGTTCAGAGGAAAAAAAATAATTCTCAGAGTGTGAATTAAAACAATGAGCCTCTTGTGTCACTGCCACTGTCTACAGTGTAGCAAAGCAGCAAAAGCTGTCTGTGCTACAACACATCTCGAGGCTCGAGGAAGTGATCATTCCTCTTCATCATTTTCTCACCACAACATGGAATACATTATTCAATAGTGCCTAGAGGACTGCATACCTAAGTCTCACCAACTCCACTTTACCATTTTAAACTGAAACTCAGTTTTGAATTGCAGTTTCAGTATTATTTCAGTGCAAGTATAGACATTTTAAGATTAGTAACATCCTGCTAATTTCTTAAATGTGATCCAACAAAGAAATGTGTAAAACCCACCATGGGCATAATGTAGTCCACAGATAGATGTCCCTTTCAAAGATGAGTCAGTGGCCCAGGCAACTTTATTTCCACAATATCTGTAGTGTGAAGGAAAACAAAGTAATAGGAAAAGCTGCACTGTTCACATCAGAGCCCATAATGCGATGGCATATCACTTCTTTCAAACACTTAATCTTGTGTGTTGTGCCTTTGCCTTGCCAGGAAATACCAAGAGTGTTTATGCAGACTAGCTTTGGAGTTTGTTTGCTGGGGCTTGATTCATCACAGCAAGAGCAGGTGGTCTTCTTCCTACCTTCTACATGGCCTGTGGCCTGGCTGCTTATTCTTTTCTGTGCACCACTGTTGCCTTGCACCAATACTGCTGTCAGTGCAGTTGTGCAGGGAGCAAGCCTGGGCAGCTGACTGTGAAGAAAAATGTTGCAGGAAAAGGACACTGGAGAAGTAGTAACAAGGAGGGAAAAGTCATTGCGATACAGACTGAGGGAGATGGAGGGCTTGCTTAAGCTGATGACACTGCTGAGTTTCATTTCCTGCTCTCTGGTCATCATGGGCAGTGCTCCTAAAAGCAGTCTAGGAAAAAGACTGAGAAAAAAGAAGCCATCCCTAAAGTACAGGACAAAGTAAATGCTCTGTTTGTGTAACTTACACATCGTGGCTATTCAAATTCTATTTTTCCTTCTCTCTGTGATATGTGTCCTTTCTGCCAGTCTTCTTATTTTTCTTTTCCTCTGCTGAAGTTAAATTGAATTTTAAAGGTTACAGGGTGTTCTCTGCCTGCTCTCTCAAGGGATTTAAGCTGTCTAATTTAGCTTTCCAGAATGGTATAAACAGGGTTTAGGAACCAAGGTTTAGGAATCAAGAAGACCTATTGCTTAAGAGTTAATAGGAAAATATTTTGATTTTCAAGCACAGAAAGCTTTGTTACACTCCTTATGTGATCATAGAATCACAGAATCAGCCAGGGTTGAAAGGGACCACAAGGATCATCTAGTTCCAACCCCCATGCCATGGGCAGGGACACCCTACCCTAGATCAGGCTGCCCAGAGCCCCATCCAGCCTGGCCTTAAACACCTCCAGGGATGAGGCCTCAACCACCTCCCTGGGCAACCCATTCCAGGCTCTCACCACTCTCATGCTGAAGAACTTCCTCCTCATGTCCAGCCTGAACCTACCCATCTCCAGCTTTGCTCCATTCCCCCTAGTGCTGTCACTCCCTGATATCCTAAAAAGTCCCTCCCCAGCTTTTTTGTAGGCCCCCTTCAGATACTTTTAGGCCACAATAAGGTCACCTGGTAGCCTCCTCTTCTCTAGACTTAACAGCCCTAACTCTTTCAGTCTGTCCTTATAGGAGAGGTGCTCCAGCCCCCTAATCATCCCAGTGGCCCATCTCTGGACACGCTCCAGCATCTCCACATCCGTCCTGTAACAGGGGCTCCAAAACTGGATGCAGAACTCCTGAACTGGATGCAGTGCTACATGTTGACAGGAGTCAATTATTTCTGAGATTTCATTACAGTAGTCTAGTCAAGAAACTGGGGGGGAGAGGAGGTAGGAATTATTGCTGTTACACTCAGAGTTATTTTCAGAAAGGAAAACAAGAGGACACAGGGGACCACAAACCTGTAAATTGCGTTGTCATACTGAGCAAGCTGAGTGATTAATACACTGGTAGCTGTCAGTCTGCAAGCAATTAGAAGAGTATATGTTGATCAGTTCTAGACACTATGGATTTATGAAAAATAAATACACTACATAAATATCCCTCTCCAAACCAGATCTACCTTTAAGAATGGAATAACATATCTCCTTAAAAAAAACCTGGCTGCTTGAAAACAGAATAGATTGTGTGTTCAAACTTGTGTCCATTTTAACAAGCAGGACCTATGTTTGAAGGTGATAAACTGGTTATATTTTATCTGAAATGACTACTGGTTGTGAGAAACCTATCAACATGTTAAATTACTTGTAAAGTTCATATATGCCACATGCCCAGAAGGCAGTGATTAGCTGACAGGAAACCAAAAAGGGACAAAATACTTTACCTTGATTTAAATTTCAATCAGGTTAAATTTTCACTGCTTACTGGGGGCAATTCCCGCCATTTGCTATGAGGTTTTTTCCCAGAGCCACATTGTTAGTTGTGTTAGTATCTACTTATGTACTATAAATTACTGAAGAGATGAAAGCACAGTTTTGAGACCCTTCTCCATGCAACAAAACATTTACTTTCTGAGTCTCTTGTCTTTCCTCTGCTCTGTAAGACTCCTCTGCTCTGTAATATGGACTATTTTTCTCTTTCCATGTTCTTCATTTACGAGAAGAGCTTTCTCCCCACTCCTGCCTGCGGGACAACTAAAGGAATTCTGCTCCTAATCTGCTTCTCATTGCACAGTCTGTAAAATCTGCTGGTTTATGTATATCACGGAACATGGGAAACTTTTGCCACAAACAGCTTTTTACTGCCTGCTCTCAGTGCCAGCTATTCTCAGATTGATTTACTATTCCCAGTTCTTGTGACTCGCTTATGACATTTATCTCTTTCTGTAAGTTGTTTGGAAATATGTTGCATGTGAATTTCACAACTGAACTGAAGTAACCTAGTGGCATTGTTCTCACTGTGGTTTCTTACTACTACCTCTTACTGGTATTGTTAGCGTAGTATGAAAAAGAAGCATTTTTAATTGAAAGAATGATAACTTTTAATGTGCTGGACACATTAAAAAATCAGTGTTAAGTATGATTTAGTATTTTATTTTCCTGCTTAATTGCAGCCATAAAGTCAACCAGCGCAGGCTGGATTTATGACATATCATTGTTAATTTGTTTTTGGTGAATCACTGAGGCTTAAATTTATTTTTGCCAGTAAATTCCATAACTAGCATTTTAATGAAAAGTGAAGAGGAAGGGTCTGTGGACATGGACAAAGTCAATGGTTTTCAACTTTGAATATATATATGCATAGAAAATATTTTTTTCTACTTTTCCAGGAGTAGCTATTGCACACTTATGCCAAACTATGTAGTGGAATGAATATCTCACAGCTCAGATATTGAGAACAGCACTGGAAACAAATATTTTGGGCAATGGTTTTCTGAGTCAGAGTCATTCTTAACATAAACTTTATCAGTGTAAGCCTGTGCAATTCAGAGCACTGTGGCAGGGAGCAAGCCTATAGGGATCTCTTTCAGTCTAAAAGGTTCTACAGATTTTGAGAAAGAGCTCTTTCTTCAGCACGAGTCCCACTCTAATGGCAAACATCCTGTTAGAGCAAAACTAGTTCAGCATTAATTGTTTGTCATAATTTAAATGGAAAACAGAGGTCTGTTTAGGTCCTTTAGCACAAGAAGTTGAGGTTGCCAGGCTCATATAAACATTTACCTTTATTTAGTGATAAGCCCATAGTTGAGAAGCTTATGGGTATTTATATTTGGCTGTGGCAGCCCTGTCATTGTAAAAGGCACACTAAAGATAAGGTTATCATGATATAAGTGTCTGTAATCCCTCTGGGGTGTAATTGCCTCATGATAACCTCATCCCTTGAAGTTGTCTCTATTGCTAATATGAAAAATGTTTGTTTTCAGTGGGAACATATATTTCGTGATGGAACAGCATTAAACTGTCAGATCAAAATGGTAAACAGCAGTTGGAATGAGCAGAAAGGTTCAGATGGATTAACTCAGCCCTCATAGACAGCTCACCAGACAAACTGGAATGATCCAAAACTGTTTCATAGCAGGGCAGGTTCAAGTCTGGAAGTATCTGAAGAGAAATAGCCGTTTGCCCAGAAACGTGCTTTGGTTTCCTTAGACTATACAAGTGAAGCTTGGGATTCATGGCAATGAGGAAATATGTTTCAAAAGACATAGATTTTTGTCACAGTAACATCTGTGTCTTTTCTTTGGAATTTGGTGTTTTGACTGGTAGATTACCCATCCAGTAATGCAGCTTTTTGTACTGCATTGTAAATCATGAGATATGCGTTAATAAAATGCACATGGTTCACAAGCAGGTCTTGGAGAATGTCTGTTGTATTTATTACTACAAGGGATTTCCAAAGCATCAAAGTGCATTCACTCACTCAAAATGTGCCACCTGGAAGTCTGTCACGAAGCTTCCAAATAGCACTTTCCTCAAAATTGTGTGTGGGCCAGAAGAGTCCCCAGGGAAGCAGAGAAATAATGTTCCTGAAGACACAAGTGCAGGTCAGAGACTCTATGTTCTCATTGCTTCAGGCATCAGCTGATGCAAATTTGCACCTCTGGGCAGTCACTCCCAGATGAGTGTGTGACAGGTATGCATGCTTCATGTCCCAGTTTGCTTTCACAGGAAGTCCCATGCCTTGCTTCTACAAACTGCTACATACAATCTCGTAATGAAGTCAATGTGAGGTCCAGCATACAGACCCCGCAGCTCCAGAGGCTGGAGGGACTGCATGAGGAAACTTTTCCCATCACATGAATGGTGTTAGAAACGGGAGGTCAGCATGGCAGGATTAATGTTTAGGTTTCCACACTTTTTATAGGCTTTGGCGAGCTGTGTGCCTGAAGATGGAAAATTTTTGGAAGTAGACCAAAGATTTCAAAACTAACCTTATATTTCCTTAGGTTTTTTTGGCATCAGTGGCTCTTTTGGCTCTGTCTGAGTGGAATAAGCTGTGTCTTTAAGTTTAGTACATTATACAGTAACATATTACACCTCTCTATTTTTTGTGCCTGAGAATTTCACCTCATCCATCTTTCACAATGTTCAGCAGAGACTCTTAAAAATCCCCACACCAGCTTTATGCAATTAATTGGAGTGAGGGCCAAACTCCAGATCCTGCTTTCAAACCTAAATCCTTGTTCTTCTTGAATCTGATGTTGAGTCTAAATGAAACACAGAATCAAAACATTCAACATCTAAGAAAATCTGAATTCAGATCTAACTTGTTTGGATGAAACTGTATCTTCTGAATATAAATTCAGGTCATTCACTACCTACCCCTGAAACAAATCTCAAATTTGTTCATAGTAGAATCATGGAATCATAGAATCAGTCAGGGTTGGAAGGGACCACAAAGATCATCTAGTTCCAACCCCCCTGTCATGGGCAGGGATACCTCACACTAGATCTGGCTGTCTAGAGCCTCATCCAGCCTGGCCTTAAACACCTCCAGAGATGGAACTTCCACCACCTCCCTGGGCACCGCCCTCATGGTGAAGAACTTCTTCCTAACATCCAGTTTGAATCTACCCATTTCTAGCTTTGTTCTATTCTGCCTACTCCTATCACTACCTGACATCCTAAAAAGTCTCTCCCCAGCTTGCTTGTAGCCCCCTTAAAATACTGCAAGGCCATAATGAGGTCACCTCGGAGCCTTCTGCTCTCCAGACTGAACAGCTTCAACTCCCTCAGTCTCTTCTCATAGAAGAGTTGCTCCAGCTCTCTGATCATCCTCATGGCCCTAACAGAGGTAATCATCCTCATGGCCTTAGTAGTCGGTAGAATTAGTGGGAAATGATGATGTGCTTTAAAAGATTTGAAAATAAATCACAATCAGAGCTATAGCTCATTTAAATGTTGAAAATGTTTACATATATTTATTAGAGCTATAATTTAAAGGTTTAGCCTTAACCAATATTTTGTTCTGGTCATTAATTAAAAACTATTCAGATATGTCATGTGTATATCTGAGTTACTCTGCATTCCCTTTCTGGTTGTTGGACACTAAACTGCAGTCTGCTTGTCTGCCGTTCCCCTGGAAGAACTCGATTTTGGTTTGCATGGAAATGTATGACTTAGGGCTGTTGCCTTCTTGTCTGATAGTATGTAGTTATATATTAATATTATTTATATACTTATATTGTTTAAATGTTTATATATACATATTATGTAGCATCTTTTGTTCACCAAGAAAAAGACAACATTACAGTCGTCTTGATTTTCAAATATGTCCATTTCTGTTACATTGACATGGTGTGTTAGCTCATACGTTTGATTTTTCTCTCTTACTGTAAGACATAGTTGAAGTTTTAGGTAATGTTCAGGAGGGCATGAACCCTTTAATTAATCACCTATTAACTGTTTTTTGGAGTGGGACAGTGACATTAGTACTCCAGTTTCCTTGGCGTACTAATGTTGCAGTGGAGCCCTCTCCTGGAAGCTGCACTTGTGAATTATAGCTTGGGAAGCAATTAATGAGTTCCTCCTCATTTGGAATTTATTTTAAGAGCATGAATAGTAGAATAAAGAAATTTTTTACCTTCTCGAGTTTGCTTATGTTCCTACATCTTTCTGACTGAAACTGGGAACCCTGTGATAAAGTTATGATTGCTAATGATATTGACTAGCTATTTCTTTTTCTTTTTTGATGCTTGGCTTACATCTCTTGAGTTTCCTGATCTGCCCACAGAGACTCCAGGAATATCAGTGCAGTAGCTTGATCCATTTCATCTCTAACTCTGATATCTGAGTTCCAATACACTCAAGAAAACAGTTCAATTTATAACCTTTTCCATCTAGCATTTCTAGTATTTGCTTTCCTGCATTTCATCCTTCTTGATTGTTTCTGTAACTGATCAGGTAATGTATTACTCTTTTACCCTGGGCTTAAGATTCATTCTGTATACACAAGATTTATTACTGGTATCAGTTTACTCAGTGTTTAACTGCCTATTCCCTGATTGCATATTTTCCCACACATGAAAACAACAGTGATTTTTAAAGACAGATACAGTGAAACTTCTTTTGCTTGTTTGTTTTAAAAAAACCTAACCAATATTGTGTGTTACCTTTCAGTGACAGCTTAAGAATTTGTAATTTATCTTTCTTTTTTAACTAAACCAGGCAAACCAGAAAAATTCACTGAACATGGGGATATCGAATTTACAGTTCCTGAGGTTTTCAGAGTGAGAAGATTCATGAGTTCATGTGGAGAGGATATAATTAATCCTGTCATCTTGTTCTTTGTCATTGCCACGCACAGAGTAGCCATTGTGCTGTCTGCATCTCTTAAGTCTTAAGTCCTGTTCATCCTATGTCAGGGCATTTCTTTCCAGTCTTGTGGAAAGCAGAGGAGAGTTAAGTATTTTGTCCATTTTTCTACTTTCTTAGGGTCAAAATTGAGCAGAAACATAGCTCTCATCAGGAAAGTATGAACTGATTAGCGTTCCATCTGTGGCACGCCTTGACTGCCAATGGGTTTTTTAATTATATTAAAATGATGTACTTTGTACTTTGATAGGAGAAGTGAAATAGGAAGCTAATTTCTAATAATTGCTTTAAAATGTGCTTTGGAGGAAATATGAAGATATTAGCATTACCAGTAATACAATCTGAATGAGCTAAATGGGTGGTGTAATGAGAAGTTCAGGGCAGGAGGGAGCAGGCAGAAAGGTTGAAAATGTCATTGCATGCTGGCTAAGGTATCATTTCCCAAATGATTGTTCATCCTGCCCCTGCTGTATCTTAATGCCAAATTAATGCCTCAGTAGTGAACATGTGGTAATACTGATTTACTCATCACCAGTGCCCCTACTGGTACATAGCCATATCCTCAACAAGGGGATTAGAGCAATATCCACAGTATAATTACATTAATATATAAAGTAATAGTCATCTTTCCTTGTTTGTTCTACCTTCAGGACTGTTCTTGGCTTCCAGCTTTACTGTGTGAACTCTTTTGCACTATAGAGTGTGTAGCCAGTCATACATTATTCTAAACAGCCACAGTTACTACAAAAATACAGCTTAATTAGCATTTGTGACAAAATATGTCACAGCAAGGAAAAGGAAGAACTGTTTGCTGATGTATGAGATTAAGTCCTCCAGACTCGGGACTAATGTCATACATCTGAGAGCCACAGGAGATTGTCTTGGCTGGTCCTTCAGTGGGGCTCTTTCCAGAATTTTAACTTTTTCAGATTTTTTTTTTCATTTGAATATACTTTTCTGGAAAAAAAAAATAGAAAACTTGTGTACTTCTTAGGACTTCTTGCTATGATCTTAACTCTAAACAAAGCACTGCCATTAGTCAGAATTATTTTAGCTCTTTAAAGAACACTACTAATCAAGTTACAGTTGTATGGCTGATTTGGAGGACCCAAAAGAGATTAAGGTATAATTATAAAACAGTACAATGAATTAAAATTAGTCAGACACGTGGAGAAGAAACGTGTCTGATTACATGCAACAAAGCTTAGTTTCTAAGGAGCTGCCAGCTATGAGTTTTGTACTGTTTGCATGTTTGTGTGTGTATATGTGTATGTGTGAGCATGTACAGGGTCATGAAAGTCTGCTGTGTCAGATGAATTCAAATTGTTTATCAGATACAGAAGAATCTGTGTGGGAGAAAACTGCTGTGAACATTCAAACCTTGCGAGACAAAAGATTAGGCATCCACAAGATGTAAAGCTGCAGGAAAGTTGGCTTTGCTGGTTTTGCTATAAATTGTTCAAGTTCATAGTTGTGCTTACTGCTTCTAGCTGTGGTTTTGACAGCTAATCCTGAACTCCCACTTTTATGATAACTACATTTCATTGATTCCACTGCAAACCAACCACCTTTAAGGCAAAAACAAGGCTGAGAAATAGAGTTTAAGAAATTAATTTAATTTAAAAAAAAAAATCTCAGAATTAAAAATTGCACAATATGAGTATTTAATAACCCTACTAATTCTTTAGTTCTTATTATTTTAGATTTAAAAAAGACTACATCTTCAAGAACCTCTGTATATTTATTTTATCTATCATCTTAATTAACATCCCAATACCAAATTTTCTATCAAAATCTACATCAAGCTCCAGAGTTATTCACATCTCTAACCCAGTGTTGGTTTTGTCAGCCTAACAGTAATTTTTTCAAAGGAGATGTTGTAATTTTGAAGGCCACTGTAATTTCTGGTGCATAGAATAAAGGCTTTGGAATTGGAATAATTAATTGCCACGAAAGCAAGACACAAATAGCATCTGCGTTCAAATGTGAAGAGGAACTTTCAACAGGCCATAGCTCTCCCAAATTTTCTGATCAGTTTCTAAAATTGGATAGTGAGCACTGCAGAACATAGACAGGTTTGTAGTGTTAGCCTTTGAATCCCTATAGTCCTGACTGGCTCATATCCAATCTGAAGCCCCGATTAGGCAAGCACAGCATTCCATTCATGGTTAAAATTCATAAAACTTACAGTACATATGTTGAAACTCAAGAAAAATAGTGTGGCTTACTTTTATTATACCCTGACCTCTTGTTTTCTACCTTCTATTGCTGTCACTGAGTGCCTTTATGGATAAGTGACTTAGTGATACTTTATCTGCAAACAGTTCTCCTGTGTCTTATTGTATTTTTACTAACATAAATGTTTCTGTAACTGTAGCTTTCTGTTTTTCATGAACACAATCCTATGGAACTGTCTGATTATATTATCTCATAATGCTGAAAAACTTTAGGGAGAAAGATGGATGGTGAAGTCTACGAAAGATCCATATTACTTTATGAACATGGTGAACCCCATCGTAGTGCAATTCCCTGTGAGTTTTATTACTGACATTAGTGTCATCACTGACATCAGCAATAAATGTGGCCTGAGTACTTCCATAGGGGTTACATTTCCCTAAATAAGGTTAAAATCTGAAGAATCAGCAAAGATCCTTAAAAATATAATTACATGCTGCAAATCAGAAAACCAAACCAAAACAACAAAACAAAACACCAACATTGTGGCACTGTGTATTTTCAGTACGAGATTCAAAAATAGATGCTGTGAGAAGACAATCGTGGGTGTTGTTTCTTCCTGACTCTAGGATTTTCCTCTAAGGATATGTCCATCAGGCACTCCAGAAAGGCATGGGTATCCTGAGGGGCCTGTGACCTGCCAGCTCCTTGCAGGTATTCTAGGCAAAAATGGCATGAGATGTCTGTATTCAGGCAACTGAATTTGACCTTTGGTCAAACTCATTAATATAATTTGATCTTGGATCAATATGTTTATAAATATGTAAAGGGTGAGTGCCAGGAGGATGGAGCCAGGCTCTGCTCGTTGATGCCCAGTGACAGCACAAGGGGCAATGAGTGGAAGCTGAGGCATAGGAAGTTTCATTTAACATGAAGAGGATTTTTTCACTGTGAGTATGGCAGAACACTGGAACAGGCTGCCCAGGGGGGTTGTGGAGTCTTCCTCTCTGGAGATATTTCAAACCCCCCTGGATGCGTTCCTGTATGATCTGGTCTAGGTAACCCTTCTCTGGCATGGGGGTTGGACCGGATGAGCTTTCGAGGTCCCTTCCAGCCCCTGACATTCTGTAATTTTGTAATTCATTATCAACAAAAGATTATCTGAGCAAATGCCAGAAGAGTGGCAACACGAAGCAGGAAATCAAAAATGCAGCAAAGAGAGACCCCTCTCACACTCTCAACTCACAATAGTCAATGAATGGAAAGGCAGAATTATGTGTAAAGAATCTTTTTCAGAATGACAGTGAAAGGACACAATTTAAAATATGCTTTTCAAATGTTGGCCTCCACATTTGAGAGTGCTGAGATTTTCAATCTATGCAGAAATTCTCTATGGAGTTAGCAAATTGATACCTCCTGAAAGGAAGCACTAGTCAAAAGAACTGTTTCTCATCTATTGCATGTTACTGACAGTGTTTACTCTACAAAAAGTCTAGAAAACAGAGAGAAAAGATTCTCAGAAAATAGCCTAAGCTGCAAAACCATGGAAACAATACAAGATTTACAATGTACTTTACAGAAAAAATATATTTATTAAGTCTTATCAAACCAACAAAAATTTCCTTTGTGAAACAAATGCAAACATATTTCAGATATTGCAAATTGAAACAATTTGATTTTTAACTCCTTGGAACATTAGGTGTAGGCAACCTTATGTGTGAAGATATTACTTTAAATGACATGACAAAATGTCTTTTTTCTAACAGATGCTCTTTTCTAGTCTAAGCTACGTGATAAGGTTTATATAAATTTATTACTAATTTGTGCTAGTTTGAGCCTAGCTAGAATGTTTTGGTGAGAAGACTTAGACTGTAGGCTGTGAGAAGGAAACAATAGTGATGTCTACCTCACTCATAGGTTTGCTGAGATGTATAAGAACAAGAACACAAACATAGATAACGGAGTTGCTTTCTGTCCCTCTAGGCTTTGGGCTGAACTTCTTTCTCTAACCCAATCCACTGTCTGTGTGACTAATCCATCTGCTTCCTAACCCCCCTGGCTGACCCTCCAAACTTACCTTGATCTTAAGGCAAAGTCTTGGGTAAGGTAGAGGGGTGGGAGGAAGGTGGAAAGGTGGTTGAGAGCTCCTCCTGGGGACTCAGGTTTCTGGGAGGGGTGTTGCGTCGCTGTACTACTGTTTCACATATATTTCTCTATCTATTGTAAATATCTGCTTGTGTATTGTGCTAAGCTGTAAATATTAAGCGTCATTCAAATTCCAGAGCTGCTGAGTCTAGGCTGGGTGATTTTCCAAAGTGTGGGGAGGCAGGTAACACCCAAACCATCACATAATTCCAGCTGACTCAAAGCTTCAGATTTCAGGAAATAAATTATCTGTTTAAAAATTTGCATTAACTCAGAAGCAATTGAATTAGCATTTCTACTCACAATCAGAAAAAGGAGCTACTATTTTAGAAGGCAAAAGCCATTTCTCAGCCAATCATACAAGGTAAACATTTTTTTCCCCAACTCATTACCATGTCTTGGGAAACCAGGTGAATATTTGTAAATAATTATTTCAACAGAAATTAATGAACTCACTGTTGCATGTCTTTGTATACATTCCTTCACCAAATTAATTACACTTATTAATAATGTTTTTCTCTTGGGAGACCTAAATCAACCACTGAAGCGATTTGGACTACGTTTAGGCAGTAAATGTTTCATAGTTCAGGTTTTGAGATTTTTGCTAGTAAAGGTAACTACAGTTGTGACAGTCTTTTGAGAGAGCCACGAGGAAGCTTTAAAATCTCAAAACTGACAAAATATTCTATATTTATAATCTTACCTTTGGCACCTAAGAACAGAGGTGAGAGTCTTGAAAAAAAGGAATGTCAGGCAGAAAGATTTATAGGTACTGACAAGATGCTCATCTTTTGTCATAGGTTACTATGGAAAAAGTGTACTACTAGGCAAAGTAAATGGATTTCTAGCCTATTATATAGATATATTATATTAAATAGGCTAGAAATAGCTATATCTATAGTAAAATTGATAATAAAGCAAGAGTAGGTACTTTGGAGGCCTCCCACTTTTCATTTCTAAATGAAAACAGATCTTTTTCACATGTATATAGTTACAAATACACCTACACTATATGTGGTAGAGAGTGTGAGTATGTATGTGTAAATGTGGAATGCTAATAGAAAATCATGTATATGAACTGAAAACTGGAAAAAAAACCAATATCAAATAGCTTCTGTAGGTATTAGCCTAAAAAAAAGGGCTGTTCTAGAGAATGGAAACACAAAAGACTTTCACTAGAGGGTAATTGTAACCCTGGTGGACTGTAAACCACCATTTCACAATTCCTGTTCTGAGGAGCTGGGTTAGGAGCTCGATTCCTGCAATACAAGGATGTTGAAAGAGTATAAATCCAGTACCATGCCTCTTGGTTGAAAAACATCCAAGTGTTTAGGAAGGAATCAACAACACATTTTCTATTAGTGGTGAAAATAAACTGTGAATAATTTATTTACTAATGGTGCAGATCCATCTTTTTTATGCACTGGGTGGACTATTAAAAAGAGATAAAATAGTGGGCACTATTTCCTCTCACCCTCAAAATGACCATCTCTAAACATAACTTCATAAATAGCAAAACTCAATTATAGAGAGAGCAAGGGACTGTCTTTTAGAAATGGTGAGTGACCATGTGCCAGATGAAGTCACTGGGATCCCTGGACAATCACCTGCCAGGAGCTGTAAGTCAGCCACGGCTGCTGAAGAAGTCAGTGCCCAGACAAGAATAGAAAACAATTTTCCTGTGTTCTATGTATACATTTCAACCACAAATCTCTTCCTTATGATTATCTGCCAAACCACTACTGCAGTGATTTCTGGTTATAATATCTTAAATTACAGAGCAAGCCAGAACTGGATCATTTAGGCTTTGCAAAATGGTTTTTTTATATAGATTGTCAGATTGGCCAGATAATTCATGTCTTCTTAGACAGAACCTGCTTTTAACAGACTTCCCATGTATGTTACATTTAAGCTTGATAACTGACCCAAAGGACACTTTGAACAAAAATACATTTAAGATCAATCATACTTTATTGTGGCTGTTTCACAATAGAGTGAATAAATGTATGTTGTTTCAGGTTAAAAATTAATCTAAAATGTATTTCTCTCAACAAATCCAGAGATTCTGGATAAGAAAACAGTGCTACCTTGGCTAAAACAATAGCTTAACATAGTTAGGATTCAAATAGAGACAAATGAGCTTAAAATATGTAAAGTGGTGGCAGATTTATTACAGTTTTAGTAACATTATTAAAAAATATTGTCAGTTTTGTATGCAATCCACTGTGCATCTCTCAATGAATGTGCCACCCACCTACTCCTGAGAATATTCATGACACTGCTGCTAGACTGCATAAACTCACTGTCACTAAACTACACCAGAGAACAAAGGAGGTTGACATTCTCATGTGCAGCTCTGCAAATCACATTGTATTGACATAGACTTTGGTTGCAATCATTTAGACTCTGAGTCCAACACAGTATTTAACTCTTTTCTAGTCTGAGAAGATGGTTACCATTATCATGCCTCATTATCATTATCTTTAGCTAGCCTTACCAAATTTGAAATGAGTGATTTGAGATCTTACATGCCAACAGAATATCCAAACCAGGACAAGGAGTAGAGGAGCACAGCAAGGGGTAACTTTGCCTTTTGAAGCCAGAGTGACAATACAGCCTAATGTTATTACATTATAAGATTCTGAAATTATGATGCATTTCAATATGCATTCTAATAATGCAGGGTCTAATAAGACCCTTTTCTTAGACTAATTTTCATTGAGTTTCTTTCAGGAAGACCTCAGTCCTTGTGCTGAGCAGGTCCTTGCTGGGGTGAGCAGAGATCCAAAAAATTTCCCCAGACCAGAAGTGATGTCTCATACAGCACAGAGTGCAGAGGGGAGGATGAGGTGACTGAAGCCCTTCTGCTAGTAGGCCCCTTGAAAATCCTCACTGATATAAACACAGTCCTTTTAGAGAACTTTAAGACTTCACTAAGCTTTTGCTCTCAGCCAGAAACTAAAACTTTCTTTGTTTGGTTGTTGGTTTTTTTTTTTTTCATTTTAATTACTGTTCAAGAACAGTGTCAAATGCAGGCTAGAGATTTAGTTACAGGCTTGAGACTTAGCTACAACTTGAAAAAGACAATGTCTTGAATAGGTTTTCAGGTTTGCATTTATGTTCAGTGTGAGTCACTGTAGCTCTATTTAAATAGGAAGACGAATTGAGTCTTCAATTTGCCTGAGCCTACAGCTCAAGACAATTGTAGTAAATGAAACAATCCATACGCCCCCCCCCAAAAAACCCAATCCCTGATCTGGAATGCAGCTACCTGAGATGAGATGCAGTGAATTATTTTTCACCATGTCATAGCTTTGGGGAACTAAAATTATCTTACATGATCTTGTTTTCTGCATCTGAAATTTAACTCTAGAATTACTAGTAGGGCAACTGAGGGATATCTCTCATCTTTGAAACTCACAAAGGCTTTATTAAAATATGATTTGGGTGTATTTAGATTAGTCTGTGGTAAACTCAGTTTCTAGTTGTTCTTGTGGAAGTGGAACAAATGCTCTGAATGAAGCATTACTGTGAAATGTCTTCTTATGCAAAATGTTCTGAAAAATTGTGTATTACTAAACTTTCTTGCAAAGACAATCGAAGCAATGAAAGTTAATACAAACTGAAACAGAACTACTTTAAAGAATGTAAATCCCCAGGCTGCAGATTTGTGAGGGAAGCAGAGCTTTTTGAAGAGCCAGAGTTAAAGAGAGGATGTAAGAAGAGGAAAAAAAACCAAGTGATTCATGTAGTCTTGTCTAGAATGCAAAAGAAGCCTGAAATTTAGTTTCCGTGTATAAGAAATCTCTCCAGAAAGCATTTTCTTACATATTACTGACAGAAGTACCAGAATCAGTTGCAAAGAAATTGAATTGCTAGAGACAGGAGATTTAAAATTGGCATTCTATTAGTCTTCAAACTAGCTCAGATCTAGCAAATATGGCTTTAATTTGTAAAGAATTTCAGAGATTATTATCTTATTGTTTTAAAAACAATTACGTGAGAAATAGGAAAAAGTTCATAATAGATTTTTTTTTTTTCCCTTGAGAAATTCCAATCCAGGAAGTATTTAATGGCAAAAGGCTGATCTTCAGTTATGTAAGTTATTCATTGATGTCTTGGGACTTTATTGTGCCATGTCGATCACAGTATCACCAAAGTTGGAAGAGACCTCACAGATCATCAAGTCCAACCCTTCACCACAGAGCTCAAGGCTAGACCATGGCACCAAGTGCCACGTCCAACCTTGCCTTGAACAGCTCCAGGGACGGCGACTCCACCACCTCCCTGGGCAGCCCATTCCAGTGTCCAATGACTCTCAGTGAAGAACTTTCTCCTCACCTCGAGCCTAAACTTCCCCCGGCGCAGCCTGAGGCTGTGTCCTCTTGTTCTGGTGCTGGCCACCTGAGAGAAGAGAGCAACCTCCTCCTGGCTACAACCACCCCTCAGGTAGTTGTAGACAGCAATAAGGTCTCCCCTGAGCCTCCTCTTCTCCAGGCTAAACAATCCCAGCTCCCTCAGCCTCTCCTCGTAGGGCTTGTGCTCGAGGCCTCTCACCAGCCTCGTCACCCTTCTCTGGATACGCTCAAGCATCTCGATGTCCCTTCTAAACTGGGGGGCCCAGAACTGAACACAGTACTCAAGATGTGGTCTAACCAGATCAGGTGCCCTAACCTATAATCCAATCCAACAATGGTATTTTTTTCCAATGAAGACCAAGGAAGTAAGGCATTATTACATAGCTACCTTCAAACACTACTTGAAAACCATGAATGTTTCAGTAGGAAACTTAGTATATGGACAAGATTCATCCCACTTAACTCTTCAGCACTTAACTGAGGCAGCTGGAATTGCTTCTCCAAGACTCCTTGAAAGAGATAGGCATCTCCAGAGGGCAATTCAATTGACTTTGAATATCTCTCTATAGTTGCAGTGTTATTATAGTGTTTTTAAACATTACATGATATTTCTATCTGTTTACATAAATTATCCAAATTGTTCTCTGTAGAGTTTGGTACCAAACTCTCCTCCCTGTGAATTACTCTAAAGACACCATCGGGGAAAAGCAGAATGAGTATTGATGACTTCCCAGAGTTTTCAGAGGAAATGAGCTATGATTTTTATTTTAAACAAATATTAGTAAGACTGAAAGTTTTTTAATGGAATGTAAGAACTTTCAGACTGAAAGGAGGGTAAAGGTAATTTATTATGAGTGAAACATAAAAAATTGGATGAAATGGACAATCATATGTAGCATAGAAAAGAGAAGTTGCTCTCACTGACATGAGTAAAGAAATCTGTGACCACCCTGTATTTTTAGTTACTTTCTTTTTACAGCAAGCAAAAACCCTAGTCTAAGAATTCTGAATCTCTCATACATAACAGAAAAAAAAAGGGAAGGGGGAAGAAAAATAAAAAAGAAGTCAGATGTTGTCTTTCTGGTAAACTCACTGTTTTGGGAGACATTCTGTCATTCCTGTTTGATTTCCTTCCCTATATATTTTTGACAATATTCTGGAAATAATTAAGAGGCCATGGAATCTTTTGGATGCCAGGTTAAATTCCCTAGGATACCATCTTCCCAGTAAGCAGTGTAAGTAAATTACAAGGCTCAGTAGGTGGTTTATGGTTAAAGATTCCCATAAAACAGCTGCAGCTTCTTCCTTGAGAAACAGTTTTTTTTTTGGTTGTTGTTGTTGTGCTATTTAATTTCACCTTCCTAACCATAGGAAGAGATCTGGAATCCTGACAGGAGGACTGTTTGGTTGGTTTTTTTTTTATTAAAGAAGATCATGTTATTCAATTAATTGGTAGCATGCACACACAGAATTGCCTCTTTCTGTATTAATGCTCTGATAGTATCAGCACATAAAGATCCCAGTTATACTGTTTAGTTGGGAGGACAAGTGAGTCATGCATCAAACTTGGTTAATAGTAGCTCCATTAAAACAAACAAACAAACAAATAAATAACATCTTCTAACCAAACTATCAGATAACAAACATATTTTATCTGAGTTAACAAAACCACAGAGGTTTGCTAGGGATCTGTGGAGAGTAGGCAACTGACGTCAGTTGTTATTTATGTTATAGAGTACTAGTGAACATGAGGCAAGGATGCCTTGTGAAAACAAAGACTTACTGCTGCTGATGTAAACATCATTATTTGCAGAGTGCACTGTTGACCCTGGCATCTAAGACAAGTGGAGATATATTTTCCATGCATAAGCAACTGCTATGTTTTAGGCTTAATCAGAAGGCAACAAAGCAACCATGAAGCTGCGACCTCACTTCTACCCACCCCTGGTGGGATGGAGAGGAGAAAACACAACAAAAGGTTCAGTGATTGAGATAATAAACACCAGTTATGGTCACAGGCAAAAGAGACTCGACCCAGGGAAACAAAAGAAATTTAATTTAAACAAACCTACCACCAATTTACCAAATGAGTAGGAGAATAGTGATAAATGCAACTACATCTTAAAACCACCTTCCTTCCACCCCTCCCTTCTTCCTAAATTGAGCTGTGCTTATTAGCTGTGCTCCCAGATCTCAACTTGCTCCCCAGCAGTGGTGCAGAGGAGCAGAGAATGAGGATTACAATCAATTCATCACATGATGTTTCTGTTTCTCCTTCCTGCTCAGAAAAACTCCTCACATTTCTTCCCTGTAGCAATGTGACATCCCTCCCAGAGGTGGCAGTCCTCTATGAAATTCTCTTGTCATTGTGGGTCCTATCCATGGGCCTTAGTCTTCCCAGTGCTGAACCACTCCAGCATGGGCTTCCCTCAGAGTCATGGACTCCTTTAGGATTTGCCTCTTATGTTTTGATATGTGGTACTCCATGGTCCTCAGACATAATTCTGCTCCACCACTGATCTTTAAGAGCTGCAAGGGCTCAGCCTGTCATCTTAACACAGGATGAAGAGAAATGACTGCTCTGGTCCTCGTTGTTCTTGGTTCTCACATGGTTGCCTCTTTTTTGTCCCGCTCCTCCCCCAAACAAAAGAATTTCCAAAACAAAAGAATTCCCCTGAGAGGTTTTCCCCTTTTAATTAAGTTCTTGAAGAGGTGCTGGTTTAAAGAAAAGATGAAGATGGGAATCTAAAGCAGACTAATGGAAATGCTACAAAATTAAGACTAAAAGACATTTTGTCCACTCTCTATTCCTTTAAAGTTCCTCAGATATGCAGATCACATTTGGCACCCAAATTGACATGGCACTGTGTTTCAAAAGAGGAGTGATTGCAATTCACATTGCTCACAGAAACAAAACAGGCAGAGCAGAGGGGCAATACGTCACGCTTCCAAACCAGATGAAGTTGGTAGATTTATTTTTGGGCTTACCAGATTTAATTTTAGGCTTAATAGTGTCTCTTCAATATTTATAAGGCTGGTAACAAGTTTGGGCTAGTTAAAAAGAGATAGAGTGGAAATTTGTCCATCAAACTGAACTGGAAAAAAAATTTCAATCCATACCTTCAGGGAGATGAACAAGACCTTAGTGCAGTCAAATCTTGGAATTCTTGCAGAGTGATAATGTTGTGACATGAAGCAAGAATTATTAGCAGGGCCTGTGGAAGCTGATGTCTTTCCAGCTCTCTGTACTTTAATCTTCTATCTATTAACTGCTGCAAATGCTACCTTGGCATATATTGCAGTCACATATTAATTTCTCATTTTGTCTCTAGTAGAACCCTCAGTGGGATACACCACAACATTGCTATTTTACCTGACTATGGCATGTGACAAAGTAGATCATACCCTTCAGTTGCCTAAAACTCCTAAAATGATGAGCAAAAGAACATCAATAATTTATTGCTAAAGTATCCATGAAGAGGAAGCAGATTGGCCTGTTACACTGGATTACTTCTAGTTTAATACAGAACTTCAAAAAAAAAAGGACTCAGTTTTGGTTCTTTGTTTTGTTTGTTTTTTTTTCCCCTGCTTTGTTCATAATATTTCCTTTGTTGCTGGCAAATGATACATCATTACTGGAAAAAATCACAATCATGTGCAACTTGATCTTAACAGGGCACAGATTCATGGTCAAGCAGTGAATTGTGGAGCTGAAACACAAAACAATATGACTTTCCTAGAGCACCTGATGAACTAGATTTTTTTCTCACTTATGTATTTATAAATCAAGATAAAGCCCAAACTGAATGAAGTGTTCTGCACCTTAGTAATTTTAAATAAGAAATCAACTGGGTTGATTTTCCCTTACCAAATCCTTGCATTGAATGAAACTTCCAGGTAATGTTGGTAACAAACCAGCATTTCACTTAGCAGAGTTTTTAATGAGGTCTTCCTGGTAACATGTTTAAATTAGGCTATTAGATAGGATATTTTCTTACTTGGATACTCTTTCTTAATTTGCGCTTATGAAGAGAAAGTTAGAAGGCAGCCATACACCCACCAAAGTGGAAGGTACTAGGTGTGCTAACACATTTACATGCCTATTTTGAAGGTCTACCACTATCCACTTTTGGTAGTCAAAGCTGCATATATTGATTGTGTTATTTACTGGGTCTAGTTTAGGATATTTCAAATGAACAGATGATAGTGTAGAAGGGAAAAAATGAAGACATGAAATAAATCAATAGAACTGTATAACTCAAGGAAGATAATGAGGGGTGTCAGCTTTATAATCAAAATTGAATAGTGCTGATTCAAGATCTATATTTTTTATTTCCCCCCCCAGAATGGCAGGATTAGTAAAAAAGTTTCGTTTTAAGCCACATTTTCAGTTAGAAATTCACAGGAGTTTTTCCTAGGAAGACCTTCCACTTGGGTTTATCAACTGTGTTTAGATTAAAATTGAAGAACTCTTTCAGTATGGATTACATTCTAAGCAGTTCTTAATTAATTACTGTCCTCTAACGCAACTTTTCTACTTCATTCAACACAACTTTGGGAGGAAAAATCCTTATTTGTTGCTATAGACATTCATTGTCTCAAGCAGGCAGAGGTAGAGTCATTAGACACTGCACAAACAATAACACTAATGATAATAACAATAAAATTACAGAAGTGTGTTTCAGGATCTTAGTGGAGAAAAAAAATGAAATGCAAACTGAAATCCTCTTGTTTGGGTCTTTTTGAACTATTTGGAAAGACATTAAACATCCATTACAATAGAATTAATAAATTAATAATTGATAAATTAATAAGTAACATTTCAGAATAAAGGAGAGAACAAAGTAATTAATCTCACCAAGGTAAATTATTACATTTCACTTTCAATAGCCTGGAGGAAGCCTTTTAACCACAAACCTTTTCTTCTTTTTTCTATTAACATTTGAACATCTTATAATGAACATTTATGTCCCCACAGCCAGCATACTAATATGGTCTCTGTTGTTTCTTCCAAGTTAGTAATTGAAGACACAGATGTGTTTTGCAGACCAGCGTTGTCTCATTCGACTGATGTGGCTTATATTGTGTTTGGGCTGAGCGGGCAAAGCCTGCTGACATGCTGGAGCAGCCCTCCTCCCCCTGCTTCCAGTACTTATCATTCCGAATGGCAGTGTGCCTTGGGGAAGGCAGCAGGCATGTCATTCCTGCTTGCCATGGTTAGGAGCACAACAGCTGTTTACCCTGTAATTCGTTGTACTGGTTTTGGCAGGCTTCTCAGGACTGAAAATTAAAATTTGCTTTTGCACTCTGTGGGATGGTCTGGGGCGAGTCTCAGCTCAGGAGGGCCACTAAAGTCTCCATTTGTGATGAGATGGGCTGGGGATTCAAACTTTAAGGCCGAGTTTGAATCTGAATTTTCCTCAGTGCTGAGACCAGTCACTATAATGTGGATTAGAACATCCAACGAAAATAAAAAGTTGTGTTTTGCCTGCTGTTTAAATTCCTATTTGCCCATTTTCCTCCTGTCTTACTTTCTTTTGTTGATGGTTTTCTTTTCCATCCTACTACTCCTCCTGCCCTTCAGGGTAGCTTTAGGGAGCATTACACAAGTAGGCCTTTTCAATGAAATACAGGTGAATACAGAGACTTCTAAACTTTACCCAAAGTTTTGAATTTAGTCCAGGATATGGAATTTTTTTCAGTGGCTAAAAAGATTAAGAAGCAACAGGAAGGAAAAATAAAATAACAGAAGTGCAGAGCTCCCTGAACTCAGGATAATGGAATACTCCCAAGATTTGTGCTAATATTTTTGTAAGACCAGAAGCCCACAAGAAAGTGATCACATGGAAAGATTAAAAAATTTCTGCACTCTCCAGATCAAGAAAAGATTGATGTGATGTACTGAAATGTCTTCCTTTTGCTATCAAGAATAACTGAACCAGAATAATTCACACAGAACATCTTGTTATTCCAGTGTTGTGCTTTTAATATCCTGATTACTTCATTAAACCAAGGACACAACTTCTGGCTCTCTTCCAAATTATTAATCTTGTACTAGGAAAGAAGGAAATTCAGATATGGAAACAAAAGCCCAAATGAGGAGAGGTAGCCACCATTCCAGAATCATTGAGAGTGTTACTTCAGGGGAAACTGTATCCAACCAAAACCTGTTTTCTGTAGCTGGAGTTCACATACAAAACATATACCCAGGAGCAAAAATTGTAAGCTCAGTAATATATTCACTGAGAAATGAACCTAATTATTATAAAAAACTGCAAGTGTGAGTTCATTAGAAAATACAACATAGCAAGTGATAAGCAGCATCTGGAGCTAACAGAATACTTAAAATATGTTTCTATTTTCCTTTGCTCAGGAAGAAATGTATTAAAATTGTATCGGTGCACCTCATTTAAACATATTCGGATACATTCAAAGTAATTTATATCCAATTTGTGCACTTTGTGTTTTCAATTCTACACAAGATCACAAGTGAATACGTTCAATTATGAAGATAAAACAGGAAGGTACCAATTCATATATAAATATCATCTATGAATGTATGCAGCATTGTTTGTAGACAATTTTTGAAAAGCAAGCAATTTGCACAAATGCAACTGGTAATAAAGGATGAGAACTTGTTTATAGTGAATACCTTATGTGATAAAACGTAGCAAAAGAACTGTAACTTGCACCTTTGGCATTCAGAGGAATACTTAATATCTCTTCTACTCAGCATTTGACTGATTCCTGTTAAATCAAACCGTGTTTCACAAGTAGAGCTTTGTATTACTTATGACAAATTCCTGCTTGGTTTCTACTTCTTTTGTGTTTAATTTGTGATCATGGAAATAGGTGTTACTACTTACCTTCAGTTTCCTTAGTTAAAGGTCTAAAATGATCTAAAAATGGGGGAAAAGAAAGCTGCATTCCTGTGTTCTCTATTGTTCAAAACAGAATGTTCTGGGGTGAGGAAAGAAGAGTCCATTAAGCTTTACTCTTTCTTGTTAAAATTTCCTAACCTGGTAGGCTACAGATACAGAATTTCGGATTTAATAAGTTTTACTTTCCTTCAGCTGAAAACTGAATCTTCAAGCATATAGCAGCAGTAAAGTTACAAAATGTATTGCAAGCTTATACAAACCACACTAACTTTATTTTCTTCATACCTTTTGTCACACAGATTTGGGAGTAGTGAGCAACTAATGCATTCCTACCTCCGTGTTACTGAAGTTCTAGGTTTCTTAAGGCGAGTATCCCATTCTGGCTCCTTTCATAAATATTTTATCTGAAACAAGAGTTTGTGAGGTTTGTATTAGAAGTATTAGACTGGAAGTGAATATGACAGTGGCAGATCAACAGGGTGTCTATTTGGCAACAATGTTTCTGTGGGAGATTGTAATGAATAATGCATGTTTCACTTATTTAGCATAGTCTGAAAAGTTATGCAAATTGCATTAGTAAATTGCCTAGAATTTTGGTTATTTTGACAGAGAAGATAAACTGTCTTAGCTGATACCACACAAAGGAGATATGCAGGTTGTCCACATTAAATCTTTATGAATACTGTTATTTGAAAGATCTGGAATTTCCTTATTAAAAGCTATTGTCCATATAATATGTTTATATGATTGGAAACTTCGTGCACCTAGCAGAATCCTAACAGAGTATCAGAAAATTGGTGAGCCAAAATGCATAAAACTTTTGTTACTTGGAAATCAGAATGGTAGCAGAGATGGGAATTGTGAATTTATGTCTGTGATGTGTTGATTTAGGCCAGCAGCTAAAGACCACACAACTGCTTATTCACTTTCCTTAGCCCCAGTGAGACAGAAGAGAGAACAGGAAGAGCAAAGCTCAAATCAAGATATTAGTAGTTTAATAAATTAAGGAAATTAAGGGAAAATAAAAAAGGCAAGTGATGCAATGGCACTCAGTTATGACCTCCCACAAGCAGACCGATGCCCAAAGAGTCTCCAAAACACAGCACTCTATGGGCTCCTATGAAAAAAAAACCCAACATACTCCATCCCAGACAGACCTAGGACAACATTCTTACAACCTGTTTGTCTAGTCACTTTCTACACAGAGAGAAAGAGAATGCTTTTAACATCATGCATCTATATCCTTTTAGATTTCTGTCTCAGGTTGGGATGAAAAATCTCACCTAAGGAAAACTAAGTCATCACAGATATCTACCTTTCACAGACCAGGTGGACAACTGCAAAGCACTCCAATGGCAAAAAGGGCCAACAGTACCATGGGCTGCATGAGGAAGAAAGTTATCAGTGGGCTGCAGGTGTTCTTGCCCCTCTGCTCAGTGTTGCTAAGACACATAGGGAATGCTGTACCCATTTCCAGACTCTCCAGTGCAAGAAAGATTTGAGCTTGTTGGAGTCTAGTACAGATGTACAAAGATGGTTAAGGAACAGAAGCATCTGCAATAATAAGGAGAGGTTGAGAGAACCCAGTCTGTTTAGCTGGATTTGGACAAGGTCCAGGATAGGCTGCTTTAGTTGACCCTGCTTGAGCAGGAAGATCAGACTAGATCATCTTAAGAAGTACCTATCAATCTGAATGATTCTTCTATTCGATAAATTCAGGTACCAGCAGGAATTCCAGCAGAAATACAACTGATGTGTGGAACAGCAAGAGGGAACAAAAGTGGTTTTTTTTCCCCATAAATTCATATTCAGATGTGATGTTTATGTTGCTCTTAGTACTGCTATTCTTTGAAATCTAGTACACTAAAATCATGTCTGAGACAGATTAATGTGTTAGAAAATTTGAATTAGATTTGATGTATTCTAAGTGTAAGTGACACTACAATGATCTGGTGTGTTCCAGATACAAAAATAAAAATTGCTTCAAATAAAGCAAAAAAAAAAAAAAAAGGAAAGGAAAAAAACAACAACAACAACAACAAAAAAACCATGAGAGAAAGGAAGGCAAAAACTAAGAGAAAGAGGTTTAATTTTGTTATCAAGGAGCAAAACTGACCACAATAAATTGCAGAATATGTAGTCAGAAATAATGCCTGCTGCAATGCATTTAATGCTATTGCATGTGGTAAAAGGAACCAGAGGCTGAAATCACCTTTACTCTTGCTTACATAAAGAACCAGCTATATTAAGTGGTTCTGAAATAAGCATAACCAATTGCAGTGCCAAGTATTACAGCAGTGAATCTGGCATCTAGAGTTATTGTGTGTGAAATATAATCTAACAAATTTCCAAACAAACATTCTGGAAACAATTACAAATAAGCAAGCAACCCTGAGCAACTATCATTGAAGTTTTAAATTACATTTTGGTCACCCATGACCATTAAAAAAAAAAAAATAGATTTTGCAGAATTGTTCTGCCTAGAGCAAAAAAAAAAAAAGGCAAACCAAAAAAGATGTTTTTACTGTCTTGCCAAGTGAAGGTTTAATGTTGTGAATCATTAGGAAGAACACGCATTAGTCTCCAAAATAATTGTTTGCTTTACAGTCACTCGAGGCTATAGTCTTAATCAGACCTCAGCTGTGGTGGGCTAGGAGAACACACAATGCAGTATAAATACAGTCTGTTGATATGTCACTGACAGAAGCATATGTTACACCATTAAATTCCAAAACAAACACGTGAAATTTACCACAGGAGAAACACTATCGCATGAAAAAAAAATGTTTCTAATAACTTTAAATACAATCTGATAAATTCTTACATAATTAAGAAGTTTTACACCCATGCAACTTAAAAAAATAATAGAACAATAAATATGCTAATGCTAAAAAATAGTTATCACAGGATGGAACCTAATGATTTTTACCAAGTTTAGGTGTGTTCCTGGGAGGTGTGGGATGGTGTCTATTCCTATTTATTCAATATGTAGCCTTTAAAATATAGGCAATATTATTAGTAAAGAAAAATGCAATGCTAATGTCTTTTTGGTTTTGCTGTTTTGCTGAGTAGGCATACTTTCTTTGCTCATTTTCTTTAAGGCACTAGACCCATTAGACTCTTTCACCATAGCAGATGTTGTGAAATCAAAACATCAGGAGGACTAGGAACCTCAAAGTTAATTCCAGGATAGAAAGAATGTTGTTTCACCATATAAGCTGAACAAACAATAATCAGAAGTTTGTTAAGCAGAACAGTTCTGAAATAAGCCATTTTACCAAACTAAAAAGTATGCTAATAATAATATTGGAATGGGCTGCCCAGAGAGGTGGTGGAATTGCCATCCCTGGAGACGTTCAAGAAAAGATGTTCCAGAATAAAAAGGCCCAAGTCCCTGAGCCTCTCCTCATAAGACATGCCCTCCGGTTCCCTTGAGGATGATTAGGGGATTGGAGGGCATGGCTTATGAGGGGAGGCCGAGGGACCTGGGCTTTTTAGTCTGGAGAAGAGAAGATTTGGGATTTGATAAATGTTTATAAGTATCTGAAGGCTGGCCAGGAGCGGGGAGACAGCCTCTTCTCGCTTGCTGCCTGTGATAGGACAAGGAGCAATGGGTGTAAATTGCAGCAAAAGATGTTCCATCTCAACACAAGGGGGAACTTCTTTACTGTAAGGGTCACAGAGCACTGGCACAGGTTCACCAGAGAGGCTGTGGAGCCTCCTTCTCTGGAGACTTTCAAGGTCTGTCTCTATGGTTCCTCTGTGACCTGTGTTAGATAGTATTGTTCTGCTCTGGCAGGGAGGTTGGACTCAATGATCTCCTTGGGTCCCTTCCAACCCCTAACATCCTGTGATCCTGTGGTAAGACTGGATGTGGCACTTAGTGCCACGGTCTAGTTGATTGATAGGCTGGACTGAGTGATCTTAGAAGTCTCTTCCAACCTGGTTGATACTATGACTCTATGAAAAACAGATGCAGCCTTTCAAGACAAAACCAAAACAACTTAGTGGAGATCAAAACATAATAGTGTGAACCTCATTGACAATAGAATGATTTTCAAATATAAATCCACTCTTATTGTAGCCACAGAGTTCAGTGGGAATAGGACAAGGAAATAATTTCTATTATTACATTTTTCAGCAGTGAAAATCCCTCTCTGAATTAAGAAAACGCTATCAGGGCATCTCCTTGTGACTTCAGTAGTCAGAAGGATCTTGGGATGCAGTTGTAGCTGTTCAGTAGAGAGGAGAATGTTGTCTCCTCTGTGTGAATATTTTGACTCTGGCAAATTATTTTTTTGGCTCTGGTAAATTATGCAATTGACTTCAGTCCTAACAATAACTTAATAGCTGATTTTCATCAGAGAAACTTTAAAAATCTCTCTATAGTTTCCCACAATGGAAAAAGAAAGGCTAATATCAACCAAATTATGCAACTGTATTCCCCCAATAATATTTAGTTACCTTATTAATGGAATTAATTTTTCATTGACATTGGCTTGAACAGGAAATGTACCACTTTCCTCCTGAGATGTATCAACAAATGAATTATTTTGTTCTCTCACAATTAAACTTCAGTAAATCTGTCTCATATATATTAGTGTACCAGAATAATGAACAGGGGAACAGAACAATTGAAGGGTACATCATAATACCAAACCTGGTTCCTTCACAGCTGCAGGCAATCAAGCCACATTTCATCTACTGTGTTATATTAGTAGTCCACAAAGGTTTGCCGGTTCCATACCTTCTAGGTGACAGAACATTTCCTAATAATCTATAGCAAAGTCAAGTACATTAAAAGGTATAAGCACTAATAGGCACAGATGTTGGACCCACAGTTCTATCAGTATTTAGCATTCTGTTGTGAGTATAAACCAACTGCTAGCAGCACTAAGTAGAATACACTATAAACAGATGGCATTAATACACTCACTGTAAACTTCATCTTTGTATAGGAAAGAGTAGACATAATATATTTTCCCTAAAGTTTAGGAAAGTGTCTTGTGGAGTGAATTAGAAGTCAAAGCTGATATCCATTGTTAATGCAACAGATGTGTTTATACCTAAATTAATTCTTTAAAACTGTACTTTATTAATAACATACGTGACTGGGTCATAAAACTGTAAAATCATTCACTGTAATGCCAACAAGATTTTCCACAGTCCTCTGCTTTCTTTTCTCCCTTTTATCTTGTTTACTTGTTCTCAATCTTGTATAATAAAGCCAAGGTTTTATTTCCTGATTCTTAGCACTGAGAGTAATGGGAACAAATACAGAACTTCAAGATGATTCTCCCTCTTCACCATTACCATTCTGCCAAACACATCATTCTATTGTTCTTTATTTTAGCCACTTGATATTAAATTTGCAACTAGGCTGAATTCTGTCAAGAACTAATGGAGAGAGTTTGGAGTAAAAGGACTCAGCTAGAAAAACACAACACAAAAAAAAGGGATTGGTATAAAGATTTTGTTAAAGTATGTTACTTTTTGCCTGCATGTTCTATATTTCAGCCATCAAGAACAGAAGGTAAAAGGAGAAAGAACAGAAAGCTCTATGGCCCTTGTGGAAAGATGCATCAATCCCTGAAACAGAATCCTCACGGATAGTGCTTAGACACTTGCCTCTTCCTTCCTCAATAAGGCCTACTGCTGACCCAAAAGTGACACAGCAGTGCAGATATATTCCCTCTTCAAAGTAAGACTGTCTTCTGTTCATCTCAGTCAGCATACAGAGGACATGAGGAGATTATTTTCTTGGTTTTTGGTCTGGGGTGTTTGTTTGTTTGTTTAATCAGTTGTCATGCCAGCTCTTCAAAATGAGCAGAAGTTCCTTCTTTCTTCCATCTATTCAACTCAGTGGAAGGAAGTCTCTTGCTTTTTAAGGATCCAGAACCCAGTAAGGTTGTTATACCTTATTGGTGTTAGAATAGAATCAACCAGGTTGGAAGAGACCTCCAAGATCATCCAGTCCAACCTATTGCCCAGCTAAAGGGAAGACTCATTTCAATCTTCTTTTCCAAGCTTCTCCTCTTTTAACCCTATAAGATATGCATTCTGAGGGTGTGCTGACAAAAGGGGCTTTGAGGTGCTTGATGCTATGGCTAGGAGGGTTTAAATGGGATTTGAGGACTGTAGTAAGGTGATGTTTATTCTACTGAATCCCATCTCTGAGTTGCTGGAGTGGTAATTATGCACTCCGTACAACTATTTTTAAATGAAGTGCTTTTTTTCTGAATGTAATGACACTTTAATGTAAACCATCTTTTAAGCTTGGAGTTACATTTAGATGCATGGAATAATTAGTCTCAAACAGCCTATATAAACTTCTGTTAAGGATTAACCACAAGCATCAAAACTACTTCCCTACTCAATGGCACTGCTACATTTGTTTATACATAGATACAAGGAATATATGTCACAAACATATCACAAGTTCTTCCCTCTTGTAACATTAAGGTCTTGTACTCTTTGGAATATGTACTCTTTGGCTTGCCAGTCCATTATGTGCTCTTATTTCCAGCCACTCTTTGTGTGTTGAATTCTACCATGGATATCATGGAAAATGAATTTGAATCTTTTTACACTTTTTTACACATTACACGCCACATGAAAGACTTGGGAGAGTAGGAGTGCAAAGGTGTGCTGCCTTATGCTGTCATCTCTTCATGTCAGGGATAGCTGGAACAAAAATCAATATGATCTCTTGGTAGTGTTTCAAGTGGTAGGAGAAAAAATAATTTAGCTTGACCTAGATAAGACTGATATCATCAGGATGCTTGGGGAAGCACATAGAGGAGGACAGGCAGAATATCAATCATTTTACTGATTATGTCTTCTTCGTCAGTTTAAAGAATTTGAACTTGAGACAGTCTCTGCCTTTGCTATTTTCAGCGCAGGTACACTGCAATCACCTAACTAGCTTTTGGAGCTTCTAACTGGAAATTATATTCTGTCAGATGCCATATTATCTATGACTGCTTTATTGCAAGATTGAAAAAAATCAACCTGGAGGTATAGTTTTAAAGCATTCTGATCTTTATACCATTCTACAGTGCAATCTCTTGACCTTAAATTAAGATATCCAAGATGGATTTCCTTTTGTCAATAGCTGGTTTCATTATGACTTATCAAGTGTATGACCTAAGGAGTAGTTGTGATGCTGTTACCATACTATTATAGATGTATAGACCCCAAATAATCAAGCTATATCTCCTCTCCTTGAAGTTCTATGTATTTGGGTCCTTATTTTTCCTACATACTACTAAAGTACTCTCTGGGGGTAGTACAAAACATGTGTTTTATCTGTAAGCTTGGAATTGGATGGGAGTGAGTTTTCCATTAAATCTGCAGGGAGCAGTGAACTGTATTTGTTTTCAGGTGGCTGGCGAATGGAGTTTCTCTTTGAATCATTGTTTAAGTGCTGCTGGGTGTTTTTTTACATTGCTAGCTGTATGCTAAAGAGCCTCAGGTCTTGTGTAGATGTATTTTTAGCATTATTTATGTGGAGATAAATGTTTTATCATAAAAGTTACTAGGCTGACCTAGTTATCTTAACAGAATTGAAGCTGTATACATGGAAGATACTTCAGGAGGATATCTATGTAATTTAGTAGTTCTGGATTTCTCAGAATGGAGTCAGTCACTGTCTGCTGAATTTTGACAATGGTGTTTGCAATAGATTTCCTCTTTGGCTTGGCTTAATATCATAGTCAATAATATACTATTAAAATATTTTCTCCTTTTCTAACTTAATCCTTTAGACATTGAATTCCAGATTCTGATTATCATAATAGTGGTAGTTGACTTAGATTATTTCATAATGATGCCCATCTAGGTGAACTACCACTTTTCCTCTAGAGGAAATGGAGAACAGCTGGACATCAAAAGCTCAAGATCAGAACCTGCCTCTGAAATACTACAGTATAGGCCTATATTGGTATTGTTTAAGAAAATAGATTTTGAAGATTATGCTCTAAGATAATATTTTGTCAGGCCTAAATCCTTCCTTTGGTTTTACTTGCAGGGAGCAAAATCAGCCCCATGAGAGCAAAAAAAAGAGAAAAAAAAAATTGAACAAAGTTTGTGATCTTACATAGTGAAAAGAAACGAAATCAATGATGATTTTGGCCTGTAATTTTTCTTTCTATATAGTTGAATGATATGTTTTGAGACTATTAAGCTCACAAGGTCATAAGTCATTCCAGTACTACCTGAAAATTATATTCTGGATATTTTGATGTTTTCAGAAAATCTCCTTTGCTTAAATTTTAGATACTAAGCCTGGTTATGAAAATTAAGAAACATGAGTTCTATTAGTCAGCTCAATTACTCTACACAAGTGTAAAGTGGTGCCAGATGTCAATTGCTTTAGTCATTATTATTATTATAGATCTTCTAACACAATTTTTCTTTCCCTATTTAATTATGTGCTCCCATATTTTTGTTCTCTTTACTGGCAATTACTATCATGACACCTTGATCCTGGGCCTACAGGGAAAATGGATGAGTGTGAGTGTCCTAGTCTCTCATTGCTCTTTCTGGGAGCAGTACTAAATTGCTTATGGATTCCCTTGCAGAAACAATTCAGTGTGATAAAAGTAATGAGGACCTATCATACTTCTCTCTTTCTCCTGTCTTGCCTTTCATCTTGGGGCAGCAAAGCCGTAGTCCTTCAGATTATTCTACATAAATATTTGCAGACCTCACTAATTTCTGTGGTGATCTATTAGGATAAAGCAAGTCAGTTTAAGGCAATTAAAATGCAAGATTAAAGGCTGCATTTCTAACCTGTGCTTAAGAAAACTACCCCCAAACTGAAGACAAGTTATTTGGACCTTAATACAGCTGAAAATTTCCTACTGACTTGAAAAATGAATGTATCCACTGGCATGCACACGTTGTCTAATATGAATGCATGCTTTATTTGAAAAATAGCTTGTTCACTGCACTTTTTCCTTCTCCATCAAATACCTTAATTTTGAACTTGTCCTTGGATGGAAATGTACCCACTCTGGCACATTCTGGACATTTCCATGGACACATATTTTTGTCATTTTATTATTTCTGTTCACAGTTTGTCATAACAAAGCACTACAGGATAAAATATGATCTCTCTTCCAATGTATCTTTCCACCTTTTTCAGTGGTTTCTCTGGATTTGTACTTTTCTTTCTTGACCAGAAACAAAATCTGGTATTCTTCTATTCTTTAATGAAGAGATCTCTCTAAGAAACTGTTTTTTACCTGTCTTTTACAACCAGGAGTTCATGTTAATTACTGCTAACTTCACAATTTTCGTAAGTGCGTCATTAGATTCCTCTGGACTTTTTAATGCAATGTGCTGTCATCAACCAAACGGTATGAGATAAAACAGCCACAAGATTTATAAATGAATAATCTAAAAAATGTTCCAAATGATTTATACCTTATATCAAACCTCTGACATAGTGATAAGTGAGGTATGAGATCTATCAACAGGAAGAAAAGAGATTAATTCATGACCAGTCAAATTACTGAGCGTTATTTAATATCCTATTAATCAAAGCTATATCCTGACACCTCAGTAAAATCTTACAACCTTCTCCTCACAGTTGATTAGTTTCCACAAGTCTTTATTGGATGTGGTTTAAATAAAATTTAACATTGACATTTCTGTGGAGCAGATTACAGAGAAATTCACATCATTCACTCCTCTCAGTCTTATGCACTACCTTGGCAATCTGCAAACTTTACAAAAAAAGTGGTGACTAAAGCATGCTTGGTCTGTGCTCTACAGCTTAGGTGAATAATGGAAGAATTGCTTGCTCCTTCATTTCCCCTCTCATGCAGACTGTTTTACAGGGTGTTTTTCTGTTGAAAGAAGCAAGTCCTCAGCTTGTCCTCACCCCGATTCTGCTCTCATTGCTGCCTTGTGACCTGCAGTGTGAGCATGGTGGGTGATACACCAATCTATATCTCAGCCTGCACTGAGGGGTAGACTGGGAGCAGTGACGTTGAATGCTTCATAGACAGAGAGACAAGCCTGGCACTAACCACATCCTTGCAGCTGTTCTTTGCAGACAATACAGAGGCAGAGAAAGGTAGAATTATTTTGCATCTTAAAGGACCCACAATGGTAATTAAACTTGTTACTGTTTAAACTTCAGTAATTTCAAATTTCTTTTGAATGAACATGGAGAATCCAGAACACATATTTGAAGGGTTTTGCCTGCTGTAACATTGGGTGCTTAGGCTTCCTTTAATATTTAATGGTGAGATGTGAACAGCTTTACTCAGTTTCCTCTGATTTCATGTTATTTCTGAATTTATTACTTTTATGAACTTATTAGTTCAGAGCACTGACAGAGTATAAGGCTTTAGGGGGGAAAAGACAGTATCAATGAAGACAAAAGACAAGTATCAATGAAGCTGAACACTTCTATGCTCTTCTTGGAGTTGTCGTTGCTGTATTTGACATTTTCAACTGTCTATCTCGGAAGGAGGTTCAACTGCACTTACTTTTTTTTCATACACATAAATTGCATAAACCTGCTTCCTATTGATTTGATTATCATCATCTAAACTCTAGGAGATAAACTGGAAATGTATAAGCTGAAAAATCTGCATTCACTTTACCCACTGTTTGAAATAAAACAAGTTCTAAATGAGTTACAGAAATCTGACAACCTAACAAAACATGCAGTGAAGCAAGCATTACTGAAATGCTTGAGAGACTCTTTGACCAGCAAAAGAGAAAAAAAGGCCAGTCATGTGCAAATAAGCAGAAGATAAGAAAGACAGATGTTGTGTTGACCTCCCACTCACTGGAATTAGGCTGCCAGTTTTGTTACTTCTCTGCAGCTGTTGGAGATGATCAGGTGGGAAGCCAGTGCCTGACAGACATTGCAGTAGGTACTGCCATAAATCAGATAACATCTTTATGGAAGAAGTCCAATTATGATTTGAAAATGTGAGAAACATCACCTTAGTCATTCAGGGAGTTGATTTTAGTTTCAGCCACTCTACAAGAGACAAAACATGTTTTGGCAGAGAAAGATAGTTGCTGGCAACATTTCTTGTCTCACGACAGAAAAGAAAAATCAAAGCTGTGTTAGAATGTGGTTCTGACAGTGGCTACTGAGGGACAAGTTGTCTCATAAGCAGTTCCTGATCCTCCTCCTCCTCATCCACCACATGCCTCCAGCTCTCTATAAGCAACAAGTAGAAGCACATAAAAAGTGTATCAGGATAAGAAAACTTCTAATGCAGAATGCAAGTGATGCTTTACATAGAAATACACTGGACCTCACAGCAATCTGGGTAAGAGTCTTCAGGTACAGAAGCCCATGTGGTAGCTTTTGTTCTTCACTGAGGTGCTGGAAGTGGAAAAAGGTGTGTGTTAGCTCTCATTCTAAAATGCATCTTGAGAATACTAGTTTTCCTTTTCCACAGTAGAACTTCAAAATTCTTAAAATGCTTCATTTTGTGTCTTGAGCTGTGCTCATCTGAGATGCTCTGAAAGACTTTTGGAGTGAAACAGCCTCGTTGTCCTGCCCACCAGAGGCCAGATGACAGTCTTCATATCCTAAAGATGAGTAGTGCTACCAGAGCATAGAGAGGGAATATGTTCAGGTCACCATTAATCTCACATCTTTTACTGTGGTTACTGTGGCATTCAAGGAGCATTTTGTTCTAAACTCCCTCTACACAACAAAATTATGAAGATTGCAAGCAAAGTGCCAACTAAACTTAGAGCATCCTGAACAGGGAATGGCAGAAAGAAAAGGATGTTTTACAGCTTCCAGATACCAAGAATCTGGATAACAAGTGAGACAAACTGGCCATTCCTTTTGATGAGAAAAATGTTATGTGGATGGAATCAGTGAAGCCAGCTGAGGTGAGTTATCTTAAACGGTTGAAAGATTTATAGAAAAAGTGGAACAGACAGACACCAAAACAGGTGTCATTATCTATGACTTGTAATAGGTTTGGATGGTTAGATCCTGGAATAGCTGCACAGAAGCATGTTCAGGAACATTGTCCAGGAAAGATCTGTAGGAGTTTGTGACAGAAGGCAGACTCACACTAGATGACTTTACTAGATAAATGAAGAGTTATAAGTCTATGATAGAGAAAAAAGACAATTTTAGTTATACAAACAAAATAAATAAAGAATGGGGAATGCAATCCTACCTGCAGACTTAAGGAATATTAATTCTGAATACACTTGGGGTCACAGCAGGCTACAAGGTCTTGGGATGCTTCTGACAATAAGAGAAGTCTTGAAATAATGAATTGGGAAAAATGAGCAGTAACAAGCATAGGATTTCCACACTAATGTGGGTGCATAGTTCTTATATTAGAAAATAAAACTGCCAACAAACTATTGTGGAAAATCTAGAAAAACAAATTGCTTGGAGTAATTAGCACTTCTGAGAAATAAATTACCAAAAAACCCCCAGAGGATTCTGCACTGAACTTCTTTATTGTCTCCAGATCAAGGCACCATGTGTTTCTGGAGGAGAAGCTTTATGAAGACATCTTTAACTGTAGTTAAAGAGAAGCAGGAAGATTCAAAATTAAGTTACTGTATGAAATTAAGTTACTGCATCTAGTTCTGAAGCTCCCATTACAAGAAGGATGTGGACGTGCTGGAGTGTGTCCAGAGACAGGCCACTGGGATGATTAGGAGGCTGGAGCACCTCTCCTATAAGGACAGACTGAAAGAGTTAGGGCCGTTAAGTTTGGAGAAGAGGAGGCTACCAGGTGACCTTGTTGTGGCCTAAAAGTATCTGAAGGGGGCCTACAAAAAAGCTGGGGAGGGACTTTTTAAGATATCAGGGAGTGACAGCACTAGGGGGAATGGAGCAAAACTGGAGATGGGTAGGTTCAGGCTGGACATGAGGAGGAAGTTCTTCAGCATGAGAGTGGTGAGAGCCTGGAATGGGTTGCCCAGGGAAGTGATTGAGGCCCCATCCCTGGAGGTGTTTAAGGCCAGGCTGGATGGGGCTCTGGGCAGCCTGATCTAGGGTAGGGTGTCCCTGCCCATGGCATGGGGATTGGAACTAGATGATCCTTGTGGTCCCTTCCAACCCTGACTGATTCTATGATTCTATGATTCTATGAAATGTAAATAGCTTATGATGCAGAGCAAGTCTGACAAGATAACTTTTCATGACTACTAGTGTTCATCTCAATGAATCCCTGGAAAAAAAGGAGGGAAATATAATCAAAATCCACTTGCTTACAACATTTCTCTGATACCACAAGTTGCCAAAAGGATGATGTGTCTGAACTGATGTCAGTGCTGTTGCATCTTTGATTACTAAAGCTGACAGGAAAAAGAGGAATTTTAATTGCTGAAGTGCCTCCATGAAGTCTGCTTTTGTTCTTTTTTTTTCTTCTTCTCTTTTTTTATTTTTAAAGAAGTGTGAAAGAAAAGCTTAAATTATATCTACAGGGAAATAACATGACACTGGCCACTTGTTTCATTTTCCTCACTGCTATATTTCCTTGACATCAGGGTAATTTGTCTTTTCCTTAATAAATAAGAATGTTAAGTTCTGCAGTGACTTGGAGCAGGCACAATGAAAACACTTCATGTCTTTGATTCGTTTTCTTTCTAATCCCTTTTAACCCACATATATGAATAATAAACTTTTATTACCTTTGTATGCCTTCCCTATGGAATTCATGGACCTAAGACAGTAAGGGGGGAAATAAAATATTTGTTTTAATTGTTTATTTCAGGTGCTGATAACTTGTTATCAATTGACTAATTTACTAATTATTAACTTTGAAGTTAGGCTACTTTAGTGAAAGCTCTAGATAGCAGAGGTTATGACCTCTGGAAAAAGGGGCAGGCAACTCCCAATGGCTACAAAGATTTCATTGGGTTATGCAGGAAGGAAAGACACCAAAGCCCAACTAGCTTAATCTGGCTACTGTCGTGAAAGACAATAAAAAGTGTTTCTGTAAATACTTTAGCAACAGAAGGAGGACTAAGGAGCATATTCATCTTTTATTGGATATGAGGGGAAACATAGTGGCAAAGGATAAGGGAAAAGCTGAGGCCTTCTTTGCCTCAGTCTTTAATAGTAAGGCTAATTGTTCTCTAGCTACGTGGCACTGTGAGAGATGGGGAGCAAAATGACGTCCCCATGATCCAAGACAAAATATTAAGCAACCTAATCCATCATTTAGATGCATAAAAGTCTATGGGACCCAACTGGATCCATTCCAATGTACCGGTGAAAGTGTTAAGGGAGAGATTTTGCTTTCTACAATTCCCTGATAGGACATTTTAGCAAGATGGAAGTTGTTCTCTTCCAAGGAATATGTAATAACACCTGAGGAGGAGCCCTCAAGCTGCACTGGTGGAGGTTGAGACTGGACATTTGAAAATCTCTTAACTGAAAGGATTGTCAAGCACTGGAACAGACTGCCCAGCTAAGTGGTTGTCTCACCATCCCTGGCACAATTTGAAAGTGTAGATGCTTAGGGATATGGTTTAGCGGTGGACTGGGCTGTGCTAGGTTGATGATTCTCTCACTTTTAAGTAGATAGCCCTTTTGGATAAATCAAACTTTCTTTGTTTCTGGTTGTTTTGCATGACAGAAATATTGAGATTCAGTGATCCTCTTCTATAAATCTTTTTTTTTTTTTTTTAGTATTATTAACCCATCAACCATGGAGAAGGCCTAAGCAGGAAAAAGTTTGATAGAATGAAATGGTTTGAACTGAAAAGATATTTTCTGTGTTGCTAAAATATTTGGGGAAGTAGCCAGAATTTGAATGAAAAAGAGTTTGACTGTAAAGAATGGATCTGTTCCTACTGTTCAATTCTGCTACTCTTCCAAAACAGTCAGAAGCATCAGTTTCAGGGACCCACTGGTCTCAATTTTTTTTTTCCTCTTTTATTAGCCTAGTCTTCAACACTGAAGGTCTTTGGAGAGGGTGACTTTCCATAAATATATTCTAACCTTCTTCATCACTGTCTTTCATCATCATCTCCTTGGGAGGGCTACTGAGGGCCCATCAAAGGCAGAATCAAAGAAGACTCCTGGAGTTCTTTTTGGCTGGACAGAAATTCTTGAACCTGGAGCCAGACATCCCTGTAACAATGCTTTGGGTAATGCTGAAGAGGAATCTGGCATCGTTCTCTAAAGTCCCCTTGTTAATATCTTCAGGCTGTGTGGACAACTGCCAGATGGAACTTTCACCTATAGTCATTATCTTCAATGTGTGCATTTGTGTTCCTTCTGCTAGAGAAATCCTGGGTGTTTGTATGCAGCACTTTTTGAGTAGCAACTCTAAAAAGCCACATGTATAAATAAACATTTTTGTTCTCTATGCCCATGGATGAAAACAAGGCTCTAATTGAAAAGCGACTTTAGGAACAGCCTTTTCTTTGTTACATTACAGTAATTTGTTTGATACACAAGGAGAAGACAGACAGGAATGGGAATGGGAGTTACCCTCGTAAGATGTTTATATCTGTGGTCTGAGCATATATGTTTTTGTTGTATTTGTAATGTATTTTGTTAGGCAAGTATGCAAGACCTCCTTGAGAAAAGATTTAAGTTCACATGTTGACTTTTCCCAGTGTATGCAATGAACTACAACAAACATACAGTCCTGGACTGATAGAAATCCACAAAACACATTAATCCTTTTGTGGATAAATGCATCTTTGAAGAACTGCAAACAAATTTCCCTAAAGGAAGAAAAAGAAGAAAAATAAGTGACAACTGAGATAAGAATTTTTCTTTGCAATAGGGAAAGTACTCCGTGCTCAAAGAATGGGGATTAAATGTGTTTATTGATCACTGTTACCAGAAATACTGAACCTGATTACATTTTTGAACTGCATTCATTTCACCTTGTGTTTGTATGTTGTACAATTTTTGAAAGAGACAATATTAACTTTCATGAGGCAATCCACTAGAAGTCTGTATGGAACCATTTTGAAAAGTTCTGTAGTTTTAGAACTCATCTGACCATCAAGAAAATGTCATGTGAAAGGAGTGACCAAGACTGCTGTCATGAAACTAGAAAACAAAGCTTCTAATACAAGTGCTATAAAGAGAAAGTAATTTATGTGTTGAAAGTTGCATGTATGAGTACTTGGCGCTTGCAGAACTGTGTGTACAGAGAGGAGTTTGTTCAAATTCATAGCCTGAGATAAAGTTGAATAAAAATAAGAAAATGCATTGCCTACTCAGGAACAATTAATAGAAGAAGAAAATGAGCTTGTAGTTTTCTAATATTTTCCCTAGTTTCAGCCCTTCATTGAACTAGCATCGAGCCAGAAATAATGAAAATGTGCATAAAGGAATCATAATGGACAGTCAATGTTCTAAGATCATCTTTCTTATAGAGAATGAAAAAGAAAATTCAAGGAGAAATTGTATTTTTCTAGAGCAGAATGCCTTTGAGAGGGCCCAGCTCCTGAGTCATGACTTCATGTTTCTTAATCTTGGCAGGAGAATAAAGTCTTTAGCAGAAGAACATTTGAAAGTCCAGATACACGACACTTCAGAGTTCTTATCATAACTTCTCTTTTTATGTCTACACAATTTACAGTGTTTGCAGATGGAAGCAATTTAATACCACAGTGATCTTCCATCTAGCCTGTTTCCTTTCAGTGACCTTATGTTTACTATAAGAAAACACCAACAAGGTGTCTGATTTCTCCATGGAAAAAATGGTAACTATTTAAACCAAGAAGATTTTATCCAACAGAATCATAATTCTTCCGCTATCCACAGGCTTTAACGACAGTGATCATTTGTTCTGGGGGAGTGTTTAAGTAGGAGACAGAGCCAGCTTGGCTTTGCTGCAAAGGATGCTTTTAAAATAAAAGAAAAAATAAAGCAATAGAAAGAACCACAGTTTTTATGTTTTAAATGGATAGCGTTCTAGCTGGAAAGGAGCTGATTACATATTTCATATCATGACCTCACATTCAACCAGCCCTTTCTCACATGCACCCTAAAAACATCCTGCTGTGGTTCCTGGCATCTATGAAAGGTTGGTTGGAAGTTGTAAACGAAGCATATTTCCCAAGAGTTTGGACAGAGAAAAGTGGAAACAGGATCTCAGAATCATTTTTACCCATCCTGAAGCTGCAATCCACAAGCTAAAATGAACCAATCACCATTATTACAGTTTTAGTCATGTAGTGAGCTTTGCTGGGATGTGTCTAGAGTATTTTATTCTTGATAAGAGGGTGGATTCTTTTGGGAAAATATTCCAAAATAAACCACAGCTTCACATTTAATATGTTTTGTAAATTATGTAAATGTTGAAGGTCCACCTATCCATTCAACCACAGTAGTTGTGCTCAGAAATTAATGCTGTAGCCTGTTAAGGAAGAAATTTGGCAGCTGAGATCATATAGCTGTACAGAAACTTGACCTTATGGAAGTGAGGCTGCAGATATCTCAGATACTACAGAGGTCTCGCTGGAATTCAGCAGGTACTCAGATTGCTCAGAATCTTAGTAGGTACAAGTTATTTCGGTGGCAGTATATAATTGTATATCAGCTGTGATTATTCCCCATCTTTTACATCCTAATAAATTATAAGAAGACATTGGAATTTTTTAAAAAGAAAAGTCTGTATGCAGCAATTATGAAACTACAGTGCCTATAAAATAATATTATTTCTTTAAAGCTTTCCTTTTATAGGAAGGTCTATCTAGGACTTTTTTCTTAATCTTTCTGTCTGGTTCTTAGCTAAAAGTGTTCTTGAGGTTTCTGTGGCTTCGCCATGTTGAAGTTATATGCTCAAGGATTCTAGTTAGTGGAGAATAATGTAGTGAACAGAGGGGACACCTGCTCTGAAACAGCCAAAATTCTTGTGGCCTCCATTCCAAAGTAAGGTAATCTGAGAGTAACTGCTACATTTTCTCTGAATGAAAAGCAGTTATGCGTGGCTTGTTTTAAGGCTGTTATTCAGATGCTTCCCTGGATAGATATGCCTGCTCCGGGCATCCAAGACTTTAGCTACGCTGATAAATGCAGGCTCCAGCTTAGTCTCATAAACACACCCATTATTCAGAAAGCAAACTTCGGGGTTCTTTCAAAAACTGCCTTATCCCAAGTCCAGCTATTGCCCAAGAAGAGTTGTGTCTCCTTGCAGGACACTTAAAATACCTGGATACCTGGCTATACTGGGAATATGTGTGAATCAAAATGTTTTGTAATCAGAAAGAGCTCCTTGTCTGTGTACAGACACAGGATAGCAGATCTTGATTGTTACATATGTAAAGGTTAGGAAAAACTAAAAACATTACCTGCTGTGTCAGACACAATTTCTGTAACTGATGAAATTGGCCTTCAGCAAGTTTTCTTGGAAGGTGACAAAAAAACAGTAACCTTTTTTTTGGGATTGGGGGGGAGGTGGGGAGTAGAAGACAAAAACTCTCCATCTTCCTTTTCCTGTTTTCTAATTCTCTTTATCTCCACACTTTTAAATCTACACCACCATCCTTATAAGAGGAAAAATACTTTGTACAAATAAGGCAGTAAGGCCCTTATAATTCACTTGCAGTCTTTTCTCTGAGATAAAAACCATACTCCACTTCTTGCTCTTTGCATGACAGACAAGATCTGTGCTGATAAGAGCAGGGCTCCTGTAGTTTGACAGAGGGTCTAGAAAGTATTAACAAATGTTTTCGCATGACTTTTATAAATTGCCTGAGCATTTACTTCTGCCAAACTATCTTTCAGCCTCTTGCTTTTGGTGGTCAGTCCAGTGGTGTTTATGTTTATTTTATAAGTTTTCATAATCTTTGTATATGTGATTTTTCTGGATTTCACCTACTCCCATATTCTACTGCTTGAGAAATAGTCCTCACCTACATGGCCTTTTGGAAACATCTTGTGTGGGATCTGGAAAGTAACTACTTTTCAAAGTCTCCAGTTTCAGTTCATTTGTTTATAATGATTTTGATTCCAAGGACTTTGGCAGACTTGGAAGAAAAAAAGAAAGTCATATGAAAAACAATGCAGTTTAGCATTTAATAGTGAGGAGTTTGACCCAAACTGTCAGATCCAAATGCTTTCAACAAATTCAGATCCGATTTTAAACTCCATTGTAAGAAGAGTTACCCCTGAGATTCAATTTTCCTTCCAAGATACGCTGGTAGAAACTTTAAGGGTTTTCAACACATATGAGATAAGCATATTAATATACAGTGTTCCACAGCCACACAGGCCACAGTTGATAGATTTTAGAAAGCTCTCTCACATTCTATAGCTTTGATCCAAACAAAGATATTACAGTTTTTTTCTCAATATAAGCCAAAGTTAAAACTCCAAATGGAAGCTGCAATGACCATTACTAAGAAAATAAATTTCACAAGGCAGAACAATGTGAAAGCAAAAACATCTAAAATAAGAAACAACTGTTTCCACTAAAATAAATGTTGTGGGTCATTAAAAAAAAGAAGAAACATTCTTAATTATTTTTTTAAGATGGAAATTTACATCAACATTTGATCCAATAACTCCTAATCTTAATAAAAGCTGCATGTTGCAAGGAATTCCCACCAGAAAGCAGTGAGCCTATGGTATCTGGAACTCACGCACAGGTCAGGTTCGGCTCAGAACAGAAAGCATGTGAGTCCCAGGCAATATTTTTACTTTGAACATGGTTAAGCTGTTCAAATTTTGTTTATAAATCTGGACTTAAAATGTGTGTCCTAAGTAAGACATGTGTGTATCAGTTAAAACTTGGAAATGTCTCCTGCTTTCAGGCATAATTTTGGGAAGCTGAAACATTTATATTTTCCTGTGCTTTGGACATGTAAGCTTATGCAATTCTTTCTTGTGACCAGACAGGCAAAACTCCAGCTAGTCAAATAGATGCAGATCCTCTCAACGCCCTATCTTTCAGGATCATCCAAAAGTAGAAATACACCTAATTTTTAAAATAATATCTCAGTAATTAATGTCCTATCATTATTACCATAAAAGGATATTCTGTTTGAATTGGAAAGGGATTTATAGAGATGTATATATGCACTACTACAGCTGTACTTAAGCTACATACAAGTTTTTATTTAGATGGAGAACAAAAAACTGGGAACAAAATAGTGGTAGAAATCTGTGCCCAGTGAGTGTTAACTTGAAAATTCTGGGCAGAGTTTTCTGAAAGTTACTGTATAAAACCTGCAATCTTCATAGCCCGGGACTGGTGTTTCTCTCCATTAGCAGAAGGAAGTTAAGCTTGACCCAACACCTAGCTAAGACCTTTCCAAGGTGTGAAATGTCCAGCTGTTTGAAATGCAAAGATGGCTTAAACAGGGACATCTTAGTATCATTTGAGGTGGCAGGTACAACACAGCATGTACCCTCACCAGCTGCTGAACACTAGATGGGATACAGTGGGAGTGCCTCAGCTGCCATAAACAGAAAAAGTGGTTTGAAAAGTTTTCTTCCCTGCTCACTTCTGCCTTTCTGTCTTGCTGCACTGCAAATATATGGTGACCCCCTACTTCCAGGAGGCCAGCTCTTCTCTCATCAGTATACATCAGGTCAACATTAACCTGAACGATGTCGCTAGTTGGAATTGCCTGGGAAAGATAGAGGCCTGCCCATATCAATGTGATTCCTGTGTCCAGGAAAATTACAAGCCTGTTTATGTTTGGGTAGGTTTATGTGTGTTTACATATTGCTAAATAAATCAGTTAAACAAGTTTTCTCACATATATATCACATCAGTTTTAAACAAGATAATGGCTTTCTTCTCATTCATATTAACACATTAAAACATTACTAGATTTTTAGTACATCCTTCTTCCTGGGATCAAATAAGTGCTCCCTTACTGCTGCTTAATATACACAGAAGTTATGTTGCAATTAAAAACATGCACAGACCTGTAGCAGAGCATTGTGTTAAACTGTCCTCTCCAACACTTCCACTTAATGACTAAGCACAAAGAAAATAAAATAATAAATGGAAATTAGCTAGAAAGCCAGAGCTTCTTTCAGACAAAATTCTGTTATGCAAGGTTTTATTCTGAGAGAAGGACTACTGCTGATTTGCCAGTTTTTATTTCTAGCCTTTTCTCTGTAAGTTTATACCTCCTGCTTCTCGGGAAATCAAGCTTTGTTACCAGTGAGGCTTGTTGCAATTTTTATGGTAAAAAAGCAAGTCCTGCTATCAGCACTGAATTTTGGTCATGCTTTTGTGTGTTTAAGAGGCTCGAGATGTTTTGGTTTTGTTCTTGTCAGAACATGTTACTTTGCTCTGATGATAAATTTATGAAGATTCCATTCCCACAAACTTTTAAGGCACACAGTTAATAATCCACAGGCTATTAATGTACATGGGCTTAAAGCTTAGGCTTTGTGATAGTGAATTACTGATTGAAGAGAAGAGCTCTTGTCTTTCACAGGGCACAAGTCCAATGCACAAACTCACTGATAATAATTTTAGTAGCTCTTGACAAATTCAAGAGCATAAGGTCAGCTACATCCTGTCCGTGTCTGTGTAGCTCACGGGCGAACATGTATTACAGGTCTCCATCTGTGCTTACTCTCCACAGGATGTGACTGTACTAATCCATACCAGAAAGCTCGATTACAGGCTTCAGCAGGTTTTGCTCTAAGTGCTGGAGCTCTTGTTCCAGTTCCCTGGATGAGAACCAGCATAGCAGCTGTCACAATTGCAATGTAGTACCGGCAGATCGGTGCAGACCAGCTAGCATTTGTGATGCAAGACCAGAGGCATGGGTTTCTAAGGTGTCCTGTGTCCTTCTGCAAGAATCTGTATAGGACAACTTGGAGAAAATCCACCTGCATATTTTGTAGCCATCCTTTGGGGGCCACTTGCTTGTTCACCTTTCTCAAAGTGTCATACTCTGACCCCAGTACTGACAGTGCATGTCTGCTTCCAGGCTTGTGTCTTTAATTTGTTCTCCCAGACCTTAAATCTCTTTGAAGAGTTCACGTTGACTTCAGGGGATTGTAGATCAGGCACCGAAACTGTTACTCAGCTATTTTCTGTTGTTGCACAATCCCCAGTGAACAATCTTTCTGCTCTCCAGCCATACTCTTTTCCCTGATTTCCTCTTTGGCTACAGCTTTGTCCAAATTTTTATATCTTTAAGTTAATTTAAAATGTTCAAATCAATTAATTTTTCTATGCATTTCAGGATTTCTCACCACCACTTCTTCAGGCAAATAGTCAGCAACTCTCCCTAAGCTGGGCAATATTATTCTTTTTGTTTAAATGTTCAGTTTATCCATGCACATTCCCAAATCTCTTCCAATCTTCCTTTTAACTCTTTCTATCAATTCTTTCTTTCAACACTGGTCTCATGAACAATGGAATTTTTGTGGATTTTTTTGTGGTGGTGAGATCCTGTTTCCAAACATGGGAACATAAGGTTGCTAACTGCAGGCAACTCAAGTATTATAAGGCAAGCACTATGTGGAGAATCACCAAAGATAGACCAACCTCTTGAGATTTCTTCTTTAGATATGCAGATCCATTAAGTCTGGCTGCATTCTGAGCGATTTCCTTATGACAGTTTACATCTCAAAACTTTTGCAGTTTCTTTTCACATGCAAGGTAGAAATGACACTTCCATATCATATTTCATTTTCCTTCTGAAAAATAGATTTTTTTCTTTTTGTAAAAGGTATCAGAACAGTCACTCTCATATTTAGTGTATCTAATTATGCTAGAGTGAGAGTATTATTTCGAATTACTAAGCTGAAGGTGACCAAGGGGGGAAAAAAACCCATTTTTTTTTTACTTTTGACTGTGCCTGGATAATTCCAATGGCACTAGAACATGGATCCACTAGAAATTAGAAATGAAAAACTGTAGGCGTTTTTGTTTTGTTTTTCTGTTGAAGATAAGACAAATTGGCATTAAAGTACTAATTTGATGCCATGGTTACTTCTAGTTACTCAGACTGTTTTAATGATCAAGCGTTGATTTTGCTTTAACCTATTCCTACTCTGCTACTGCTTTAACTGTGGATTTTAGGAGAAGGTGGAAGTTGAAGTTTTGGAGTTTGTTTTTGCTTTTCCTAGTTCTATTTCTTATATTTAGATACTTTTAATTCCTCATAGAATAGGTCAGCACTACAGAGTTTACAGCAAGAATTGTTTACCAACCATGTAAACAGTTGGCAATATGTTTGCTATAGGGATAAAATCGTACTTAAAGGTAGTAAACAGAGGCTCTAAGCTAAAGCCAACATAATTTATTTTGATTTTCAGGAAGCCTTTTGCAAAATCCTTTGGAACAGAAAGTTATTCAGTTTAATTCCATTGGTACAAAACTGATAAATGAAGAGGAGAATCAAGTCTGCAGACTAAGAATATATTAATAATGTCTAGAATGGAAAACAGTCAACAATAGGAAATCTATTTTGTGTAAGTACAATGATTTTGGTGCACTGAGAAGATAGTAAATAGTATAATAGAAAATGACTCAAACCTGTTAAAATCCTAAGAGAAACTGCATGGTTTCTGAGAGTTTTGGCTAAGGTCCAGTAAAGCTCTTAGCATTTGCTTAACTTTAAGCCTTTGAGTAGCCTTGTTGCAAAAAACCTGAACATGCAACATTCTGTTGTGTGCTTGTGAGAAGTTAAAACTTCAGGTTTTTTCTTTATAAAAGCTTGTTAATAACTTATGTTGTTGTTGTTAAAATGTGATTGGCTGTACTATCTACTCAAATAATGATTTTTATTTAGAAGCATCACTGAACTAAACACTTCTTCAAATGTCCATAGGATGAAAAGTTATAGGAATTAAAGAATTCTTCCAAATCCCCTATTTTGGGAAGGAAAAAAATGCTTATAACATTACCAGCAAATGCCAGAGTTTGGAACAGTCTTGCAGATTACATGATCGTAGGAAAACTACACATGGTTCAAACTTTGTATGGCTGTTCAGCCAGAGAGCTCTGCAGCAGTGCTGGTCTGTCACAACCTAATTCTGGTCTCATTTACAGTAGCATAACTCCACTGACATAAATGCAGACAGCACTGTTAGCATTGCCAAGGAGATTCTAACTGAACACATAAAAAAGAAAAATAGCACAAAGAAGAGGTTAAAAGTAAATATGATATCCATTATTACCCCGTCAATAACATTACTTCCAAAGGATAACCTTTTTTGTTTACAATCCATGATTACATGCTAAGATGAAGACTCAGTAAAAAAGATCTCCTCTTCATAAGTACTGTTTAGTCCACAGTGCAATACAGACATGCTCTGAAAGACATCATAGGATTTGGTATACTGTGTATCCTGCCACAAATGGGTTTGGCCCCTTGCACTGACATGGTTTTGATTTGGAAATGTCTACAGTCAGTTGTTTTTATTATTTTCTATTTTACTCCATTTATCTACAGTGCAAACAGCTGAAGGGAACCAATAGCAAACACATGTAGATAATCTTCTCTACAGCCTAATAAAAAAGTCTTTTGCTATCACAGTTCTATGTAAGACAGCCACAGGAGGGCTGGAGTAGTTCTTAGGAACTTCTGCCCTTAGCATAGCTGAGCATGCTGTGTAGGTAACAGTAAAGTATGCAACATCTGCTGAAGTTACAGACATTTGCCCACTCATTGCCATGGAGTTCTTCTTACAGATTGAACAAGACTCCACATTTGCATCACCAAATTTGGACTGTAGTAAATATAGCGATGATGCACTCTTAGTTTCCCAACAAGGAAAAGTGTCTGTGTGTGTGCAAGCATGAATGTTTGAATGGAATACATCCCAGTATATCTCAGTGCCATGATAGTGTGCAAAATAGAAGGCTGCTGAACTCAGAAAGCTTGGAAGCCAGGTTCCACACATGTAGGAGGGAGGACTGTAAAAAAAAATCTGTACTCTCCAGGACATCCAGATAGACTCCTTTGCAGTTTTGCTTATTGTTAGCCTAAGGGTCCAATTTTTTATTTAGTCTATTTTGGAAGGAGTTAACTTGGAATTATCATTCAGTGTTAAAAGATCTTACAAAAAAAACCTGAGGAACTTTATGCATACTCATTTTCCAGTAAAATTGTTTTCAGAGCTAACATACCTCACTGCTAAATGCCATAAATTTCCACACATTTCTCCACTGTGAAATGGGATCTGAGATAGCTATAATTTTCTGCTGCCACAGATTCATTTCTTGCATGAGATCCTTTGAATATTACAGCTTTCTTATAACACTGGGAACTTTACATTTCAGTCGAGGCCCATTATTTTCATCAAGCAGTCAGGTACACTGCTATATATTGTATGTCTGCTGATAAGGGCTTATAAATTGCAGTTCTTTAGATATCTCTGCCCTGGCCCTCTGGCTCAGCATTCCTAGTGTACTGTTATAGTGTAAGTTATAATCATTCTACTACCTGCAAAAACTTACTCAACAAAAGTCCTTTGTATTTGCTTGTGTCTCCATTGTGTATGTTAACTAGTAATTTTTTAGTTAATTATAAACATCAGCTATGAAGACACAAAGGATTTCGAAGGTATGAAATGAAATCTTATCCAGCACCAATTGAGTGGAAGGAAAAATGACAGTCGAACATATGAAACAGAACTTCAGTGTGATCCTTACTAGCACTTCTTCAGCAGCACTCAAGTGCCTGAATCATGATTATGTTCCAATTATAACAGCAGCTTTAGGATATAAGTTCCTTAAAATGCATGATGGAGACATTCTTCTTATACAACTTCTTAGTTGATGCCTATGTTTTCAGAAGAGTAAATATTATGAACTAGTCCTTAAAGACCTTTATATATTCAGATATTTAAATCTGTTCACAAGATCACAGAATATTTGGGGTTGAAAAGGACCCAAAGAGATCATTGAGTCCAACCCCCCTGCCAGGGCAGGACCATACAATTTATCTTAGGTTACAGAGGAATGCATCCAGATAGGTCTTGAAAGTCTCCAGAGGAGGAGACCACAACTTCTCTAGGCAGCCTGTTCCAGTGCTCTGTGACCCTTATACAGTACAGAAGTTCCCCCTTATGTTGAGGTGGAATCTCCTGTGCTGCAGCTTACATCCATCGCTCCTTGTCCTATCCCAGGGAGCAAGTGAACAGAGCCTGTCCCCCCACTCCTGACCCCCAGCCCTCAGATAGTTATAAACATTTATCAAATCCCCTCTCAGTCTTCCCTTCTCCAGACTAAAAAGCCTCTTCTGATCAGGCAATTCTCCAGTCCCTTAATTACCCTTGTAGCCCTTGGCTGGACTCTCTCCAGCAGATCCCTCTTAAAGTGGAGAGCCCAAAACTGAAGGCAGTACTCAAGATGGGGTCTCACCAGGGTAGAGTAGAGGTGGAGGATTTCACTGTATGCATCTGTCTTTTTGATATATAGAAGAGATACATGATTCCAAATGGTAGAAAATAAATGATCAGTGGATGGAATTCAGTGATGACCACTACTTTTAATTACGATTTTATCATTTCATGAGATATGGCCTGCTACTGAGCAGTAGATTCACAGTTTCACAGCTAAACTAAACCTACCAGTCATTTTTTTCACTCTTCATAAATAATATTATACATTATTTTTTTTAGCATTTTCAAGATGGGAAATGCTGAAATTTTACTGGAGGAAGTTGATATATTCACTAAATTAAATAGTAATTTTTTTTTCCTTAACTGGTATTCACCAACTCAGAACTTAAAATTTCTCTATTTTTGTTGAAATGTCTTTAAACAAAACTGAAAAATCTCATTACTTCAACCTTCCTTTACTGCTGAAAGAGCTTCATGAATTGAGTAAGCACTTTCGTGTTCTTTCATTGGGTTATGGATGTTAAATTTCAGGAGCTTTCTCCCTTCCTTATGACAGAAAGTGAAAAGTCTAAAAGACATAAAAATTTAACAAGTATAAAGTTCAAGAATCTCTCCTTCAGCAGATGGCTGGAAATTGAGAGTTCAGAAAATAATATTCCATTATTACCATGTATCCCAGGTAACACATAATCTCATAGATACCTTTTAACTTCTTCTTGATGTAATGCATTTAAATTGGTTGGTTAATGTTGATGCTGTGAAAAGAATTTTATCAGATATCCCATCAACAATTCACTATTTTTTTTTAACTGCATGACATGTAAGAAAGGCTATATGACAGTAAAATAGCATTAGCATTAGCAGGAGCCTATATGATGTGTACTATTTGTTCTCTTTTCAGCTCTTTTTAGAAGAACAAAATTAATTTTGTATGATTTTCTGGCCTCAAGACTGTCATGAGAATCTTGAATCAAATCTGCAAGGCTTAGATCCTAGTCTTAACAAGTAATTGGACAAAAAGAAATGAATGAAATTTATCATTGAATTTCTATTGCTGCTCTAAGGGAGACAGCTTATACAAGCCAAAATCCCTCCAAAATTTCTGGTTGCATTCTCTTTCTCTCCTGGTGTTTGTTTTTTTTTTTAATGATTATTTTTAGTACTTCGCTGTTGTGTGGAATTAGCAGCTAAACTGTCTGAAAGGTCTCATACTAGCACTAACTAACAAAAACTGTATTGCAGTTCAACTTCATGAAGTGACTTCTCTGATATTTTCTAGCAATGGCACAGAAACAATTAATGAAATAGAAGGAATCTACAAGATCTCTGAATGCCTCTTCCTGGTCATCTGAGACTTTCTTTAATATTGTCTGAATAATCTCAGCAACATTTTTACACAGAATGATGGCTCTTTTAACCAAGAGATGACTTAAATATATCACCCAGCTGAAAGTGCATAACTTCACTAAACCCAGGAAAATCTTCCACTACACCAAAGGGAGGTGTAGCTCAAAACAAAATCAAATACACAGACGCACACATCCCTAATGAGAAAGGCACTTCAAATTAGTCTAAGAGTTGATCTATTTAATATCTAATGTTTTATTATTTATTTGTTTATTTAAAATTTCTCTGGTCAGGCTCATTTTGTCTCAAATGACAATTTGAGTACCAGGTAAGTTTGACTGAAAAACAAGCAGATATTAGCTAAATGAGAATATTATTTGTCTTGGTCTGGATGATTACGGTTAATAACCAACTGATTAGAACACAGGATATTCAAGTATTCAGCCTTATGATTTATATCTACACGTTTTTAGAGGGTTACTTCATCTCTTTGGGACAAAGGACTGTTTCATGTTGCTGCTGATTTAAGCGTTAATGTTATGAAAAAAAAAAAGAAGGAAAAGTAAAAACCCAATGTATGTCATGGAAAACATAATACTTTGAGATTTTTTTTGCTGCTTATTATGAAGATAAAGCAGTCTCCCAGTCTGCCTCTGCTTTCCTGACTCAGAGCCAGATTTTCAATGATATCTCACTGCTTAAAGTTTCAGACTGCACTGAAATGTTTTGTTCCCTCTTCCAGATATATTCTTGTGCAAAATAAAGCATTCAAGGAGTTACTCCTCATCAATTATTTCCGTAAGAGGCTACAGATTTCCCAAATCAAAGAAGTATTACAGTAGTTACCTGACATAGGTACAATCTGAGATGATTACTCTACAAGCCCAAGATACTTTAATACCAACTATCCCTTTGTCTCCCATAATATAATCAAGGTATAAGGACAAATTTCTGAGCTTGTGACATTAGTATTTTCCTATAAATTCAAAGGTTAAATGTGTGTCTTTTACCCATCTGCAGCACAAGTGGTTTAGGACCGCTTAAAGGGATGAGGAATTCAGTCTTTCTAATGGTATCCCACAGAACTAGTGACAATAATTGTAAGAGACATAGCAGCCAAGGTGCTGTACTGGTAAATTGATTTTAGATCTGTTTGATCTCTTTCAGTTTCCAGTAAGTGTCCACAACCCCTGTAACTAAAGTTTGGTTAACAAAAGTAGTTATGGCATGATACTCTTAGGCTTGCGGTTAAGAGTTATTTAGTAAATTATTTTACTGCTTTTAGTCATAACCAGAAGATGTTTGTAAAGTTAAAGGTCCAATACGATATGTTTATATCCTTAGTGTGGAGAGAAGATGTGNGAGGTTAGGAAGCAAGATGGAGTTCAGCCAGCAGCCCCAGAGCTCCTCAGCAGAGCAAAGCTCCCAGCGAAGAGAGGAAGCAAGTGACCTAATCTTTGTTTTGTCTTCTTTACACATCTCAGCAAGACTGTGAGGGAAGTAGACACCATTGTTTTTCATTTTCCAGCCTATCATCTAGTTCTTCTCACCAAAACATGCTAGCTAGGGTCAAACTAGCACAGCTACGTTTGTTATAATGGAGAATAAGGGACAGACTTCAGTTCACGTGTAACACTGAGATTTGTTTCAGTGTTTTCTCCTTTAAAGAACAGTGATAAAAAAAAAAAAAAAAGAAAGAGAAAAAAGGAATGATTGTATACCAACTATCTAGTATTATTAAACAAAAAAGAAAATTAATGTCACTCATTGTCTTAACTAGCTGGTGCCATTAACATATCTGCAGTATGTTTACAAAACTGATTTGTTAAGCATTTTTAATTAGCACATTAAAATCGTTGTGTAGAAAAAGGAAAAAAAAATACCTACAGCATGTGCCCTAAATATGTGAATGAATACTGATCAATAAAGTACATAATTTTCTCAACTATCCTTTTCTGTGTCAGAAAAAGCCAATAGCTTATTAAGGACATAAATCAGTATGGATCTCTCCCTGCACCACTACAATATGCACCTTTAATGGAAAATGTTAAAATAAAATATTTGCTGTCAGTGAAAGTACATTTGCCATGGTGTATATGATTACTATCTTTCTTTTCATGTTTGCTTTTCTGGTACTTGGAAGAAATCAATAACTCGCAATATATTTTGAAACAAGTTTATCCATTACACATTTTTTATTTGCTGTCTGGTACAATGTTATCACAACCCATACCTTTGTAAGTAAATATCTTCCTTGTAAAGACTTATTCTTACCAGTTAAATGTCTTGATTTTCAGTGTAAGGGGTTTTGCTACAACCCTACAGTTCAAGTAAATTGGAATTTAATTCTAACAGAATTAAAGAATCTTGAGAAAATGAAACAAAATGTGTCCTGCCAGTCTAGTGCAAACCTCTCACTCACTCAGCCAGACTTACTGAGTACTGTTGAGAGGCATCTCCTGGTACTCTTACATCCCTGCAAGAGCTCAGAAAACAACAAATTAAAACCCAGCAGGCTCTTCATATTTTCTTCAACTGTTATTTGGACAAATTTCCACTGCAAAATAGATAATCCAAGGCAGTCATGAGGATAGTGATCAGACAGGTAGCCTGTTCCTTCCCACAGACAATGGAATAAGGCATGGGAAGACAGCAAAAACCTGCTGGATTCTGTGAGAGAGAGTGCTATCACCTGGATTCAAAACCAAATCTGCTTAAAAGAATTTCATTTTCTCTAAGAATATATCTACCCTGATGATCACCCTAGTCATGACAGTGCCTGTAGCCCAAACAGGCATGTCTGAACTACTGGCTTCAAGAGCCATGTCTAATGCTCATGCTTACTGAGCCACTCAGCTGATCTTGCTCTCTATGCAACTATTGATACTTGAGCATTTTTAAAACTAACTGAGGTTTATCTTCAAACTACAGCTAGACATCTTGGCTGTAGCAGAAGCAGAGAAGCAGCTAAAGAATGGAACATCTGTGAAAATTAATTGCAGAGGCAGCCATTTCTAATCAATCTCAGGCTTGTCTACACTGGCAGGCTGCAATGTGATGTAGAGATACTGAAAAGAACAAAGATTCTGGGGTGCGAATAATCACAGCAGGTGAGAGCGTCTGCATGGATGCTAGCTGCCTAATAACGTAGCATTTAATTCATGCTTTAAATGCAATTTTAATGTATTTTTCTCCGGGTGATAAATCAGGAAGAAATACTATGGTGAAGAAAGTTTTAATAGCTGCAACGAGTCAATGTTTGAGGAGAAAAAAAATCTCTTGGGAAAAGAAGAATCTGAATCTAGGAAAATTTGGGCCAAAACAGAGACAAGTCCTGGCACTCTGAAAAGACTATGGCCTCTCTGCAGTGGAACAAGACTAAAAATGTTGTGCAAAACAGACTTTATGGAGAAGTGGGATGAAAAATAAATGGGTGGGAAGGAGAAAGGGGAACATCATGCATCTTTTTACCAACTACTATAATCTTTCTTTCTTCCTTCCCCTCACTCTTTCTGTGATGATTCGGTCACACTAGTCCATCAAGCAGTAACCTGATGACATTAATAATGTAGTGACAGCTTCCCCTGCAGACTTTAACTCATCCTCCAGCCAAACTTTCCATTGTAGGACATTTTTTGCTATTTCCAATTTAACAGTTCAAAATTATATAAGTTTCTCAAAGGCAGTTGATGAATTCTGAAGTATTCCTCTTGTGCTACTCGGGAAGTCCACTCATATTACTAATGAGGTCAGGATTTTAGTGAAGTCCTCATAATCAGTGTGGGCAGCTGGGAACATGTTTGCAGCAATTTCTGAACTGTAGATAAATCTTACTGGTACTGCAGAATCAATGTGTATTCTGGGCAGAGAGAAAACCCAGCAAACTTTCCAGGCAACTTCCACCATAAATGCAGTAAATAATTCCACCTGGTGTAATCAAAACAGCCCCAAGGATGGCATCTGAGGACTAACTCAATTTATTTTTTAAAAACATAGTAGCTCATATATTTTGTTCTTCAAGTCTTCATTAACTTCCAATGTAGTCACTAATTCCTTTTTGATTATTTTCTTGAGTGTTATGATTCAACTCAGCTGGCAACTAAGAGCTATGCATCCCTCCTCTCCACACTTTGGTGTTACTCCTTATGCTACATAGGTAAAAAAGCCTGACCAATTATTTCATTGGGTTAGAGACCTTGTAATAGATTCTGTTGGGTGACATTCCTTAATTCAGTTAAGGAGAATATACAAAGATTTTTTTCCCCTGAAAACTAGGCTGGATTTTGTTTTGTTGCTCATTTTGTAGAGGTTGGCTAGAATATGCCTGAAGTGGCAATCTAAGTGTTCCTCGGATTTGCTTTTGCTTCCCCTTCCTAAAACACTGGAAAGAGGCTGGAATTGCTAGCAAATGCTTTTTATGAATGGATGAGTTCTGCTGCATCCTTAAATATTATAACATCAGGGAATAAATTCACCTGTTCATTTTATAACCTTCAGTCAAGCTGAACTTAATGACCTGGCCAGTTATTTCTATGCCCTAGAGAGAACAAAGGATATAGAGATTGCTCATATAAAATGTTTTAATGTAGAAAAATACATTTTACTCTAGCTTGCTCTCATGCAGACACTACTGTAATCCATATCTTTTATTACCTGATAAACTGGAATATGGTTCATGGCTCTCAAAACCTTGTGTGAAGCCACCTGTAAAATCATGGTGGCACAGGAAAGCACAAGGCTCAGTAGAGCTAAAGACACTGACTTAAAGAAACAAAACAGCATGAATTAACCACAGGGGTGGCCTGTAAAAAATTGTCTGTTCACCACTGAGCTATTCACCTATGCACAAGTCAGAATGTATCTCATCTTCACAAACATTACTAGAGACTTGCCCACATGAAGAACAGCAGAGCTATAGCTACAGTTCACACAACATCTATGCCTTTGTCTTTTCAGTCATAGCTCCTTCTTTCTTCTGACAATGCTGGAAAAGCTTCAAGATGAGAGCTGCCAACAGATCTGAATCTCCCAGCTATAAGCCCCAGGCAGAGCCTGGAAAGGCCCTGCCAGGCACAGTGGTCCAGCTGGCTGCTGTGCACTGGAGTGCTCCTGTTGCCATCAGACCCCTTGGAAAACTACCCAGTGTGGCTGTGCTTGCTCATGCAACCAGTTCCTGCCCTTCCTCTCTTACCACAGTTGAAACAGGATGTTTCAGGCAACAGTAATGTTTCTGAGCTACTAGTGCTAGAAGAACATCCTAGAAGGAACAAATGCAGTGGAAACTCAAAAACCCCCTTGGTCCTTTTCCAAATGTGAACAAGTCCCAAGCACTCTTAATTTGGTCATTATTAACTATAAGAGTTTGTAAGGCTATATATCCAGGTATTAACATAAGTTAATGCTAGTCAGTGATGGAGAATACTATCAATAATGTTGTTTATCAGCTAAATGCAATTCAGTTTTGACAGGTAGTCAGTTATAATGTCAGTTATAACTGTTTCAAAATGTCAAACATAAGCAGAGAAGACCCAATGAGAACAGTTATCATTCCTACAAATCGCTTGGCATTTTTAAGGGGAGCTATTGCTTTTTAAAATGTTAGCAGCATTGAAGTACAGAACAGCTGTTCAGTTACAAAATGTGCTGGTTTGTGAATATTCTTGGTAGTTTTGAACTCTGGAGGTGTTTATCTGTCTAGCTGGATCATATGGTGAAAGGTATTCTTCCAGTTAGTTGCTAAATCCAGTGTTTTGGAAGCACAATCTGAAAGTGAATTGACTGGAAGCAATCACCATCTGTATTTTCTCTTCATTTAAAACAGAAAAAAACATCCTTTCCATGTTGCAATGAAAATAGTTAATTTGTTTTACACGGTAGCAATGGATTGCTTTTGCATGACACACTAGCAAATCCTCTGTAAGACATTGCATTATTCAAAATGGAACCTACTGAAGAGCAAAATACTAATTTACTTTATGTGAAACTGCTGTTTACAAAAGTGATGGGAAGGTAACCTGCTTCCCATTTGCAAGCACTGTGACTCAAAACAGAAGAAAGCAACACAGAGCTGATAATTTATCCAAAGGTACAGACTGAGCTGGCAATAACTGTTGCCAATCCTGTGTTGTGCTTTGCAGAATACTGTCACTTTAAGTAGCCAGTTCAGAAAAGTAGGTGAGAAAAGTGATTATTATCTCTGGAGGTTGGGGTTTTTTTTAGTAATGAAATGAGTCCTTGGCATGTTGTAACATGTCAGATGAAAGACACAAAGAAGATGTGATTAAATGGATGATTTTCCTCCTTAACATAAATTCTTTGCTTCTGAGAAGCATGTAATGATCAAAGTACATTACAAGAGAAGAAAGATTTTCTGATGAGACCTAGGGCTTTTAAAGGTCTAAAAAAAGACAAGTGGGTAAATTCAGACTAGCACTGAAGTTCAGTATCTTAGTTGAGAACCATAGACTTCATGTGCTTTTCTTTTTGCAGTGTTCAAAGCCCTTCAGTCTTGTCAGAGGCAAGCAGGTCACTATTTACCTTATTTTCTAACTGTTCTGGTTCTGATCCTGATCCTTCCTTCATTTTCCTCTTTTGAGAAGTTCCCTACAGCAGGTAAATGGTTTAAGTCACGGTTTTCTGCGTTTAGCCCAGGACTAGAAATTTCCCATGCTGTTACCTTCAGCACTTATACAGGTGTAGAACTTCCAGGTTATGTCTCCTTTTGCTATCTTAAAGAATTTAAACCCTGTGAACACTTCCCTAAGGAAAGCTACTTGTCAGGCAATGATCCACTCTAAGCATACAGTTCTCACATGTGATTTTTAAAGTCTAGTTTCAATGCAGAGAGAAGTTCAAAGTTTGTGGGTTGAATAAAGGATGAGAATACTCTCTTATGTAGCCTTGAGCTTAGAGAATATGGCTAGAATGGAAGTAAGGAATTACACTGAAGGAGTAGTTATGCACTTCCCTCAATTCCAAAGGCTTTCTCTATCCACTACATTTCTTGCAAGGATTTCCACTGGGTCTTGTGTTGTTTCTAGGTCAACTTTCATTAGAATGGGAATGGAGATCCAGTTTGAAGCATTTTGCATTCACATTTACCTGTAGATGCGACTAAGGTGACAGCTTCAAGGACATAAGAAAGATTAGTCTTAGCCCTTCAAGAATAAAGAGAAATAAATTACAGTAAGATTCAGCTAGAGTAAGCTGCTCTAGAAAGTAAGCAAAAATGATTGTGTCATCCCAGGGATGGAGACTTCTTTCAGTCTTACTGCTTTGTTGCTGCAATGTCCAGTGTTGCACCAGCAACAGAATGCTAGTGAATTTATACATATCTTTTAAGACGTAAAGTGATGAAAGTTGGGTGAAGTTGGGAGTCACTGGGGAAATTTCCACTATCTGTAGAGATAGAAAAGCATATTAGGGGTCATTGAATTTCACTTACTCGGTTGCATTTTTCTTCTGTAGTGACTTTGAACCCATTTGGTGGACACCTTCATTGGGAATACTTGTGTAGTGGAGCAGGCAGTATTAGTGGATGACAGTTTAGAGCATGAAAGTATTTCCCTACAATCCTGAACACATCACCTACATCCCATAGAGAATTAGATTTAAGATACACCTGACTCCTTAGTGTTTCTCTATTGCTCAACAGCAGGTTGCCCTCCTACTTTCTTCATATTTTAGATTGTTTTCCAGAACTGATCAAATCTCCACATGCACTATTGAAAGAACCTTACAGTAGATTTGATTTCTATTCTGAGTCTCAAATATCCTTTCAGATGTCTTTTACTTTATATGTTACAGTAGCCTAAAGTGAAATAGCCTTATGGTGCACAGAGATTTCTTTGTCCAGGTTCCTATGTAAGAAGATGTTGAAGAGTATGAATTCCATCACTCTCAGTAATCTGCACACACAGACAACAGAACATACTTTACGCCATAGCAAAAGAAGCCTACTCCTAAAATATCTCTGAAGCCAGGAAAAGAAAATCAGCAGATAAACATCTACTGGTATTAAGTAAATCCAGCAATAAATAAGTAAAATTCAAAGCATTTTTCTGCACAATCTCTTCAAAAGGGAAGAGAATTCACTGAATTACACTGAATGGAAAACTCTTTGCTAGGTTTTGACTGATTCCCTCTTTGGCCTCTTATGGAAAGAGATCAATAACATAATATCTAAACTTTGGGGGTCCTTATAGACCTTTTCACACATTATTCTTTAGAAAATTTAATCTCAGCACTGTAAAAGGTTCCTGTCTTTCTGTCATCTGGCCAGATGACATTGACATGCTTTCTCATTATTCCCATCAGAATGGTAGAGCTGACTAAGATTTCCAGGTCAAATTACCTTAATACTGGCTATTACAGTATTACTTTTTTTCCCTGTGTTATTCAAAAAGACAGCTGTTGTTTCAGCTGCTATTGTTTTTACTGAACTATTACAATACCTCTGGTTATCTGCCCAGGAGAGCTCAAATGCACTCATACATGAAAAAATTACATATTTTTAAATTACAACAACTCTGCAGATGTATATTTGATACTTAATGGAAAACTTGATCTCAAATACTACAGTATGGAGTACAACCTGTCTAGATGTCATTGGTAGCTGAAATGAAAACTTAATTTGTTTGTTTGCTTGCTTTCCTTTGTTTTTGTCTTAGTTGTAGGTGGTAAGGAGCTGAAGATCATTTCTAGTGGTCTCTTCTTACCCAACGACCTACCCAGTCTAACATTTTACATAACATGACTGCAACTTTTATCTAGCAATCCTTGAATCAGTGTTAGCTTCTTTTGGATTAATTAAGTGCAGAAGCTTTTTCTTTCTGCATATGAGCCTCTGGCTCTGTGTTTAGTCTTCCTGTGTAAATAAGCTCGTTGATATTATCTTGGTTTCTAGTGGACATTTATCCACACTGCAAAACTTGGCATTGTAACATATGATTGGCAGCCTGATGAAGAGAAGCTCATAGCAGGAACAGCAGGAGTGTTGGAAGGTCAGGATTTGCACTGGCTGAACTGTGCTGGAGATCTCGTACAGCACATTTGCATAATTTACTGTGGAAATGACTGAGTTCTCACAAATATTTTGAAAAGAAAAAGGATCTTTGGATATTAATGGATTTACAGGAAATATTCACTAATCTCATGCTTTGAGATTTAGGTTGCTCACAAAATACTGGTTGAGTAAAGGGATTTTGCTCATTAAACCCAAGAAGAAGACTTTGAATAAAAATGTAAAGGCTTTTCTTTGTTCCCACCATGTAGAATCAGAGTGAATGGGACATGTTTCCTACCTGAAATTGTGTTCTCTGGAACAGTATTATAAAATCAAGAGCTATTTTCAGTAATTATTTTACTAAAAGATGAATGACACAAAACTCAGAACGGATGAAAAATAAGAACAAGAGGGTAGGAAAGCTAGTCTGTAGTTTTTTGCTGTCATGGAGACTGCTTCTGGAAACTAAGGTATATGATTTAAAGATAGCATGGTATCTTATTTGATACACTCTTCAGGTACTAATCTGAGCACAACCAACATAGAGGATCATGAAGAACTAGGAAGGAATGTTTATTAAATTGAAGAATCTGTTGCTATGAGATGTTATGAAGAGCAAAATACAAATTAGCTCAAAATGATAGCAGGGAAAAAGATTGTAAAAAGCATAGTGGGGATATTAAATACCATGGTCTGGAAAAAAAGCCCAGCTCAGGAAGTTCTATAATGGGTGATTACCAGAAGGTCTAGCAATAGTCATAGGGAACAGTATTACTTCCTGTTTCTAATAAATTTTGCCTGATCATTTTCTCCTGGCCACTATAGGAGGAAGGATACTGGGCCACATGGATCTTTGACGTGAACTAACATAGTAATTCTTTTTACCCTCAGATCAGGGAGCTTCCCAGCTAAGGTTTGAATTGTTCTTTGTGGGTGTCTCTGCAGATATCTTTCAAGCCACATGTACCACAATGTATTAATATATTCGAGGCAATGTATCTGCATATTTTGAGGTGATGGTAAAATGATACTTCCTCAAAGGGGCAGGACAGGTAGCAGAAGAAAAGGTTATTAATCAGTATTTTCAAATTATTTTGGCATATTTTGTCATTACTTATCCCCAGCTCTGGACATCGACCTACAATATAAAAAGGAGCTTAAGGTTTCTAAGCATGGAAAATTATACTGTCAGGTAAGCCTGATGAAGTCTCATTGGTTCTGAATGAGTCTGTCCAGTCAGAAGGATGCTATTTGCTAAACGAAGCATGGTTCCAGAATTTGTTTTACAGAAGAACGTAGAAAGGATGCAATATAGGAAAGATTCTGGGCACTGTTCAGTGTTTATGACAACTTCCCTCTGCACTTAAATAATTTCTTCTTGTATTCTGAAACAGGCTTAAGCTTTTTTTCCCTCTCTGATTACAGTTTCTCCCTACGTATTTAGTAGTGCAACCCTCTAGTTAGGAGGAAAAGTGAGCTGTAATTCTAAGTAGCTTCTGTACAGAGATTTGCTTGGAAAAAACTTTTAAGCCATTCGCTTTTGAAATCTAGTCTCTGTTTGTTACAGAGCAAGCACAGAAAACAAATTTTTTCCTCTTATAAAATATCATGTAGGGCATCAGAAAAAAATATAAATTGGATCTACACTAAAGATTTTATATGAGAAGCACTGACTTAAAGGAAAGTCTTTCCTTTAACACTGTAGCAGTGAGTGTTCTGTATTTCCTCCTTTAACGAGGTTTGTGAGATTGTTGTTTTGCATCTGACATTGACAAAAAAAAAAAAAAATTGCCGCGGCTGGAATTTTTTAACCTTTTTCTACAGAGAGTAGCTTGTCCGGATGATCCCAGCAGGCATCTCACACCTAATCAATTCCCTAGCACAAGAGTAACCATAGCGATTAATGGCACATTGGTTCACCCTGGCTTTGCCTGAGAAATACACTTTTCTAATCTTTCAAAGACCTAAAGTAACTTTTGTATACCCAAAATCTCACTCTACATAGTGGTGAGCAAGGCGAATATAACAGGCTGTGAAACCCAGGAAGTCAGATTTGTAACCCTTGGCCTTTCTGCAGTTGTGTTTTGCAGAAAAGACAGGGCAAACTTTTGCTTGTTTATTCTCAGACACAGATACCACACACAAGAAAAAGAAGAAGTTATTGTTTTCAGGTAGGTAAAAAAGAAAAAGAGCTGTGGGGTACCTGAAGTGGCAGCAGATGAAATCCTTCTGTTTATTGTGCAGATGGAGGAGTATAGTTTTGACTGCTTGACCTTTTGGATTCTGGATCTGAGAGTTTGATAAACAGTCATCATAAGCAGAAAGTGCATGAAAACCACCAGTGAGGCACAATGTATTTATTCAATTGTCATGGCTTGTACTGGATATCTGTGCTGGAAACTTAAGCTTGAAGAAATGCCAAATGGAGAGAAGTATATTTGTTTAAAATATTTATATATACCAGGGGTTCGTGGCAAGTATAAGATTCTTCTGTGGGAGTGGAAAGGCAAATTGTAAATTATATATACTAATCTTGTCACTCTGAAAAATTGTAACCTTCTTTTAGCTTTCTGTCACTAGAACAGGGAAACAATGCAGACGAGGCCTTCTTTGAAGACACCAATGTGCCATGTTACATAATGTCACAGAAAGATTGCTATCAGATAAAGTTCTATAAGCTCCCTGATTTGAGGGTACAAAGAATTATTCTATTAGGTCACATTAAAGCTCTATGTAGCCTAGTACCCTTCCTCCTATAGTGTCCAGGAGAAAATGATTAGGCAAAATGTGTTAGAAATAGCAAGTAAAATTGGGAACATTTTATATATATATATATATATAATTAAATACTAAATTGTTTACTTTTTATCCTGATATTTTCTCTAAGTATTGTAGCATGATCAAAGTCAGCTCCCTAATTTCTTGAGAGTACAGATTCATTTCTGAATAAAAATGCAACTCTTTTTGAGAAAAAAAAAAGAAATAGATCCCTGTTCTGGGGCAAAAATATCTTGGTAACTGAAAGCTTCCCAACGTACCTAATCCTATAGTAATAACATTGTAATAAAACTCAGCAAGTTTTCAAACCAAAGAATATCATGTGATACATTTTGGAAGACAAACTTCATACAGAAAATATTGCACAGCTTTATCATTAATTTATATATAGGAGATCTGAAAACCAGACATGAACTAGACCATGTTCAAGAAGTAGACTATGCCTGGTGATTCATTTTATGCATTCAAGATTCCAAAAAGGCAAGTAATCATCTGTAGTTTTTCACAAAAGCCTTCATTCAAGATACTGTACATCTGAGGCTTGTTTGCATACTTGTAATTACAATGAGATTTATACTTGCAACTGCATGTATTCCTTCCTTAGCTGGAAACTATTCTATTCCATTCCACATGAAAATGAGTATTCAATGTCTCATATTATGAAAAGGTTACATGTCCCACTGCTTTGTTCTTCCATGATATTACTCTGTGCACCATGTAAACCACCATGTGACTCACACAGTATAGTTAACGTTTTGAAATGCTATATCACGAGTGTTCTTGTTTGGTTCTCATGGGTTTAATCATGTGCATAGTAGAAATGCTTTTTGTTTTTACTTTATTTGTGGAGACTGCAGTGATGAAGCAAGAGATTTCATTTTACTTATGGAATGCTTTTTGCACCATTTAAACAATGGTGATACGCATTACTGGAAGAGTTGTCATTTCCAGTTGTAATTGATTTGCATGGCTGCCATAGTGTAACATGTAAAATCACAACAGCGGGGAAATATGGGAACAGGCAAGTCACCACTGTGCTTAATCTGAGTTCGTTTGTTCCTCATATTTTAAAGTTTAAGATCCCACTTGTCAGCTGGGATCATGGACTTTCTGATCCGTTAACTACCCCCAACCCTTTCACTTTCTAGAGGCATGGCTAAGATGCACTGAATTTACCGGAAAATATTTTTGCCCTTCAGGGTTATGAAGACTGCAGGAAACTCTATTTTGGCTATTCTTGCTGAGGGTTAAAGAAAAGAGACGTTTCAGCATATTTTAAATACCTTAAAAGAGAAGTGGATGTGGATCACTGGCAGTTTCTGCTGCTGACATGTTGGTCACTCCACAAAGTTTTCCACTTTGTTCCAAAAATCATCCTACTTTCCACACATTCTTAAATACCCAAACAGATCCTGAACTTTTCAATACTGAGTCAGCCTGACCCAGATTTTCCTAAATATGCAGTCCTAATCTGTTTGATATTACTGCTTCTTAGTAACATGCCAGAATTATATTTGATGTAGCAGGAGTCAATCTACTTAGGGTCAAAGTGTCACTACTTGGTTTCATTTGGGGGGAAGCTCTGGTAACAGCAAGTTGCACAATTAAGGCGGGTCAAAGAAGTTGTAAACTATTTTAGTACAATTTCTGTAGCTGTATGATTTATTACCAGGGACTTCAGAACACTTCCAAGCCAGAACTCAGGCACTCCCACTAACCTGGCACAGAACTGTGCAGGAAGAGGAGAGAGATGAGCATTGGGAAACATTCTGTTTCACTAATTTTTATTTAAATATCAAAATTCTCTGTAGAAACAATAGCAGGAACTATTAAAATAGGGTGATACCAGAAGTGCTGTGATGTAGTTGCACCTTTAACATTTTAGACAGCTCCCATGTCCTGTGGTGATGGACTTAGTTGAAATAATCACATAGATAACATAGTTTCAGCCAAACACACCTTCTTTTCCAGGTAGCATTGCCTTTCACTTCCCTCAAAGCTTCATGTTCACACATTTGTTCAAGTTTCTGCACCATAGCTGAAATATTTTTCTGTGACTTCATAGTTGGCTGCTTGGAGACATTTCAACCACTTCCTCTCTGACGAAAGAATGCACGGAGAAACTCTTTGGCAGCTAGCAGCCGTGCCTTTGAGAGGAAGCATGTGCCACTGTCAACTTTTCAAATCAGAGCTGAAACCTAAGCACTCACTTCTGGGTGGAGTACGAGGAGGAGACCATGAGGGAAATCAGAGTTGTCTGAGGTGACCACAGAAAGAAGAAATGGCAATGGAGGGTGGCTGAATTCCAAGCAATGAGAGGTTGTTCTTCCAAAACATTGCACAAAATAAATGGAAATTAAAAGAAAACCCAGGAGATATGCATTCCCATTTTTCTAATTCATGCTTAATTTGGTTTTGTCTTATTCCATGTCAGCTTATAAACAGCAAGAACTACAGAGCATAAAGCAATTGTTTCATGTAGTAATCCAGCAGGACTTTTACTCCTCTGAGTTTCACAGTTTTAATGTAGATAAATGACAAAAGAGTTGATGACAACATTCTTAATGGAAAAACACTAAAAATTCAGAAGTACAGACATAGGATACAAAATATCCTTCAGCACAGGATTTGAAGAAAGGAGGACAAATACTAGCAAACAAGAAGTTTCTGTTTAAACTGAGTATGACATATATGGAATGGGGTACTTTATGTTGGGATTTGAATCCATGATCTCCTGTTTACCAGACAGAATTAGTTATTTTCTAATTCAAACCAGGAAAAGGACATCAAAAGGAATTTCCTTTTCTGGCCTCCTCCAATGATAGTGCAGAATCATGTGAAAAAAACACAATCTCCCAAGTAACCAGATTTAAGAAGTACTCTGTGAAATTTAAAATTGGCGCTCTAAACTGCAACTGGAAAAATGAGCAGAGCAAGTGAATTTGCAAAGCAGAGATCATGGGAAACACAAGTTGCAGCTTTCAAATGACAGCAAGAGGTAATGATATGTAAAAGGTATTACAAGCTAGTTACACGGCAGCCAAAACACAGATCATTTGTAGATTGAGAAACGAGTGCAATCATCTCACCCAATGCAAATGAACAGGTTTCTGGCTGAAAGCTATGATAGCTGAACTTCCAGGAGCAATTAGGCTCTTAGCAGGAACCCTGAAGTTACCTGGAACTGGTCAGTAGCCAAGAGATACTATAAAAACTGTCTAACTCCTCTTCAGTGTGGGGGTTTTGAGCTTTTTTGTTTTGTTGTCTTTGATATTTTTGTAAGAGAGACATCAGGGAGAATGTCAGAAAAGACTTCCTAAAGACTCAGAGGAAATTATTGGTTTCCTCTTTCTTTTCTGTCTTCTTCCTCTTCCAAATAAATGACTATTTTTTAAATAATCTCCCTTCCTTGTGAGCTGTGTTTCTTTTCTAGCTCATATTTTTCTCTTTGCCTCATGCATATTCTCCACTGTTTTTCCTGATAAGAGTTTTGATCTTACGCAGCAAGCTGTGAAGTTGCGCATGGTCTTTACGCATTTATGAAGGATGTGGATGATCTGAGTTACAGCAGACTTTGAAAAAAAATCCAGACATTATTTAAAATACAATATTTTAAAACAAAATACAGATACGACCACACATGTTCCCTAAACACTACCTACCCAGACAATTTGGGAAAGCTTTATTTCCAGGAATACCAAATCTTATTAGTTATTAGTTGTAGTTCTTGCTTGTGCTCTTAAAAATAATTTAATCTTTCTTAATTTTTTTTCCTATTAAAAAATATCTGTGATCCTTAAACTATGCCCATTCTGTTGTTGGCATTAAGTTATGCCAAAGTATACATTTATTAAAGCTTATAAATCGACAAACTCATGTTAGTAGTTTCAATCTTCATGAACCTTGTGCTTTACATAATCCTAAACATCATGTTCTTTGTCTTACCAGCAAAGGTCAAAGGAAGCATCAGCAGCTGATGCAGACAAAATGCTATATGGATATTATACTTGGCAACATGTTTTTGCATCATTGGATTATACTGATAATTAACAAAAAAATACTCAGAACCTTAATATCATCAGGCAAGCCATCAAGTTTCTAATCACATGTGCATATTGATTTCAAGTTTCAAATCAGTCCATGTTTTGAGACTAATTTAGGAACTATTACACTTGAAAAACAACAAATTGGGTAGAAGTACCCTAAGTCCCAGTTTGCTTATTTAACTAGGCACTCATGCATTCCTGCCAGATCTGGTTTTCATGAAAGTCAATTTATTTGTTCATTATGTGATATTTGAAACCATTCAAGCAATTGTGAGATGGGATTAAAGTCTCCTCTGAAATGTTTCACAGATTGGAATATTTTGGTCATTTTTGGAGGCAACATAAGACATGGTGATAAGGTGTGAAAATTGAAACATTAAAGTCACTTTATTGATAACATCATAATTTTTCTATGCTAGTACTTTGTAAGGATTTTTTTTATTATTAGGAGGAATGGCCCCGACTTATTTAGAACTTGTGGATGTGGAAGACTGAAATTTAAGCCATTCCAAAAGAAAATTATCTGATAACATTAGCTCTGTTCCCCTGTCAAACAAAATTCCATTAACCAGCTGAAATGGGACTTAATAACAATCACGTAAACCAATTAGTCTCAATTTATAACTCCATTAGGAGTGTTATTCATCACCACATGGCTTCATAGAACTGTGCTTCCTTCTGACATTAGGCAGATTAAATAACAAATATGGCCTGGGGTGCTAAACAAAAATGTAAATGCAGATTGCCTAAGAAAAATTTACTTCCCTGAAAACAGATAGTTTTAAAATCTCATACATTCAGAAAAGATCTTCTAGACTTGAAAATCAAAATATATCCATCTTTAAGAGTCTAGACAGCAGCATGCTTTCACAATGTTTAAGATCAGATGGATACCTAAATCTGAATGTTGCCTAAATCACATGCCATTCACTCAGCTACCAATGCACTGATCCTAGTAACATTAACAAACTTTAGACATGAAAGCATTTGTTCTTCAGCAGAATAATGTTTTTTGTTACTTCCTGACTTGTAAAGGCACTAATGCTTGTAGTCTATAATTTAGTTGCTGTAATTACTCCAATTAAAACTTGTTGATGGCAATTATAACATACAATGGAAAATCTCAAAATAATTGTGATAACAGTGGGAAGTCACATACATGATGTTCTGAAGTGATCTATTCATGTGGAATAACTGAAGGCTATAGACATTTTCATTGTCCTCCCCTGGGAGTGTTAGTATATATTTATATATTTTATAGATTCTTAGAATATCAAGATGAGTCCTAATTCCACCAATAAATATTACTTATGCAAACAAACTGACAGTCTCAGATGAACAAAAGGGAAACTAAGAACTAGAACAGTGAAGACTGATGGTTTGAAAAGATCAGAATTTTAACCCAAACTGTTCTGATTTCATTCCTATGTACTAGAGAGATGTATCTAACAAAAAAACTTTAAGCTTGTGAACTTTCTTGAAGCTTGGGACAAGCAAGCATAGATTTTCACCTTCATTGAAACCCCTACAAAGAAGCAGAGATTTCTTTGACCTGTTCCCATCAGAAGGCCAAACCCACTTGCTGTAATTGAATTTCTGCTGTGATCTCTTCCCAAACGGCACTTCTTGAGTAGAGATACAAATGTGCTCTACATGTCTGTTCTACATGCAGGTAAGCTTCACACTTGGCATGTATTGGATTAACTGTATGAGAACTGACCATGCATCTGCAATGATCTCAATAAAACCACAATACCCCTGCATGCCTTTCCAAGCAGTTGTACATCCAAGAGCAGTACAAAGGCCTGAAAGAGATCTTCAGGAAAAAAATTTCCTCAGTAGCGTTTGAGTTTTGAGATAAAAAGCAGAGTTTGGGGAAAAAAAGAGATTTCTAGTGAGAATAATATCTATTAAGCCCTTAGCAATGGGAAATATATAAAAACATTGCTGATTAACTATTTTATTTTAGGTAAGGTCTGATAATTATTGTAACAGGGATGACCATGGGCTGTTTCCTTTGGAGCAGATGCCTTCAACAGGAAATGGGTCTGCTAATTTTTCTCTAGGTTTCTCTGTCTAGTCTCCAGCCATAATTCATCAGTCTTTTAAACCAAAATGAAGGCAGGTACTCTTCAAGCAAAGGTCCTGCCATTAATGTAACTGCTATGAAATAGTTGGCTTTGACATTTAGAAATGTGGGAAACTGGTAAGAAATGTGAATGAATGCATTCATCATATTTAAACTCTTCTTTGCATCTCCTTTACTGGTTTTCTTACAGATACTTGAAATATTGTTATCAGTAAGAGTCTGACTTTTCATCAGGTGCAAATGGAAGCCACAAGTTCACTGTCCCACTTATCAAAATGTGTGAGAACTTATTTCTCTGAATGGAGTCAGCCTAGAGGAGGCTTTCACTATCTTTTGAAGTCATAATGTGCTGAGAGATGACAAAGATCTCAGAGCTGTGTAAAACTAGCTGTTTTATTTAGAATACAATGTCATCACATCTTCTAAGAAGACAGATAGATGTAGGAATCTAATTGCTGTAAGAATAAAACTTATTTAAATGAAACAGATTTATTCTTCACATTTGGACTGTCCAAGAATCTTAAAAATGAAGAGCAGATATGAGACATTTAAAGTATCTAAAATTATTGTATTCTTCAGTTAAGCTTCTACGAGTCCTTAGGACATAGTTGGTTACTTCCCATCACCTCTATCATCCTCCCTTGTGCTCAATCAACCCTTTCTCAGACAAAACAGATATATTCCTCTGTACACTGCAGTGATCCATACAAGTTTATGGAACTGCACTGTAGAAATCTGTGCTATCTTAAAAACGTTATCTAATCTGATTTTTAAGAACAAATAAGCACTGACAAGATATAATGTCAGATTGCCTCAGACTTGTGCAACTATTTCCTTGTAGAGGAAGTATGCCTTCACCTCACTTTATTTCTCGCTTCTGTGTCAGTTTAAGGAGTAAGAGAGGCTCTTTAACTCTTCTCAAAGTAGCAAAAGAAAACACTCCACAGCAGGAGTTGGATAAAATTAGAAGTTGAAATGCAGATACTATTCAAAACTACATCTAGCAGCACAAAAGCATGTAAAATACAAAGAAATCCATAGGCCACGGCTGTCCAAAAACTCCTTAGGCCAAAGCTTCCACAAATCTTTCTCCAAATCAGGCCAAATTCCCAGGCCCAAATGTCCCCCCCCTCATTACTATGTCTCTCTGCACCCCGCCATACTCAAGTGACACAGCTACCAACTCAGCAAGCCAACTCCAGGACAAGCCAACTCCAGTACAAGCCAGGCCGCGCAGGCCCAAACTGGCAGCATGAGCAAGGCCAAACCAGGCCTCACTGCCCCACACGAAACCCAAGCTAAGGCTTTGTATATCCTCCCCGGAGCAGAGAGAAAGGGGGAAAAAAAGAGAAAACAAAACCTACTTTTGATGTTTCTCTCCTTCTGAAAGCTCCTGTTCAGTTCGCATTTTAGACTACAATGAATTGATGCCTTTTTTTGTAAAGACTCACTTCTGAATGTCATTATTAGGAGTAATCCAGGAATAAGGTTGGCCCAGACAGCCGACCATGTACTGGGCTGCAGCGAGAAGTGTGGCCAGCAGGGCAAGGCAGGTGATTCTCCTCCTTTGCTCTCATCAAACCCCATCTGGAGTGCCGTGTGCAGGTCTGGAGCCTCCAACACAAGAAGTACATGGAACTGTCGGAGCAAATCCAGATGAGGGCCACAAAGATGCTCAGAGGGCTGGAGCAGCTCTGCTATGAGAACAGGCTACAAGAGTTGGGGGCCCTGAAGCCTGGAGAAGAGAAGGCTTCCAGGAGACCTTGGAGTGGCCTTCCAGTATCTGAAGGGGACCTACAGGAGGGCTGGGGAGAGACTATTTGCAAGGTCTTGTAAGGACAGGACAAGGAGTAATGGGTTTAAACTGGCAGAGGGGAGATTTAAACTAGATGTTAGGAAGAAGTTCTTCCCAGTGAGGGTGGTGAAACACTGGCACAGGTTGCCCAGGGAGGTTGTGGCTGCTCCCTCCCTGGAGGTGTTGAAGGCCAGGTTGGATGAGGCCTTGAGCAACCTGTTCTAGTGGGAGGTGTCCCCGCCTATGGCAGGGGGTTGGAGCTGAAGGATCCTTGAGGTCTCTTCCAACCTAAACCATTCTATGATCCATATCATTGTTTGAATAGGAAGTTTGAATTACTGTTTTCTGCAATATTAGATTTAATGAATAATTAACATTCTTTTGAAGCAACATGAGACAGCCACCTTAATTAATACTTTTCCTGGACTTTGTCAAGAAAAAGCTAAGACGGTTCTGGTAAATAACCATTAATTGTAATCAACAATAACTTGAGCAGAAGAAAATACAACCACAATATTTTTTTTCCTGATGTTACTTCAGCTATAGATATGAATAATGATACACTTGAGGCGAGAACTACAGTTTGTTCTCTGGGCTTGTTCCCAAAGTGTATAACACCAGTAAAGATTCTCTTTTCCTTTTTGTTATACTTTGGAACAAGCTGAGTGATGCCAATTAAGAGACTCTTTTTCCCTTATGTTTTGGAATAAAGTCTTACAATATAAAAATGCAATTAGTCCAGTTTTAATGTGACAATATTGAGATAAAAAAAATCACACCTAATGAGACAAAAAAATTGGACCTAACATACTAACATGCATTCTACATTTTGGATCTCAGAAGTCAGTGGGCACATCCTAGCCATTCATTATCTTTGCCAAAAAGGTAACTGGTCTGTTCTTTGCTATTTTTCTCAAGACAATGAACAAAATCAAGAGCCTTCATATAAGGTGAGAAATTTTAAATGTTTTTAACAGACCGTAGATATTAGATATTTTTAACAGAGAGTAGGTCAAATAAAGCAATGGATTTTTACTTAGATAGTTAACTGGATTATAGACAAACTGCACAGCTTTCTGTTAGTGGATTTCTCATTCAGGAAGAATTTATTGCTTAGCAATGTTGAATGGTCTCAAATTTATATGTATTACTATTTTACTTTATATGATTATGCATTTCCATGACTCATTACTGGACAGATTATGGCAACATTTTTCTATATAATGCTGTTTTATTTCCTCCTGAAACAGGTTATTTCCTTTATTTTTTTGATAGTGGAAATGTGTAACAGGCTAATATGAAGTAAACCACAGATGCATCTACATTGAATGAGCCATCTCCTTCAAACCTCATGCTCTTTCATACACTCTGCTCCTCCATTATAGAAGGTCTTTGGGCCTTTTCTGGACTCCACTAATTGCCTAGGACCTATTTTCCCACTGCATTGGACAGCCTTCTTTGCAGCTACCTGAACAGAATGTTACAGCCAGGGGGTGCAGCTCCAAAAGTTGCTGGTTTGAAAGTGACAGGTGTGAAATCTGCACTTGCTATATGTCTTTTTCTTTGACAATCTGCTCAGCTGAAAATAGTTCCTAAATAAAAGAGAGAGTGAGCCTGGGGCTCCTGATGTATAGAATAAACCCCTTTTCCCTGTGGCTCCAGCCCATACAGGAATGGGGAGGAAGAAATAGAGGAAGAAGCAGAAGCTTTAGGGGCCCAGTTGTGTAGTGATAGCATCTGATGCAAGTCCAGCATCCTCAGGAAGAAATTATGGTCTGTACTGTACAGAGTACTTCTTATAATAACTCATAATAGTTAAATTAATAATGTTATGTCTTAAAGTCATGTCTTGAATCTTAACTTTCCTCCTGTACACCTAGGACAGTTAGGCATCTTATGGAGCAATAAACCTACCTGACTTGACCCATGGGTTAAAATTTAAATTTAAACATTTAGATTTTGTCAAAAATAGCTTGCCTGAAAAACAAGCGTTTGCTGTTATATTTAGTTATGCAGAAACAATAGAGCAAGAGTGGAATGACAAACACAGGAACGTTTTCTTACTCTTGTAATGAATATTCTCTGGTTTCTCTAAATCAGCCTGTGCTCAGACTCTGAGCCAGCAACAACTGAAGTTCACAGTCCATCTTCACTGGAATCTGTTTCTCTGGGCTCTCGCAAAGTGGCTATCTAATTCCTGTGGGTGTAAATATAAGTTATGCAGTAACAGCCACTGAGAAATTGAGCTGAGACTGAATAATACCTAAATTTAGCAACAATAAAAACATATCTGACTAATACAGTTTATCCTGACAAATTTTGGGGAAATATTAGTAAGCACTTCTGCAGAGACTAGTTTGAAGCAGTTCTATTGCTTGGCACCCACACTGCTAGAAATAGAAAGGAGTAGTTTAATCCCAGGAATGACCAACCATTCTGTTTGTGGTGAGCCTGAATTTTTAGCAACAAAATTTAGAACAAGCTCTCATCTCCCATAATAGATACAAAGTTTGTGAACCTACTGAACATCCTCTTTGCTAAGTATAACTAAAACATAAAGATCAGGCAACATCCACTTACAGTGTTCAGGTACTCTGACTTGGTATTTCTCGATTGCCTTGGTGGGAAAATCCAAAACAAAATTCCCAAATAATAAACTTCCAAAGATTGTGTTTGAGATGTGCTTTAATCCTGATTGAGATGTCTTTTGTTATGATCTGTGAACAGCTCACAATTTTATCCTTTAATGAGCTGTTTTAAAGCATTTCCCCACATATTTTGTTTCACTTGGAAATTAAGACCTTCAATTCCTGATGCCCAGATCTCATCAAAATAATACTTACCCACTGCTGGCCAGAGAATGACAATACTGAACATATTGAAGAACACTGAAGAAGATGGTCATACTTTGCTGTCATTATCTTCAGTTGTATCTTTTTAATTTCCTGTATGTGCAATGAAAATCCAAAGATTTGACATCAGTGATATAAAAGATTAAATCCCCAGCGGCTGTTAAAGATACTGCAGTTATAAAACTTCAGAACAGACACTCATTCTCACTGACTATGCTAATATTTTATTTTCTTTTTTAGAATACATCTATGTGGTCTACAGAATGGGTGTTTCTAAAACTCAGGTACAAATATCTTTATTAACATTAATCATTCAGGGATTTGCTGACTGTGCTCAACCCTGTTCTGCCATAATTGTGATGGTTGTCTCCTTCCTACCCAAAATTCACAGCTCAAGAACCACATAAGACACAATTACAGCTTTGATTGCCATATACATATTTGTAATTAAAATGATCAATAAAGAAGTTAATTAAAATAAGGATCCTTATGCCTTTTTTTTAAGCTTCGAAGTGCTAATAAGTTTACTTAGCTACACCTGCCAAAGTGGTTCCATAGTCAAAGTCAATAAAGTAATTTATTGACTTTGACTATGAAGGAAATGAAGGAAATGTATGTCTAAGTTCTTATTTGACAGTCTACAATACATATTATGTAGCTATTATCTAACCATTCTCCTGCTATTCTTATTGAAAGTGTATGATCTTGTATAAAGCTGCAGCAATTTTCAGTCCATTCTTTCTGGACTTTGACTGATTCATAGTGATGTGTTAATGATTTTGGTATTTATAGCAACAAGCTAAAATAAAATGCAGAAAAATTGTAGTGGATTGTCATAGCATAACAGTAAAGTGGAAACTCCTGTCTGAATTTGGGCTTTATCAACGCTGGAGAAGCTTAGTGTTTCTTTTCTACTGGGTGCTGATGGTCTTAATTTCATCCTCCTTAGGCCTGCTAATTAATTTAGCAAAATTCTCTGATTTTTTCATTCCTTCTTCACTTAAATATTGCACCTCAGTTATGACTCTTGTAACCTCATAATCCAATTTTTTTTACATAAGTACACCTAATTACACACAATCTTGCCCATATTATTGCCCTGTTGGTACTCTCATCTTTTCACATTGTAAATTAGTGATGTATGCCCAGTTTCTTCATGTATCTTAGTGCTTTAATACATAGCTAGAGTTTTTCTCTCCTTTTTGTGGAAACATAGCTGTGAGTGATTTTTACAGAAGGATTTAAAGCACCTTAACACATGGCAACTACTTTCTTAATTATTCCCTGCATTTTTTATTTCCTCAAAAGAGCTTATTGGAAAGAAATAGTTTTCCTTTGCAGTTTTTATAGATCTCTCGATGGTCTGTAAATGTTCTTCTGAAATATAATTTTTCCTTAGCAAGTACCTCATTATGAAGCAAAACTTGTCAGTGAATAAGTTATTCATCTTAGTGCCATTTTTCAGAGGTTTATGCAACAGAGTAAAATTCTCACCTTTCCAGACAGCACTTAATCAGAGTATTTTGAGAACGAAGCAAGGCTCAGGACTTTCAGATGGTTATTAAGGAATCCTGATGACTTGCTGCAATAATTCACTGCATGTTGTTTTGCCAGTATCATTTGTTATACCATATTTTCATTCACTTGTGGTAGCAACGTCACTCACTATAAATTTCATGCCCTAAAGAGAGCACGTAGCATAAAAATATCTAAGAAAGAAGTGAAATAGTACCACAAGATGTGTGAGATCAAGGCTTTTCATACAATACAGTAGCTTGCAAAGTTAAATTAAGGGAAGTCTTGCTCAGTGTGGAGATATCCCCTAAGTGTAACTACATTTTTCTTTGAGTCTGGCTTTTTTTTTAACTTCTAGCTTTGTACATTTTAGTACTGCTACAGAAGACTTGACTAATATGACCCTTTCTAATAATGATCCAAAAAATACTATCTGGTTTTCTAAAAGCAATTAGAGAAAGAAAAGTGGAGGTTGAGGGCTAATCATAGAATCATAGAATTAACAAGGTTCCAGCCTATCACTCAGCCCAACCTATCACCCAGCCCTATCCAATCAACTAGGCCATGGTACTAAGTACCTCATCCACTCTTTTCTTGAGCACCTCCAGGGATTGCGACTCCATCACCTCCCTGGGCAGCCCGTTCCAATGGCAAATGAGAGCTCTGTTAGCACACAATGCAAACAGTAAGTTTGTTCCAAAATGTAGAAAAAAATATATATCTCCAAGATGAAAACAAGTAGTAAGGATGCTGATGGTGAAGTAGTAGTCTCTTCATATGAGAAAACTGAGGCTGATTTAATAGCTTAGAGGGGACTCAACCACCAAACCACTGAAACCACAGAAATTAAACTACCATGTTCATGCAAATATAAAGACTGGAAATCAAACCCAGTTCAGAAACAATACATTCTGGAAAAATGAGAGGCATTGAATGTCAGAAATGGGCTATTAATTTGCCGGAGTTCAACCACTCCCTCTTTATTTTTGTTCCAAGCAGACAAGGGTTACATCAGGAATATTTGTTAGGAAGGACTTCTCAGGAGTGAGTATGACCAGGTAAAAAGGTGACTGAAAACTGTTTTCTGGAGGGACTTTCAGTCAGGCAACAGCCACACAGTAGCTCTGACAGCATGTCCCAGGCAGCCTGGAATACACAGAGCCTTACTGACATTCAGAATATAAAGCAAGAAAGGAAGGATTCAGAGCTGGTCTGCTATCATCATTCCTGAAGTAGCATTCTGTTTAACAAAACTGTAAAGGTAATGTGCTCATACCATGTCCTCATCTCTATTAACAGCTCTTCATCTTTTTGCTGAAGGCTGAGTTAAGAAAAAAACAAGCAACATTTTATTGCTTAACAATGTCTTTACAGCCCTTAAGTGTGTCCCTATACACTGCCCCATTATCTCTTAGGCTTCCAGTGGAATATCAAAATAATATTGACAATATCTCTGAATATTTTTGCTGGGCTTTATTTCACTCACTTCCCATAGCTTCGTGTTCTATCTGCTGTAACTTGGATTCCTTCTCTCTTGTTTCTGTGTCTTTTCCCATTCCCTTCCTCACCAGTCAACCTTCCAGAAACATTTTTTTTTTCTTCTTCAATATTACATTATTGATTGCTGTATTGTCCTAGACTTAAATCTATAGGAGTGTTTTATAATTTATAATTTTATATTACTAGAAACATTCTTTACAAACTTGACTTATTTGTTGTCGAGTCTTCCATTCTCCACATAAGCTGAGTCATAACCACTTGCAAAATCAGATTATTGAAAAGTCTCAGACTGTTCCCTTTGCTACCTGGTTACAATATATTGTCTTCTGCTTGACTGAACATATGATTTTTTTCACTAAGTAGATTAGAAAGACTAGTGAATGAAAAATTCAGTACATGAATCTATGTGACAAGATATTATTCAAAAAAAGGATGTTGATTATTTTCATGCCACTCATCTGAACAAAAAAAAATGTGAACTTGTTGAGGACATATAAACTAACAAGTTCAGGAAGGTACCAGGAGAGGAAAGAAGAAACCACAGTTGTAGCTAAACTCAAGATCCTGCTACAGGCAGGAATTGTATGTAATTGGAATATCTTTCAAGAAAGTGGTTGCACAGAGATGGGCAAACAGGACCTCACAGCCCAGTCTAACTTCCAAGAAAATCCCTTCAAGCTTTCTTAATGGGCACTAAGGGTTCCATTGGAAAGTCAAGTTTTACAATATTTTTCTATGAAAGTCAGCTAATCCTCAATGAGGAACTGAAAATGTGGCTCCCCAAACACACAGATTTTAATATATACTCATCTTGCTATTCTGTACTTTTATTGTTCGCTGATGGTGACTAAGGAATAGTAATCCCATCCAGATATAATGGGAAATGGCTTGAACCTTTCCTCAAGTTCAAGACTTTTTGTCAATTTTCATGAACTACAAGGTTTTGGCAAGGACTGTGTCAGAAATAACACAAAATATATAGGTTCCCACAGTATTGCCAGACTATTTTCCAAGCCAAATAGGCTTGACTAAATTCAAATAAATTTTGTGTGAGTGTTCTAATCTGAAGATGAGTCTGATGAATGATGAAGCACTGACTGAGCTTCTCAGAATCAACTGTTCTGTGCACCTATTATTGTAGTGTGTTTCTTGTTATAGTAAGAGACCAGAAAAAATGATATGACAAGCAGTGATGATGTGAGATATGGGTATTTATTTACCCATGCGAACCTGACTTTGCAAAATGATATGGAGATAGATGCTTTGGATGACAAAGTCAGGCAGGAATATATAGGAAGAACAATAACTCTTCCATCCTGTAGCTCTCTTGCAGACACACATGAATAAATAAATGGTAAGTATGATGATGCTTTATGAACTACATGTGGGCAAGAGAGGATAGGATGATAAACTACAGTCTTGGCTTTCCTCTAACATATTAGTATTATGACACCATGCTCAGCAATAAAATCAATGCACTTTTTTCCTCTATTAAGATGGAATGAGGGCTTTAATCATGCTGCTTTCAGAAAATGTGCTTGGGATGACAAAGTTTGTGTTGCTTGGTGCAACAGATTTGTTGCCAAAGTAAATTTCAATTTGTAGATGCAGAGACTAGAAAGTAATCAGTGGGTCCTTGCACACGCTCAGCATTCTGTCTATGTGAGCAAAGACCTCCAGTGCAACTGGGAAAGAAAGAATTGGCTAGATATTTTTGATCATTGCTATGAGTGATGCTTCCAATTTACCAAAAGAATCCCTCTTCCAAACAACACCCTGAGTCAGTGCACATGGTCTTAGTTTGCAAATTCTGGTTATAGAGAAGTTTATGCTCAAGGGTATGTAAGGGGAATATTCAAAGAGCTATGAAAGCTACCAAGTGGGGACAAATAACTGGAGCACATGTGTACCCCTGAATGTCAGAGAAGAAGACTTGCGCTTCACTGGTTGGCTGTTGACCATCATCTGAGATAGATGATTCATCCTTTTCAAGTGCTACTATGGAATCTTTAAATTCTAAAATTGTATCTGCACCACACTGATCAAAAAGTCCCTTTTGGTTAGGTCTTTAACCATCCAGGATGTTCCTGTGACAGCAGCCTTAGACACCACTGTTTCCATCTTCACATTAGCTATGCTGACCATTATGCTAAGTAAATTTGTGCTAAGTAAATTTGGGGTGATCTGATTCCCATCATAATTTCAACCCAGGCACTCTCTTCCTCTCCTACCACTTGGAATTTTCCAAGTTATAGATAGGAAAGAATCACAGAGTGCATTTGCTCTACTTATAAAAATATTTGTTGTGGTTCTCTTGTGTTTTAGTGTGTTTACTTCAGCCAGAAGAAAACTGCAGCAATAAAGCAAAAATTAATTTATAGGCAAAATCTAAACCAATTTAATTACTAACAACAGCAAAAAAAAAAAAAAGGAAAATGCCAAAATACATGCAAGCAAACAAACAAAAAACTTTTAATGTGGTTCTGTGGTTCAGACAGGAGACAGGGAGTTGTTCTTGGCACTTTTGTGTTTTCTTCTGAGAACTTGATGGGAAATATATCTCAACTATGCATTTAAGTCACAGCATATTGTAGAGGGTGCAGAGGTGAGTCATTTGTTCAGCTTCAGTCCTGGATTAAAGCAACCACATACACTGGGTTTATGAGGTCAATTCCATTTTTTTCCTCACATCTCTGCATCTCAGGAATGCTTGAAAACATCTTGTTTTTCATGTAATCATAGAAAACATTTGGATTTTGCTAAAAGCTGAACCACTTACTTGAGCTGTATTGAGAGTTTTCTTTGGCCAAGATTTATCAAAAAAATGGGTAGTGAATTCAGACACTAGTGTTGATACTCTCTTTTTTCCCATTTTCCAGAGCAAGTTCCCATCTCACTATATGATCTCAACTGGGAATCCGACTATTGTTAGACAGTTTGTAAGATCTTAACACTGGTTTTGCCAAGTGCAATTATCTCTGAAGAATCAATATGTAAGGTACTTAACACTTCTTAGTCTGGAGGGAGGGAAAAATAAAACTCCCAAACCACAGATTCGCTTAAAGATGCTTTGTTTTTTTTGAGGGGGGTTTATTGTTGTTGTTGGTGGTGGTTTGGGTTTTTTGGTTTTGTGGGTTTTTCCTCACAGAATGAATGCAGGAGCAATGCACTTATTTACTTCATCCTGAAAAAGTCATTGCTGTTATTCTGACTGCTATTTATTTTTTATTGCAGCAGTGTCTAGAGGCCCTAATCAGGAATCAGCATGGGATATAACAGGTGGCTATTAACAGATGGAGAAAATACAAATCAACAGCAAGACAATTAAACTTGACATGGTCAAGTACAGTCTCAGTACAACAGATCAGCCATTGCCACATAGAAATACAGAAAACTGCCATACTCCTCTTCCTAAATTAGAGTGGCCTCTAACTATTCAGGAAACTGCTCAGAATAAGTTAAGCAAATGCTCAAGGCTAAAGCAGTTGAAAGAACCCAGAAATTAATAGAAAGTGAAGAATGTGTCAGTCTGATTTCATAATCTGCCTACAATAAGGATGGGCTCCACTTCCCTCTCCTTGCCAGTGTCTGTACACCACATACAAGCTAGTCTGAGTGCTTATACATTTGCACAGCTTATTGTGTAACAACCAGTAACAGCACTTTGAGTGTGCCATGAGAGCTGTCTGGTTTTGCCTGGAGTGAGGGTAGGACAGTATGACAATATATTTTTTTCCTGAAGTGAGTTAATTTAAATTGTTTCACAGCAGTTGTTGGCTAAGAGAATAAATGCACAGGTTTCTGGGGTTACTGAATGCATGCCAATCAGAACATTAAAACCTAATAATTAATCTTGAACCCTCAGTTCAAATTATTTCAGAAAATATGGGGGTCAATATTCCTTTAGACATGCTCATTATTTCCAGCTGATAGATATCAGCTGCTGACTTGCTTATCTCATCCTACTCATCCAATTTTGCTTTTTGTCCTCGTACTCTGAGCCTCTTCTACCTAAACCATTATTTGCAATGTATGATCAAGGTCTCTCTGCTTGGTGAATGGTTTCAGTGATCTTCAGCCTGTCCTTCTCAGCAGATCACGAGTTTGACTCTAATAGAAGAAAAATCTCATACAAAGTGAAGAAAGCTCACAGTATGGGTAAACCTGAAGTAGACCAAAGAGTATATCCCATCAAGAAATCTACTGGAGAAGAGGAAGCAAGTATTTTCAAGAGGGTACAAAAAAAAGTGGACATTTGAGTTGCTTAAAAATTATTACCAGTAATAAATACTGTTAGCTAAGACAAAAATCTGTTTTAATAATTGACTTTCACTAGAAGTAAAATTTCATCTCCAATAAACATGCAGAAAGGAGTAATGTCCATTTTCCAATGTAATCTGACATTTGACAAATGTATTCTGAATTCCTGACATGAGATAGTTTAGAGGAAACCTGAAAATTAATTCAAGGTCTTTGAGTCAGATCAAGAGTTTCTATTGGAGGTCATCTATGTGAAAATGATCAGAAACTCAAATATACAGCAAGATACTTTAATAATTATAGCTTTCTTTGCTTGTTTGTTTATAGATGCTCATTTTCCTTGTCATTTCCCCACTCCCAAACTACTCAGAAGTCTTAAATCATGTTATATAGTGTTTTTCTCCATTAAAAAAGGAGTAGCAGTAGGAAGACTGTATGGGCCATTATATTTACAAATGTATTTTGGACTTCAGTCACAGCACCAAATGTCAGACTGTGGAAGATATTTTTGCAGCAGCATCTGGTTCCTCACAGATCTCCAGATGCTGCTATACTGGTGGTTTTGGAGTTGTTTCTGGGTCAGTTATTTTGGGATATGAATTGTCTGACTGTTTTGTCCTCAAAAACTGTTTTCTTTTGATTTAAACTATAATACTTGAGATTTAGATGTATGCTCCCTTATGGAATTGTTTTATACTATACAAAGAATTTAGAAAGGTACACAAAGCAGTGTAGTACACATAACTCATGCAGTCCCCTTTTCATGCATTTTGGTTAGAGATATGGCCCATTGTACTGCTGGCACACTTCAGAAAACAGGGATCTGTGACTATTAAACAGCAGCAGCAAAGTGCTTAAACAGCAATGAGACTTACATAGGAATTAGTGTAAAAGCTATTGTGGTCATGCTGCTGGCAACAATAATGCTATTCTTAGTAATGAAAAAACAGATGATGCTTTAAAGTCCAAACCACAAAAAATGTAAAATAAGGTGTTTGCACTCATCTGTGGATTTGGTCCTCAGCAAGGGACTGTGGGCAGTTGCATTTGGTAAGGAAGAGGGCAGAGCAGGAGCATTCAGAGCAGGACTCGTGAACAAGGTCAAACACAATTGGCATAACTCTTTGGCACTTGCAGTACCATATTAATACCAATGCCAACATGACCTTTGGTGCACAGAATATCTAACATAAAGATGTACTTATTTCTTTTTCAAAATACATTTCAGAAAGATTGCATTCTGCTCACAATTTTAATTTCACAGCTCATCAGTAAGGCTATAGCATGTGCTACATATGCCTCAGAAAAGCTGTCTTAGACTGTTTGAGAGACTCTTGTAAAAGTATAGGAATTGCTTAACGTGCATTTCTGTCTGCAAAGCCACATCCTTTCATTTGAGTGAGGCCAATAGCAAAAGAGTAAACATGCTTTGTGCCATAAAAGATCTAAATTATCCCAGACTAGAGTTATTGTCTTTATTAACGTTATAATTAAAAATGGCAGTGTCTTGGATCTGTTTAGAAGTTAAATACAATCCTAGTTCAATGTTATGAAGGGGCAATTAATTAATGTGACATTATATTTTTCCAAAATTAATACTGTTTATTAGTTTTGATATTCAAAACTCTCACCACCCTCAACTACTAATTTTTAATAATACTTGGTTCTTTGCATAGTCATGGAAACATTATACAGAGGAATAACTAGATCTAGAAATAAATTGCAAAAATAGATAACATTAAATTGAACTCAATTGAACTGTAAAAGAAGGTTCCTGCTGTTAAATATTGCTTATTCACTAGACTGACTCAGAACTCTTTTTTGCTTATGGCAGAAGGCTATGGTGAATTATAAGAGGCTTTAAGTATTTAGTCACAAAATTACCTCCTGACTCACAGGACTAGCTACAGCTTCAAACAATACCTAAACACTTTCATGGAATTCTGTTACTGTCAGCCGCTGAAGCTTCTGATTTCCCAGGCTTCTGGGGAAAGGAGGCAGACTATCTGTGACCTGGTCCTCTGGATGATCTGTGTATCCAGGGCTCCTCATCTTGGCAGGATACTTTCAGGTGCAGGCAGGATGTCTTGTGATATGCAATCTTAGCACTATGTCATGCCCGCTATGCAGACTGATCGTGTGAAGGCATTTAGAGCCTGTTCCTGGTAAACTCAAGGCAGCGGAGTTTCAAGGCAAACAGGAGAGATAGCTTATAGCTTTAGCATAATGCTGCAGAAGGCAATGGCAGAATCACTGCCAGAAACAGAAAGCAATAGCAGCAGGAAACCGCAAGCACAAATACAATGGCAGAGCACAGTTGAGCTACATGCTCAACTCTTTTATCAATATAGCCCAAGACTAATGGACCTTTGGACACAAAATAACCAATCAGAATGGCAGTTAGGCAAACATGATCATATTAGGTTAAGCTATAGGCTTGCTTTACCGAAATTTGGGAAAAGCATAGGCCTTGCACAAGCTAACTGTGTGTACCTTGTTTACCACAGGATATAAACAAGTCTGGGCAGGCCAGAGTCCTTAGACTCAGTAGCTCTAGGTTCTTTGTCCTCTTTCCTGTGGTTGCTTCTCCCCAAAACAGAAGGGAGAGCTGAAAAACATGTCTGGGCAAGCCAGGACATGTATAAGCCTATTTTGGGCTATCAGGCCTACCATGACATTCACATAGATAAATATTATAAACTGTCATTTCCCACAAAAATAAAATCTCTTTCTTTCTGCTAGCATGTCAATGTTTTACATTTTGCAACTCTGAAGTAAGGATTTTGTGTATCCAAATGAGCTGTCTTTAAGCCACCCACAAGTATCATGCCGTGGTAAATAATGTGGATTTTGAGTGAAGGAAGGAAAATTCCTTTGGAACGTTAATTGTTAGAAATAGTAGTGTATCTAACAATGGTTAAGATACTGATACATTAAACTTATTATCAGACAGTAGTGCCTACAGAAAAGTTAATTTAGTCAAAGGTATATGATAAATTGATTAAATGTTATCACATGAGCTTCTGGTTCATCTAAGGCTTCAGTACTTAATCACTGTGATGATTGGGAGAGCTCCATTTAATTATTTCAAAGTCTGTAATTTCAAATGCTAATACAAATGTGGCTCCAGCTCACAGTATGTACTTGTATGTGTATGTTCCCACATACATGCACATAGATACCTTTTCTTTATGCTCACTTAGAGCTTGGAAGTTACTGTTTACTTCAAGGTCATTTTGTCTGCACTGAATATTGCAGGTGAAAGGAGATGTGGTAGCTCATGGCAATTAGTGTAAGAACATCCAAATTATGCAGCAACAGAGCAACCTGCACATCAAAAATAGACTCATTTCTCTGTAGCCTTTAACCACACGCAAAGCATAATTCAAATTGCAATCCTGAATGTGCCAATCACATGCTATTTCCCAAGAAAGAAACAATTTGGGGGATGTGTAATAAAGAAGATATTTTCAGAATACCAGACAGAAATAGTTCTGCAAAATACTCTGTTCGAGGTTTAATCAATAGCCATTAAAGTTACTGGACAGACTCCAACAGGTTTCTAATGGGCTTTGGATTAGGTCATCGATGAAAGCCCAGTCGATATGGCTTGTATTTGTGAGAGATATGATGATTAGAATCACCAGATTACTTTTTTCTCAAGTAAAAGAAAAAATAAGCAACAACATCTTTTTCTTCTTGCAGCCTATCACCCAACATCATTTGTATAATACCATCACGGAAAGTTCAGGCAGGAGCCTTTAAGAAAATATCTTGCATTAATTAGATTGTTTCATTCCAAAGAGTAAGGCAGAACACTATGTGATGGTGGCTTAAAGTTGATATTTAATGAAAATATTACTTGTGAGAGAAAAATTAAATAGAAGCACAAAACAGTCCAGAAGAAAAGATAAAGTTAAAATGTATATAAGGAAGCTGCACAGAAAATGGCACAATGAGTATGAACACAGAGATCATAACAAAAGTAGAAAGAAAACATTTCTATTTTAATTTCTATCAGATGCTCACGCTTTTTTGATAGCACTGATTTAAATTCCACATGTCTGAAACCAACAGACTATAGACACAGTAACTCTCTAGGAAAAAAAAAAAAAAAAGTATTCACAGACACAACTTCAGTCTCCAAGGATGGTAAAAATTGATAGTTTCACTGCTGGAATATGTTTAAAGGAAGAATTTGAAAGAGAAGTGTGAGGATGAAAGCTGCACTGCCTATAACCCCCAAACCTACAGCAGCAGTACTGTGTATTCTGTAAAACCACTCACGCATACGCTGTAAGCTAAGAATGTATTTAAAGCATCCATGGTCATGGAGGCATAAGTTTGAATGTAATGTCTTCGCTGAACTAGGGGCAGCAAAATAGATAGGAAACTTGTGTCACAGGTAGAAGAAAGCTGCAGAACTAATGGCAGTTACATAGAATTTCTATTAAAAAGAAAAAAAAAAAGTGAAAATGTACATTGAGGAAAACTATCATGAGAACATACTTGTTCTGTTCTGCACTTCCGAAATTCCTTAAATTAGAATAGAATAGAATCAACCAGGTTGGAAAAGACCTCCAAGATCATCATCCAGTCCAACCTATCACCCAGCCCTATCCAGTCAACTAGACCAAGGCACTAAGTGCCTCATCCAGTCTTTTCCTGAACATGTCCAGGGACAGTGACTCCACCACCTCCCTGGGCAGCCCATTCCAGTGCCAATCACTCTCTGTGAAGAACTTCCTCCTAACATCCAGCCTATACTTCCCCTGGCACAACTTGAGGCTGTGTCCCCTTGTCCTGTTGCTGGTTGCCTGACAGAAGAGACCGACCCCCCACCTGGCTACAACCTCCCTCCAGGTAGTTGTAGACAGCAATGAGATCTGCCCTGAGCCTCCTCTTCCTACCTTAATAGTAGTTTAGGAACAAGATATGCCTATTTTCTAACGTGAGCAATAAGATTTGCATGAAGAAAAAGAAGTCAGTTTGAGAAGTCATTTAAAACATTAAAGCATTTTTTTATCAACTTCTTATTTTTTTATCCTGATGCTTTCAACATTAGCCTAATAAGCAAGACATTTCCTCTTTCTTTGCCTCAATTTCCCCATCTGCACACTGAGTCTTGTGGTATTTATAACCCTGGAAAGCCCTTTACCATCAGCTGACAACAAGATGTCAGAGAGCTGCTAGACTTTCTCAGAATGGCTTCCCACCACGTGATACTAGCTATGGAGAACATCTGTAGTCTTAATCATAATGATAAATGCAACATTTTGAGTTGCTGAGCAAACCAAGTGCAACATACAATAGGATCACAGTCATTTGTATTCCAGTGACACCCACAACGTGCTAGCCACTGTTCTTACACACACATATAGACAGACAGGCCTTGAAGACCATGTCTTTAAGAAGTGACAGCAGTGCTTTAATGACATGTCAGTAATTTACAGCATCACAGACAACAGCATGATACATGCTGTTAGGCATAATACATCTTAAGCATGCTCCATCTCTTCAGAGACGCATCTAGAAAAGCCTTTTCATTTATGGGGATGTAGAATCCTACGTATTGTGCTTAATTGGAAGGACTTGTAAATATATAACCATAAAGACTAATGGATACTAGTTAATAGTAATGATTCCCGAAAAACCTAACCATAACAACTCAGCATTATATGGGCATGTAATAAAATAATGAGCATATAATAAAACTAATCATTATGCAGGCATACAATAAAAGACAATCCATCTTTAAAATTTGCCTGGGGAACGAAGAGGGAGAAGTGGTATTACACTGCATAGCCCTGTGTTTTCACGTTTTCTGGCTGAGATAACCTGTGTGACCAGTTTGCAGGTAGAGATCTGGTTTGTTGAGGGATGCAAAAGCACAGATTGGTAACATTAGTTCAGCTATTGTCAGATTACAAACAGCATTTTGTGAACATTTCAGTTCCAGCAAATTATTTGAGAACTGTAGAAGCTTCTTGTTAAAGTTTACTTTCTATTGCTCACAGTTATTTTGTCTTTAAATCAAGGGCATGTTCTGCCTAAGGGAAAAATAAACCTTGCATGTATGGTTAACATCCTCCCCATTAATAATTGGAGATTTTATTCTCTCTGAATGATATTGAATAGAATGCAACATCCAAACACAGGAAGGTTTTTGTTGATTCTTTAAAAATGAAATATTACTAGAATCTGAAGGGAAACAAAATTATACCTTAATGAAGCAATCAAAATGAAACAGGAGCTCCATTTTCTTAGTACTAATTGCAAAATACTCTCTTGAACTTCAGCAATGTATGGATGTTGAGGACAAAATGTCGGAAACACTAAAGCAGAAAAAGAAGAGTATGTGGGGGGAGAAAAGCTTCTCAAAAGGTATGGAACACCTTTGATTGAAAGAATATTTTTAAAATATAGAAGATTAACAGATATTTGCAGAAGTATATTGTGGGAGAAAAGTATCATTAGAGAGATTTGACAACTCTTTCTTAACCCTTATTTCTATACAACTCCTTTACCAGTGATTCCCATTTTTGTTTTCCTGCATTTGCAAAATGGCAGATTGCCTGGTAACCACAGGGGTTTTTAATTGCAGCTGCAAATATCTTGCCATTGCTTTTAATGCAACACTTCTTTTTCTTTCTGTTTTACCCTTCCATTTCATACTGAAAATTTCACTTATGTGAACTTTGGGTTGAAAACATTGCCTTTTTTTTTTTTGTTCAGTTTTGTTATTTTAATCTGGCTATATTTAGATGCAGAACATAGTGGATGTTTAGTATTTTTTACATGAAAAACTGAGAAATAAAATTTTGACTAGCGGATGGGGTTTTTTTAAGTTGTTCTTATTGGGGATTTTTTTTGTTTTTTTGGGGTGTTTTTTCTGTTTTGTGTTGTTGTTGCTTTTTAAAAAAAAATGTGGGAAGTTCATGTGGGATCTTTCTACTCTCCTATTCCCACCAATAGTTTTAACAGTGAGTTATTGCAAGGGAAACTTGCAGTGGTTCACCACTGACCCTGACGTAAATGGATTTTACTATTGATTTAACTGAAGTCAGCTTTAACCTTTATACTTAAACTATTACAATCTCTCAATGGCCAATTTATTCTCCTTTTGTGCCTATTAAGGTGTGAATCAGTTAGATTTCTGTGGAGAGGAGTAAGTTTTAACTTAAGAAGCATCCACTTGAGCCTTAAAGGTGAATACACTAGTAGATGTCACACTGACCTCTTTATAAAAATGGTCTCTTCTCTATCTTTGAAAAGGGATAATGTAAGGGTCTTGATCATCACTTGACACTAGCACTGTAATTATTTTATCCTAAGCAACTCTGGTATAAAAAGGTATAAAAGAACCAAAGTGGAAAAAAAAAAATCTCGTTTTTCTTGTGTTTATCATGTTAAATATCCTTCAGTCTTTGACTATATAGCAAAAGTGACTTCTATAGACTAAAATGGCAGTGGCAATATTGTTATCTCTACCAGTTAAATATGTTTTCTGGAAAAGAAAAGAAATTATCTATTTATATAGAGAACTAAGAATACTTCAGAGAAAAAAACATACAGTGTAACTTTCATTGACTACATAGACATAGAGGAAATGTGAGATGGTAAGAGTTGTAAGATTCTGCCATTTTACTTTTGAATACAAAATCTTATTCCTTTCTACCTATACTAAGAAGTTTTTGAAAGCAGTATCAAATCACTGACATTTTACATATTTGGATGAAAATGATAAATGTGACTCCTTGATTGGATGTGCTCAGAAGTCCAGAGGATTCTGTAGCTGTTATTTTGGATCAGGTAATGTGTTCATTGAATTTCTCTACAGAATTTGAGACAACAAAAAAATTAGATTCACCTATTATCAGGAAAAAAGCAAGGCACTTAGAAGAAGAGATAAGAGATGCCTTGAAATTTTGTATTGTCAGATATAAATTTCAGTCCTGACTTCTTTGTTGTTATTGTTGGTTTTGGTATTTTTTGTGATAAAAGACCTAAGTTCCTCTGACCATTTTCTAAGCAGGAAACTTTTTCTAACCTTCTGCCACTTCTGCAATTTGGTCTAATATATCCTGAAGGGGTTTTTATTATTATTTTCAAAGAAAATTTGCTACACAGATAGTGGTCTACCAGCATAGTAAATCTGAAACCACAAAGAAATCATCTTTGTATTGTATTTGCGGTATGTCCAGTATGTTCAGGGTGCATTTAACTTTGGCTATATCCATTACTCATCTTGATCCACATATAAACTATGCCTGTTTTCTGTATCTTCTGAGAAACCAAAGTGAAGGGTGTTGGACTGCACAGGAAATCAGAGCAGCTTTGTTCTATCATTAATAAGAATTACAGGCTTAAGAAAAGTTGGAATAGTTACTTCCTGCAATGTATGGGTGGAAGCCAAATGCTGGAGTGAAAGCAATGCAATTACTTTAACACCTGACATATTTGGAAGACACATGCAAGGCTTTTCTTGACGGAATATTGCTTTTTCTGGGGAGCAACTATACAAAATGAATCATTAGACTGGAATAAATTTATTGGAAGAAAAAAAAAAAAAGAATGTGAAAAAAAATAATAATTGTAGAATGTCTGGAACAAGATGTGCCTTCACTGTCTTTCCTGCTGGCAATGAATCAGTGGCCAAAGAAGATATGAATTTACATGTTATATCAAGCTTGTTAGAACAACTAGAGTGATACCCAACAAGGCATCACTCTCTGTTACCCTTGGCAATGTGACTTGAAACTGGACTCAGTGTTGGTGAAGGAATATCCACAGGCTTAGATATCCACTACCTGGAGAACAAAGTGTTTCTCCTGTCTTGCAGTGCTGCACAAATTCTGGAGAACAGGGAGAGTCTTTATTTCTTTAGCATGCATACATCAGATGAGAATTTTTTTTTCATCTCATTTTGCCAAAAAGCTTCCATTAATTTCTCCTTTTATAGTAACTTCAGTACTGTTTTCTCTCCAGTAACAAAAATCTCTATTCAGAAGTTCTCTGTGTTATATTTAGGTTATGGCCATAGACTTGATGGCTCCTATCCTGTAATATCAGCAGTGTCTGCTTAAATTCCTACTTTGCCTGTCCTGTCTGTATTGTGGAGACTTAGTGCGCTTGTCACTACAGGTGCAATTAGTCAGTTTACGGAGAAACAAGGAAAGCCTCCATGAAAACTACTAAGAAGTCCAAAAGACTTGTAGCAGCTTGTGAACTGTGTTGAGAGGCAAGTTTCTGCATGTGCCAGATGAAGTATCCCTTGTCTTGCCAGTGCTTTACCAAGTCTCCTCATCTAGTCTGGGACTAGTTTATGTTGTGTGAATATAAAAGTGAATCCTCACAGAATTTTCTCAGGAAGCTGTTCAATAAGTGTACTTCATCTTCTAATATCATACTGTTTTCCACCTACAAATAATCAAAAATAATGTGAAACATAAAATGCAAAATAAAAATGGTTTAAATCCAACAGCAATGCACTGGGGATGTTCTTCCCTTCATTTTCAGAGTGGCCGTTGACAGGAGCAGGTCACATTTGAGAGCGACAGTCCTTGCTGAACATCAAAGAACTCAGTAACAGGCTAGATCAAGGCCAGTGGTTATAATTTCAAAGGTTAGTGGTAATATTTTTCACCCAGATAAAAAAAAACCTCGGTATTTTTTTGTGAATCTTGAGTGTATGACAGTTTCTAACTTAAATGCCACTAGAAACTATTTTAATAGTTTTTTCTCATGTGTTTTTTTTTTTTTTTCATAGAGGATCAGAGTTTCTGTTTCAATTGCTATTAATCATGTTAGTAGAAAAGTTTAAGGCAACACCCCCAAAAAGTATCAGGACAAGGTTTTTGAGATATAGGACCAGAAGATATTTGAGATATAGAACCAGGCAAGACCATCATATGCAAATATATGAAGATTCTAACTTTGACAAAAACAAGAACCACTAAAATAAGAAGAATGTCTCTCACCTCATTCTCAGACTCAGATTCAAAAAAGAATCTGACATAAATGAGTCAGCGTAGTAAAGCATTCTGTAATCTGTAATTCTCCTATGCCATGTGTTCTAATTAATACCTACAACTTTTTTTTTTCACTATGACATCATTAACAAGCACAAAACATGTTTTATGCTCTATTTTTCATAGGACTGCTTTTGTACAGTTCTGGAGCCTCCAGCACAAAAGGAGGAACCCAAATAGCATGGTGCCCTAGGTTGCAGCAAGAGCAGCATGGCCAGCAGGGCAAGGAAGGTGATTCTCCTCCTTTACTCTGCTCTCGTCAAACCCTACCTGGAATATTTGGTACAGTTCTAGAGCCCCCAACACAAGAAGGACATGGAACTGTTGGAGAGAGTCCAGAGGAGGCCACAAAGATGCTCAGAGGGCTGGAGAAGCTCTGCTATGAGGACAGGCTAACAAGACTTGGGGCTCTGCAGCATGGAGAAGAGAAGGCTTCCAGGAGACCTTGGAGAGTCCTTCCAGTATCTGAAGGGGCCTACAGGAGGGCTGGAGAGGGTCTATTTACAAGTTCTTATAATGACAGGACGAGGAGTAATGTGTTTATACTGGCAGAGGGGAGATTTAAAGTAGATGTTAGGAAAAAGTTCTTTCCAGTGAGGATGGTGAAACACTGCCACAGGTTGCCCAGAGAGGTTGTGGCTGCTCCCTCCCTGTTCAAGGCCAGATTAGATGAGGCCTTGAGCGACCTGTTCGAGTGGGAAGTGTCCCTGCCTCTGGCATGGGGTTGGAAGTAGATGGTCTTTGAGATCCCTTTCAACCTAAACCATTCTATTATTCTATGACTCATTGTTAAGCAAAATTTGCAGTAAAACTGCCTGCAAGCTCCTCTGCATGATCTAGTTGTAATTTCTGTAAGGTCATTCTATCAGATGAAAAACAACAGAGGAAATAAAGTTTTTCAGAAGAAAAGCTTATTCATGGGTGTGTGACTTGTATTATTAATGATATTATTTTGGAAGATGGTCTTGTTAATAATAAACATAGCCAGGTATTTCATACTGTGTCAGAATGCTGCTTCTTTACTTAGCTTCAGTCACAAAAAGATTATTAGCAGAGAAGATGACAACCACTTTTGAAAATGCCTTAAGAAGATATTGCAGCACATATAAAAATAAAAAAATACTCACAGTCCTCACGTATTCATGCTGGAAAGCCTGAGCATCCAAGAGGAAATTTCTACTTAAGTAAGCAAATGCTGGAAAGCAAGGAAATATAAAATTAATTGCATGCAGACAACATACATCTGCTGTCGTAGTCCTTCTGCAGCCAAAAAGAATTTGAGACAGCTTGCCACCTTTTTTTCAACACTGATTCTGATTTTTTTTAACCTTATGGATGGCTTAACAAAGGAATTTTGACTTGTTTTCCAGCTTAAATGCTGAAAATTTATTGTCTTTTGTCTTGGTTGTATTCTAGATTGGGAAGAAACTCCAAGACACTTGTAGCAAGTTCCAACAAGCAGTGTAAAGGTCTCAGATTTTCTGTACTCTAGAGATGTGTAACTGAACTATGAGCAGAGAACACAGTCAAAACAACAGGACAAATGGAAGTTAGTGCTTAGCTGCATAATGATATCATCTCATTATCACAAATACATGATGTAATACCTGGAATTCTGACAAAACAGTTTGGAGTAATTTGACATCCACAAATTGGGGGGGTGGAAGGACTTGTGAGGCAATAGCTGTGCTTTTCTCATGTAATTTCAGGAATAACATTGTTCAAAATAAGGAAAATGAATAAGCAGCACACTGTCTGCCTTAGCCTGCAAATTTTGCAGCTTGCTAGGTGGGGTTTATGATGCAAATTATACTTGAAAGCCTTTGTAATGAACAACACTTGTTTATGTCATGTGTGTTTGATTTACTATTCAATGGAAACTTGTGATTTGGGCTTAGTCCCCAACTAATGGCTTTGGATACCAATTGAGTAAATGAAGTTTCTCACTTTTACAGAGCTCATTAAGTTCTGAAGAAAAGAGAATACTTCCCTCCAGTTTTTCCATTAAAAATAGAAACACTACAGTCCTTCTTTCTAGGTAGGGCATGCTGCTATCATGTTGCTAGTGCTGCAATGATTTAAGTGGGTGCTAATTATGGTGAATATTGACAGTATGGTGCATTCTGTGCAACGAAAAATCTCCCATTTTTCTCTTCAAAGATGAGATGTATATTTTCTACGTATACTATCACTGCTAATATTCAATCTTAAAGTTCATATTGCCAGCCAGGCAGAAAAAAATAATTTAAAAAATATNCCCCCCCCCCCCCCTCTCCATTTTCTGAACTGAATTTCAATTTGAGATATTATTGTCCTAGCCTGCTTGGAAGAATTCTATGCAATATATAGATTAATAGGTGGAAGATGATCATGAGGTTGACTTGTATGCTAAAGATGCAACCACTTTATGTATTCGTTCTACTTACACTGGGTTAATTTCAGTCTTTTGACTAGTGACACATTTTTGTGTAGCTGATTAATTTGATATAGCTCTTCAGGAAAGCATGTGATCCCTGTGCTACTGGCTTCATGACTTTTGGGTGAATTTATTTCCTCCATAGAAGCAATTACCTGTGAAGATGGAACACACTATGCAGAGATTTTTAATACTGAAGAAGCAAGAGATGAGGGAGAGAAAGATGAAGAATGGCAATCTGGAAAGATAAATAGTGCAGACCTGTATTCTTCCACTAAACACTGTGGTGCATGCAGCCTCTTCCCTACATCATAGCTCTTGCCACGAAATGTGATGTTTAAAGTATGCATTTGGAAGAAAACAAAAAAATTGCTTACTCTTCCATGAGTTAGTGCAGTGCTTTCTCTGTGCTCTGGTATTGCTGCATTCTTGCCATCTCTTTAGAAAAACCTTTCTACAGAACTGGAAATACATGTTAAATCAGGTCTGTGTACCTTTTTCACATGTCAGCTCAATCCCTTTGAGTTAAACACGAAAGATCCACTCCCCACTTAACATGCAAATACAACATCCTTTTAATTCTAGGGAGATACTTCCTATGTAACATTTCTTCTAAGAAAATGGGGGCAGAAGCTAACAAGAAAAAGAGCTCAAAGTGGCTCAGTATGCTTGAGGAGAGCTATTTATAGAAATAATTCTGAGACTATAAACATTCAAATAAAAACCTAATTTTTTTGGCTTTGTTCATGGCAATGACCTATAGAGGCTAAAGGTCCTGGAGCTGCTGAGAAGAAAATACGTTACCATGAGGAAATTTTTCCAGACACTCAAGGGGTTGTTATGCTAACCTGCTGCAGGAAAGGCCCTGGAAAGGCTGTGTAAGCTGTCAAAAGATGAGAACTGAAAAGTAGGTATGAAATCATCAAGGGAGGAGCTCAAACGTATCCTTTACAGGTGTTCATCTCAAGGTTTGGGATTAGTCTTCTGTGTCCATTAATACAAGATGGGAAGCAACGAGCTGAATTGTTGCAAGAAAGATATTTTTTTTTTTGTCCAGGACTGGAAGAAAATTCTCTCTACAACTACCTGGAAGGAAGTTGAAGCAAGGAAGGGGCAGTCCCTTCTCCTTGATGACATGTGACAGGACTAGAGGAAATGGTTTCAAGCTGCACCAGGAGAAGTTTAGACTGGATATTAGGAAATACTTATTCACTGAAAGGGTTATCAAACATTGGAATGAACTTTCCAGGTCAATGGTGCAGCTACCATTCCTGGGGATGTTCAAGCAGCCTGTGGACCTGGCACTCAGTGGCTTGACCCTTCAGTGCTGGGTCGAGGGTTGGACAGGATGATGTTTCAGGTCTCTTCCAACCAGATGTATTCTGTGATTCTCTGAAATATCCTAACTGTGGTGGCAGTTTAACCTTAGAATAGATGAACCAGAGATGAGCATTTGTCCACACTGCTTTGAAAAAAAAATAATACTGCTATTTATTTATTTTATTTTTTTCAGAAGGGCAATATTAACTGCCTTAAACACAAAAGTCTCATTTTATTCTACAAATTATAGTGTATGAATGCACTGGGAAGCTCAGCAAACAGGGCCTTTGAAGTCATAAACAGGAGAAAGTTATAAAAACTTCCATGGGAAAATGACAAACTATTTACTGTAGGGTATTGCTCAAACTTGCATTATTTTTACAGGCCAGAAGGCAACAGTAACTTTTAAAAGCTCTTGTTGCAGTAGCAGGACATGCTCTTGCTTTCAGAGCCTCCTTTCTCAGATGGTTGCCACATGTTTGGCTTCTGTGTAAAGGTATATTATTTCATGAGTTACCTCTCTGGCACACTGTTTGATTGAGAAAAAGGAGATTTCTTTAGAATTAGACTGTTTTGGCATTCTGTAGAATAAACATATACCAGCATAGGAAAGGCCAAATTGTGGATCACAAAAGGAGGAAGAAACAACTGAAGAATCAGTCTAGATATAGATTTTTGGCCACTGCTCAGGTGCTTTATACCAGCCTGGAAGCATAGAAGCAACTATCAGTATGCATCCAAAATTACATTTCTGGAAGGGAATTTTTAGTTGTAGAGATGTCTGTTAAAAGAAATCAGAAATTCATGTGAGTGGTTACAAGACCCGGTCCTGGCTCACTCCAAGCCTTCAGAAACAGTCTGCACAAGTCCATGAGTTGTCCTTTCCATAACTACTAAGCATTAGAACCACAAAAGCAAACTACTCTCCACTCACCAAATATCTCTTCTAAATTAATCCTCTGGAGATCTTCCCCAAGGTCTGAAAATTTCTGTCAACTTGTTTATCCATTTTGCTCTTTTGGGACCTCTGTGGGACCACAAGCAAGCAAGGCCAGAAAAAGACTGTGAGAGGCTGATTTTATGGTATTTACCATCTGACCAGAAAGAATTACAGAAATCTCCCAGAGATGTTTACAATCAAGAGGTTTGCATAACACGAGAACTTAAGAGTGCTTTCACTAAAAGAGTTCATTTGCCAACCTTTTTCAGCTTTGCCTTCACTAGACCTGACATGATCTCAGTTCATACTGAGGTCAAAAAGACACTGCTATAAAACTAACTATTTAGTGCTGTATGGAAGTACAGCAAGATTAAAAACCCTTCCTTTCAATGCAGGAGCAGGTAGTGGCTGGGCCAGTATTTTCTTCAATAACATGAGCATAGTTGTCTATCTTTTCTAGCCCTATATTTTTAACATTTTTCTTCTTCCAGAGACTATTACTTAAAATATGTAAATTGTAATGCTCTTCTTTCATGCATTTTCTATCCCTGCTGCTGTTTAAATGATTGTTGTCCTGTTCAAAGGGAAAGAATAAAAAAATTGAGAGGGGACTGGTAAAATGCACCATGTTCTCTGCTGGGCTTGACTGTTGTTGCTACACTACCTTCCTCTGATGGCTTCATGACTGAGATCTGTGAGCCTCACACACACAGAGGTCAGCTGTGCTAACCTCCATGGCTAGGTATTATCTGGTATGACAGCTCAAACTCCGAAGCACCTGCTAGTTTGTGTCATCAGCACATCTGGCTCTGTATATACTGAATATTCCTTCTCGCTGGGTGCATACGCAAGACAGCATGGGGTGATTTGATCATTACATGTTAGCTATATCCCTCATAGCCTTAATCATAGAATCATAGAATGGTTTAGGTTGGAAGGGACCTCAAGGATCATCCAGCTCCAACCCTCTGCCATAGGCAGGGACACCTCCCACTAGAATAGGTCGCTCAAGGCCTCATCCAACCTGGCCTTAAACACCTCCAGGGAGGGAGCAGCCACAACCTCTCTGGGCAACCTGTGCCAGTGTCTCACCACCCTCACTGGAAAGAACTTCTTCCTAACATCTAGTTTAAATCTCCCCTCTGCCAGTTTAAACCCATTACTCCTTGTCCTGTCCTTACAAGACCTTGTAAATAGTCCCTCCCCAGCCCTCCCGTAGGCCCCTTCAAATACCGGAAGGCCACTCCAAGGTCTCCTGGAAGCCTTCTCTTCTCCATGCTGCAGAGCCCCAACTCTCGTAGCCTGTTCTCACAGCAGAGCTTCTCCAGTCCTCTGAGCATCTTTGTGGGCCTTCTCTGGACTTGCTCCAACAGTTCATGTCCTTCTTGTGTTGGGGCTCCAGAATTGTACAAAATATTCCAGGTAGGGTTTGACGAGAGCAGAGTAAAGGAGGAGAATCACCTTCCTTGTCCTGCTGGCCATGCTGCTCTTGCTGCAGCCCAGTACATGATTGCTGTCTGGGCTGCACACTATTTTCCCTTCTTCAGTCTGCCTGGGGCTGCAGTTTTTGATCCAGAACAAAGTCTTGTCTTCACCACTCCTAGAATATTGCTACTGATTTTGAAAGAGTTGGAGTTTTTTTTCCTAGATATGAGGTGAAAGGATTGTACATGGCAAGCTTAATATTTCTGCTACAAAACACACAATTTATCCTTAATTTGTAATAATACAAAAGCTCTTTTGACACTGCCAATGTTGTCATTTCTAAGAGTCAGGGATGTGCTATTTTCTGCCTTTCTGATAAACATTTCTCTTCCATTAAATATGCACAGGAACAGTGGTTCTGTATAGAATTAGTCGTAACACTTAAAAAGAGCTCCAACCTCCTATTTTTGCACAGCCAAATTCATATATGCTTAAACAAGTAATTTCTTGCAATCATTTCAATGCATGGTTTTATTGATTTGCAAAAAGTACCCATGTGAGTAGATATTCTTGATTAATTGAATAGTTATGAAAGGAAGTCCGTAGGCCCTATTATAAACAGTCTGAAAATAAAACCTTGGCACCAACACCATTATCAACATTTCGTTCTGTTTGCAAACAGATAAACTCATTATTTAGCACCTTATTCAATAAAATTATCACAGTATCACAGTATCACCAAGGTTGGAAGAGACCTCATAGATCATCAAGTCCAACCTGTTACCACAGAGCTCAAGGCTAGACCATGGCACCAAGTGCCACGTCCAATCCTGCCTTGAACAGCTCCAGGGACGGCGACTCCACCACCTCCCTGGGCAGCCCATTCCAGTAGCCAATGACTCTCTCAGTGAAGAACTTTCTCCTCACCTCAAGCCTAAATTTCCCCTGGCGTAGCTTGAGTCTGTGTCCTCTTGTTCTGATGCTGGCTGCCTGAGAGAAGAGAGTGACCTCCTCCTGGCTACAACCACCCCTCAGGTAGTTGTAGACAGCAATAAGGTCTCCCCTGAGCCTCCTCTTCTCCAGGCTAAACAATCCCAGCTCCCTCAGCCTCTCCTCGTAGGGCTTGTGCTGGAGGCCTCTCACCAGCCTCATTGCCCTTCTCTGGACACGTTCACTTCTCTGGACACTATTATCACTTTAGCTCACCAAAGAATTTTAAATTAGTTGAACTTGTGTCCAAATATTTTGCCTAGATAGGTAATCCATAATTCACCGAGACAGTAAAAGGTTGGGTCTTTGAGGTCAGCTTTGGAATTTCATGTGAAAAGTTTCCTTACAAGACATAAAAGACAGTGTTAAGCATTCCGAGAGTACATCTTCATAGAGTTAATAATAAATTCACTTCTCAATGCACTGTACTCACTGGGGATTCATATTTTCCTCACAAACTTCATAATATTTTTTTTTTTACTTCATGTTTCAAATGCAGTGATACTTTTTGTAATAATAAATGTTGTCCCAAAGGCAATGTGAATATGCTGATCACGAAAAGCATCTCATGGAAGCTTCCATAACAATGAAATAAAGACCTTCTGTCTTCTCACCGAAAAAAAAATAGTGAGGAGAATGTCTCATTTATCTCTATTGTCCATCCATTTTTCACACCACATAGTGACTTATATAGCTTCATGAAAGAGGTGGGGTTTTTTTTCCATTACACACAGAAAACCCAGCTTGTTTCATGTATGGGTTTAGTGGTATATAATATATTTATGAATTAGGCAATTAAAAAACCTGCTATTTTGAAATGCAGTGCAGCACTGTTTCTAAATCTTCTTTCTTTAACTCCTTTGCCAAATGAACACACCTTGAACAACCTCAATATTCTTCTAGATAAAATTTCAAGTTAGCACCTCACTCTGGCATTACCTCTGATAAATTTCAATCTCATATTACCCAACTGAACTCAGCTACACTGCTAAATTTGGCTTGGAAATAGAAATCTGGAAGTTGGATTTCACTTAGAGCCCTGCTGATGGATCTCTTTCTCCTGTGGACATAAGTTACTAATACTGTCCCTACCATTAGAGTATCTGTCTGCCCTATAGTCTCCAGATTATTTATCTTCACAGTCCCGCAGAGACATTTTCTAGCACAAAGAAATGCAGCACAAAGAAATCAAACAATTAATCTAAATTCACAATAGTGACCATCCACTGCAGTGGGGAGAAAAGACACCAGACTGCTATTTTCTACTGCTGAAGACTGCCATTACTATTATACTGTTTTGGCATTCTCCCTTTGCTTTCTGCATCCCATTCTTAATTTAACTCTTGAAAATTTGCCGTCTTTGCTTTTCCTTTCTTCATCTCAATCACTTACTCCATCTGGCAATCTGCCCTGCCTCTGAAATCAGAACTCTTCTTGTCTCAGTGTGCACTTGGCTTACTCCTTTCCTATAACGAAAAGCACCTGCTATTCTTTTCCCTTGTTCTGGATGATGTTTTTTGAGGTCTAAATAGAGCTCTGCTTTGTCTGAAATAGCTGTTTGCCTTTCACAAGATACCATTTAGCTTGAAGATAGATTGTAAGAGGTCTCTGTTTAATCAAAATTAGTAGCAAGAAGTCTGTTTTAGAAGAACATTCAGGTTACTCCTCACACATCAGGGGGAAAAGAAAAAGTAATACAAGGCCCCTTTCTTTTTGGAAGTCTTCCACCTCAGCCCATGTAAGACTCAGAAGCAATCTGGATGGCCGCAGGCTCAAGGGGATTTGGTGTGTTTCTTGTCCTTCTGCTGAACAGTGTTGTAGTTGTTCATGACCATATGTATTGCTGCAATGCAGGGGAACGTGCACTGCTCTCAAGATGGCCAGGTGAGACAACAACCCACAGGAGAGAACAGCACTAACAAGGACAGCAACAGCAAATCTGCTGAGGCTGATGATGAGAGGCAAGTTTTCACCCCATGTGTTAAAGAGTAGGGTTTAGTGAGTAGTTGAATAGTTAAACCTTCAGCATTTGAGGGTGAAGTAACTTCTGGCTTACCCTAGGTCTCCCGCAGCCAGTATCCTTTCTCCGGCCATGTCCTAATTGGATGCATAGGGAATAACACCTTAGAGTCTTTAAACACTGAAATACATAAATGGTCCCAGCAATTTGGCATTTCAGCTTTAATTGTGTTCTTATCAATGTACAAACTGAATTTATCTGAAAGCTGATACTTTAGGACTGGTCTCCTTTCCCATGGCACCCCTGCATTATAAACTCTGAAGTTATGTGTGCTTTGTGCTGGAACAGAGTTACCTATGCTCAGATAAGCCATTTTTACATACTGCAGGATGGAGAAAAAATGCCTGTGGCAAATCAGGAGGGAACTCTTATAGTCAGAATTTATCTTTTCTTGGGTAAAATTGCATTTACTGTTGACTGGAATTTAAATAGAGAAAAAGACTCAATCAAGCAAAAGCTTAATAAACATACCAGAAATGTCATCTTATACATTGAAATCTGCTAAAAAATAACATTTGTGTTCTTAATCAGGTATCATAATTCAAGCTATATTAAAAATACATAAGTGATAATATACTTTGGCAAGGTTTTACAGAACGAAACGGGACATAGAGAGATTCTGGACCTGTAGATTGTTATTTTACATGCAAAAAATTAATTAGTTAAACATCATCTTAGTGTGAACATGAGTCAGAAGTGTGCCCAGGTGGCCAAGAGAGCCAATGGCATTCTGGCCTGGATCAGGAACAGGGTGGCCAATAGGACAAGGGAGGTAACTCTTCCCCTGTACTCAACGCTGGTCAGGCCACACCTTGAGTACTGTGTCCAGTTCAGGGCCCCTCAATTCAAGAGAGATGTTGAGATACTGGAACGTGTCCAGAGAAGGGCAATAAAGCTGGTGAGAGGCCTGGAACACAGCCCTGTGAGGAGAGGTTGAGTGAGCTGGGGGTGCTTAGCCTGGAGAAGAGGAGGCTCAGGGGTCATCTCATTGTTGTCTACAACTACCTGAAGGGAGGCTGTAGCCAGGTGGGGTTTGGTCTCTTCTCCCAGGCAACCAGCAACAAAACAAGGGGACACAGTCTCAAATTGTGCCAGGGGAAGTATAGACTAGATGTCAGGAGGAAGTTCTTGACAGAGAAAGTAATTTGGCTTTGGAATGGGCTGCCCAGGGAGGTGGTGTAGTTGCCATCCCTGGATTGTTCAAGAAAAGACTGGATGAGGAACTTGGTGCCATGGTCTAATTGATTGGATAGAGATGGGTGCTAGGTTGGACTGGATGATCTTGGAGGTCTCTTCCAACCTGGTTGATTCTATGGTTCTATTCTATGATTCAAACTATCTTAGATGTTAATGCATAGAATGTCCAGAAATGTCATTTATTTAAAGGGCTATCGCTGTAGCAAACTCACATCATAATGATATGGTTCAAGACTTCAAAAATATCCTGGAGTTATATTCAACTAATTAGTCCTTTGAATTTATTGATTAAATTGATTTATAGTGCATAGGTCCATTGAGATTCAGCCACCTCCTATGTGTGGTTGGAACAGGGCTAAAGGAACAACAACAAAAAAGAAAAGATCTATAATATTAATAAGTTGAAAGTGCAGTATATGGACCAAGGATAAACTTTCTACATAAATAGTAGGTCATTATTGAAACCTAGGCTACAGGTATTAAGTTTACTAGGTAGTAGACATTATTCTTAAAACTCAGAAATATTGGAAGGGCAATTAAAAGCACTTAGAGAAGTTGTGTTTTTCTTAGACCATCACATACAGCAGCAGTGTTTGGTGTGTCCCACTTTACAAAGCTGAACACTGAGAACACTTCCACACAACTAGATGCAGTAATTTGTTTGGTGTAGTTTTTTCTTTCTGCACACTCATCACAAAAGTAATAATAAGATCAGTCATCAGAGACTGATGGACATGGAAGGACCACTTGTTTGCTTTATTCTTTGTACAGAATGTTCTGAGTGATTGAAATACCAGCGGAAAAAAAAAAAGGAGACTGCCTAAAGGACTGGAGAAAAGCAAGACAGGACAACTCGGAGTTTAGAACAAAAAAGAATGGTAGCTCTAGCAAGAAAACTCTGCAGTGGAACAGGATACCAGAAATTGCTGTGTGCTTGCCTTTCTTTTTCTTTTCATTTTTTTGTAGGATTTAGAAAAATGGTGTCAGTTGCCTTCTGTCCCCTTTTTTTATAAAGAGCATTTGAGACCCTTACTAAAATTTCTGAAAACTTGTTAAAAGGGTAAAGAATTTTCCCAGTGAAGTCCAGACATTATCAGAATGACAGTGGCTGACTGTTGAGAAGAACTATTGAAATCACAGAGCCTTTTACATTTAGAAAGCGTAAACTGACCCAAATCCAAGTGTTTAGATATTATGAATCCCAAAAAGGACATGTAAGTCCTTGTTTATTTCTCCTCATTAAAAAAAAAGTGTTTATTTATTTCAAGACAAGACAAACTTTGCTATTAACAAAAGTCTTTTTCTTCCTAATCTTTGCTTCTCTAGGATAGTTAGTCAAATATGAACTAGAGTGAACATGTTAAAGAAAGCAGTCAAAATATTACATATCGATTTAATATTTTTTCATGTTTGTATTGCTGTAAGGTTTGATATTAGTTAAATATTTTATCACTTCTGAATTATTTCCATAAACTTTGTATCTCAGACTGAGTTTCCAGGCATAACTAAATCAGGCTACAAAGCAATTTTAGCCTAAGTAATAAAAAATAAATTCATCGACATAAATAATTGGGGAATAATTCCACTATTCACAAATCACAGCTAAAGATGTGATTACACTTTATGTTCAAAATACTTGAAAGTACAAACGCTTTATCAATTCTTTCTATAGCTGACATCTCTGATCCCTGCATTATATTAGAAATGTTGTAAATAGGTTTTCAATACACTAATGTGCTCATGAATATGTTCACACATCAGCCTGATTCTCCAATCCACTGCAAAATGAAAGACCAGTTTTCACAGCCAGCCTTCCCAGTTCTGCTGAACAAATATTTGCCTACATGTGTTGTAATACAACTGTGTGGTGGGTGGGTATGTACATATGCACTAAATATACATGGTAGTTTATATTATGCAAGTACTAAAGAAACAAACAAATCCTATAAAAATTAACAACGTGGCTAAGCAGCAGGAAATGAACCAAAATGGAAAGAGAAAACATTAGTTGTAATGAAGGAAAGCAAATCATCAGTGAGCTTATACACACTGTTGTATCTTTTCTCATGGTCTCCATTTAGGAAGTTGGCAATATAATAAAGACTCTGAGATTAAATGGAATATATATTCTTCAATAGGTTTTGCTAATTTTCCTCAGTTAATCTATATATGTACTGAATTAAACAGATCAGACTGGGTAGGTTTAGTTAGCCCACGGACTGATTAAGAACCTTCAGCTGTCTAAGGCATTAGGTACAGAGGAATCCTTCTAATGCATTTACATATGTTTTATATCCACTAACTGATTAGATGAAATATTATGAATCCAAGGTAACTGTCTCCAAGAGGAACCACCAAGAATATTTGCACACAAAGTGTCATTTCAAAAGACAGAGATGATGATTTCTGATTGCTGTGCAGTTACATAGAAAGAACTCAAGATAAAATCAAGGAACTAAGAGGAGATAGGACTGAGGAATTCTCTGACAAGAGTACTCTCTGAAAATATTGTTACTAGCTCTTGAACCCAATGCACCCTAAGTATAAAGACTGAATGCTGATTTGAGTATAGTCCTCCTAAGCCTCTCAGAATCAGTCTTGGGAACCATCAGCAAACTCTGGTTTCACAACACCCTGGACTATATAGGTGCTTCCTGATTCAAGATGTAGGCTCGCATCCCTTCCTTTGAACAGGAGAAAACTGCGCCCATTTAATATGCCCAAAGTAAACTTTTCCATCCACCTTTTGCATGGAAAAGCTTTCCCTCTCTCATCCCCCTGCCTTCCCACTTCTGGTCAACTCTTTTCAGATTCAGCTGCTAAATCTTGCTGAATAAACCTCTTTTATTTTTATGTTCCACTCCAGTGGAATATGCAATTTATTCTTCTGATAACTATTTAACAGACATGAAAAGATATCAACACATTTAATAAATCTAATACAGATGCGTGGTTATGATCAGCCATCCCTGTCATGTCTATGAAGTGCATTGTGATACCTTTATTGTACCTGTTAATTAACTAACAGAGCAACACAGATGTGACTGAGACAGGAGGTCAGCTGATCGTGTTTCTGAGCAAAGATGAAGGTAACAAATCATTTGAGGTTTCTGCAACTAGTCTCAGTGCAGTACAGCTCACTGGAAAATAGGACACCAGTTAGGCTGACATTGGTCACTGAACCTTGAAGAAAGCATTTCATACCATTTCCTCAAATCAGACCTCAATTATCACCCTGATGGTATCTGCAAATTTATTTTGAGAGATTTTTATGCTTTTGATTTCTTTTTTGCAATTTGTAAATTTCAGGTGCCTAAATTCCTCTGCTAATAAAGTCCAAAATCTTGCCAGTAAACTTGAAGGTTTCCATCATCCAATAATTCTTAGGTGCTTAGTTTTCCTCCTACGTTGTGGGAGAAAAGACAATTGAAGGCAAGGAACTGATAAACCAAATTCCACTCTTTCTTTATTGTTTACACAAGGATTTAAGGTTACTGCTTTTCTGTTTCCATGTCTGAATATTTAGCTAAAGGATTTTAAAATTTGCTTAATAACAATGGTATTTATTATAATAATGAGTAAGATTAGAGGTTTTATGAATAGTTCTTACCACTCCAAACATCATTGCTTTGGCTGTCTACATTACCCAAACTTGTTTAATTCTCCAAATAATATAATGGCACACACATAGATTTACTTTTCTACCCCTCTAAAGGATCCATTTTTACATTTCTTTTTGACACAAACTATCCATTTTTAAGTAACAGATCTCAGCTTGATAAGAGACAATTTGTCCTACATGCCATTAATTAGGCACAGATTATGTTAGTAAACATAAAAATCCCTTGATTAGGTTTGGTCTAAGAGAAACAGTTCAGTATACACCCACCTAAACAGGGGCATGTGAGAGATGCATTCAGGATTCCAGTTCTTCTTTCCATTTCCTCTGCCTTTCTCCCTTAGCTGATAGCACTTGCAGGATATGCTAATGTCACCAGCATTACACAGCCCCCGACTCTGGCATCAGGGAAGTAAAAACACAAGTTGAAGTGAAAGGTTTCTGTCTGAAAGCCCATTTGAGAGGTCACCTGAGAGTAACAAACAGAACTTCACTGTGTTTTCTGGCTTAGAGTATTTGCAAACTTATGAAAGAGCCATGGAGATGTACAGCAGGGTATAGCTCAGCCATAGCATTTCCATCAGAAAACATAGGGGGTCTAGGGAGTTCAAATTCAAAGGCTAAATAGAAGTCAGTCAATGCTGTGAGAGAGGGGCCAGGAAAGAAAAAGGCAGCTGGAGGTGGGCTGGCTTCCAAGGGCACAGCAGTAGTGATTGATGATTAACAAGAAGACCATATAGTATCCTTGTAATGTTTGAGGATTTTGTTATGGGATATTAATTAACTCTTTATTGTGTATGGAGTCTACACGCTACGGAAAGTCTTAGAAAGCATAAGGCCATTATTCATTACCACACTGAGAAGCTTCCCAGGTTGTTATTGGGTGACAACTCTTCAGCATTCTCCCAAGCACCAGATGTACTTGTGAAAGGCAAGATGTCAGCAACATTGACAAAATGCCCTGCCCAGAAGCTGTCAGCATTTCGGCGTTGGGCAACAGGGATCCCTCCTACAGTGTAATGTATTAAAGGCTGGAAGCCAGATACCTGCCCTCTCGTTAGCACAAGGGCACTCACTAGCTCTGTGAACAGTAATGAACATGACAGGAGACTGCCTGGGGGATACATGCCATTGACAAGGTGCCCTTTCTTATCGAGCAGTTTGCAATCACTGGGTTATCCAATGAGCGTGGCAGGGGCAACCTCTGACTTCAGACTGCCTAGAGATGGAGTGATGTCTCAAGACATCACCTTGCACATACTATACAAATGCAGTTCTAACTCTAAAAACATTAATTGAACTATCTCTCAGTATTGATTAATGAGAAGGCTCCTTCACAGCAACTCCATGTGTTCAATTCATGTTGTAAGCACATATCTTCTTACTGCTTCATTTGACATTAACAAAAGCATGTTAGCAACGGGAAAAACACCTTTACAGTTATATGGACATTTGGAGACCAGAATGGAGCAAATACAAAAGTATTAATGGTGTAAAGCCATTGCAATGGATTTATAAACACTGTCCTAGCATGACAACACTGTCAGCTCAATGGATTTACAGCATACTGGAATGTGAGATACCAGGACAAACAAAGCATGCAGATAGGTTTCAAATGATTCACATTTTGCAGTCTTTTGAAATGTTTTGTCAAATAATATTCCACATTACCTGTACTCTCCTACTATATATTCATCTCAAAAAGACCTTCTGTATGTTCTTGGCATCCTCTGCTTCAAAACAGAGGCTCAAGCTTTTGTTGAACTGCATCCAATATTTTGAAGAAGAGAAATAATTTTGTCTTGTGGTTACTCATCACTTCCAAAGAGGAGTTCTCAGTTTTCATTTTCAGGCTTTTTTCCCCCCCTTTTTAAATGCATTTATTTATTTATTATTATTTTTATTTGAGGAGAATGAAGACAAACACACAAAATTGCCCCATGTTTGCAAGCCTGGCTCTGTCACTAATTCAGTGTGTGGCCTTTTGTATAACACTTTGCATAAAAGCCACCGGTGCCTTTTCTAGAATATGGGAGAAGACCTGACCTTGCAGGGCTGTTCTTTTGGAGGAAGGCTTTCTGCAAAGCACCTTTCTCAGGAAAACAAACACTTAAGCAAATCACTCCATTTTACAGGATTAATTTTATATTCGAATCTCAAGTGGACTTAAATTTGCTTGAAGCAAATATAATTCAAAACTTCAAGGCATAATTAAATGGCTTTGCTTGGGATGAATGTGCTCTCATGATAATTCTACTATTAATGCATTTTACTAACCCCTGAAGATTTTCATATCAGAGCTGGGTCAGCTGATCTAGTTGGGATCATTTATTTTAATTTCTTTTCTTATTTGTTTTGTCAGGTGGAAGAAACTTCACTGAAAATATTATATACCAATTATTTCACAGAAATTGTTAGCATTCTGAACACTTCCTGAATTTAACGGATCTCTCCACAGATTGGTATTCATTCACAATGTCTTATGAGGTTACTGCATTCACAACAGCACGAAATTGAAAGCAACTCTAGCTGGTGTGGAATCATATCACGTGGTGTAATGACATTCAGAAATTATTCATTAGGAAAGGAAATGGTAGAATGGGTTCTCTGTCCTGTGTTTTTCTTTTCATAGTTTCATTCAGTCTTTTATCAAACACTTGATTTCTAAGTGGCTAAAAGAAAAAAAAAAAAAAAAAAAAGGAAATGGTTATAAAGCAATTTCCATCCATCAATTCCCATTCATTTCCATTGTGACATTGATCAAATACCTATACATCACTGATGCGTGTGTGGAAAAGGGACGTGATCAAGCCATGCAGCTGGATTGAGGATGTGTATCACAGAATCACAGAAATGTTCAGGTTGGAAAAGGCTCTTAAGATCCCCAAGTCCATGGTATGTCAATGGTAAAAGTGAAAACAGATGCCATTAAGAAATGGGCTGCCTGGCAGTTTCACAGTTGCTCTCTATTTTATGGAATGTCACTTTAACAATCTAACATTTAAGTCTGCGGTTTGGGGATTGTCCAGAGAAACCCCTTGTGACTTATTGCGTGGGCACAAAGTTTCATTCAGGACTGGACTGTGGGTGAAGGTTCTGTGGTCTACCCATTGCTAGTATGGTTATGAAGGACCCTAAAAGTATGGGTTGATGCTGTAAATAATAATTATTGTTCTGTTATCTGATGTGATAGACTTTCAATTATATAATGCTTTACTTCTCCAAGTAAACTGGATAGTGTTGGATAGACAATGAGCTCTTGTTTGCTTTTTGAGAGAACTGGGAGTTCTGAAATCAATATTTTGTGAGAAAATGTTCTAATCTTAGCAATCGGTTCTTTGATTTCATAACATATTTAGTGAGAATCTATGCACAGACTGTTTCATGCAGGGTATCAGGCCAGTTCAGCAGTGAAGGTGCTGAGCCTGTTGCTTGAGAAGGCTGACTTCAAGCCCCTGTTCTGTGACCTTAAATAACTCACCAGTCCTTCAAGTCCTGTTTCCTCGTCTCATAAAATAAGGAATAAGTGGCCTTTTCTGTCTCACAGGGTAATTGGGCGGCTAAATACATAAGAAATGGTTGAGAGAGCTATAATAATAGGGGCCACGCAAGTACATAATGCTTCAGTAGGAAAATAGAAACGTTAGCACTAAGAAGTACTGTGATCAAGTAGATTGTTTGGAGTTAATGTACCTACTCCATGTCTTTTTTGGTGGAGGAAGAACTAAGGTTATAGTGACAAAGTTCTGGTTTAAGTTCCATGCGCCTAGGGCTTGAACTGTGAAATTACTGTAGCTACGTTTATAGTACACTTAACCAACACATACACACACACAAAGTAAAGTCACTGCTGTTATAAAACAAAGTTTTAAGAATGTACATGGCTGTAAAAGGATTTATGCAATGCCATTGATGTCCAACTTTTAATGCCTGCTTTTTATTTCACAAACATTCATATGCTGTTACTTAGGGTTTATTTGAACTAGATTAGACGAGACTGAAAAATGCTTAAACGTGTGTACATTAGCCTCAGCTTGTGCTTCTGTGTTTTGCTATTTGCTTCACCTTCCTTTCAACTCTTCCCAACTTCTAAAATTTTAAATATTTTCCTAAAGCTGAATAACAAGACTTTGCCAGTTTTAATCAGGGGAAGATCTGGCTGGTTGGGTTTTTTTTTGGCTCTCTACATTTTCTCAGGCACTCTGTTGAGGGCAACACCCTCAGGCCAAAGGCATAGCCCATTCTGGTTCCTGTGACACAAAGTGATTAAGAAAATATTTATCATATACAAAAAACAATTAAAACAAGGTTGTAGAAATTTCTTCCAAAGGAGTGGGCCCATTACTTTGGAATGTTGAAAGGAGATGAAAAAGGAAACAAACCTGAGATTGCACTACCTTCCTCTGTTCTCTGACAAGGTGCAAGGGATCATCTAATATGCATTTCATTTTTGCATCCCTAAATTCAATTATTGAGGCAAGAATTGTCCCTCTGAGATACAGGATTGTTTCATAGCCATTTTTTCTTTCCAGTTTCTCTGATATACCCTGGAAATGTCTTAAAAGACTCTGAAGCAGAGACATCAAGACTGCAAATCCAAGGAATTTTGTTTCCTGGGCTGCAGCCAGATTTGATTCTTGGTAATTTTTCAGCGACTCTGGCTCTTGAGAATTGTTTTCACCAAATCAACTTGTGCTGCTAACAGCTCTCTGTTCTGTACCATAGTCAGCATGTTGTCTAAACAGACTATTATCCCGAGCCCTCGCTCACACAAGGCTGCTACCATGGAGCTGTCAAGAAGCCAAATGGTAGGCTGGAGTACTGCCAAAGTTCTCCTTCCCAGCAAAGCCTGGAAGAACCTTTGACATTTTTTCACCAGTAGGATAGTAAGACATCCTTCAGGTCTAATCTCACCATCCAGTTATCCCATGTTGAGGTGTCTCTTAGGAGATGGAGCCCTTCTTCTTGCAATGCATGTACTGGTATAACACTCCAGCATTCAGTCTATTTCAGATTTATCACATATCAATGTTCCTTCTTCTGTCCTTTTGGGCACCAGGAACAAATTGCTCACAACTGTTGTTTAAGTTGAGAGGATTTTTACAATTACTTACTTTCTCACAAGAAAAAAATCACCTTTTTCTTGAATCAAACATTTGTTTAAACTATGGGAATGGATCTGGGAAGTGAGAAAGCATCAGTCAAATCTATCAATATTGAAATTGTAGATAAATTTTACCAAGGTACTCGCTTTTGCATACCCCATTGTTAAAACATCACTCATCTTTCTCTTTGACTGCTAGTTTCATCTATAAGACCTGAGCGACATTTTCCTTTTACATAGACTGAAAAACATTTTCATAAATTTGGCACTTTATTCAGCCTGGTGACTTCAGATGTTCCACCACTCTTATCCAAGAATATTTGCCCAGTATACAGCGGGCAAGGCTCACAACAAGGTGGAAGTCCATTGATCTCTCTTTTTTTCCAGGACATCTGAACTGACATATTAATGTTACATTACTGGCCATTTGAGGAAGCAAATCCTCTGCAGCTGAACCACGCTGATAGTAGTATCTGTTGGTTCTGGTTCCCTCACTTTCTACACTTCAGACGTAGAAATACTTTCATATGCGTTATCTACCCAGCTCTTAATTCCCTGTAGTGGATACTACAGAGAAAAACCCAACATTTCCCCTCTCTTGTTCACTAAAAAAACAGTATAGGACTATAATTTCTTTTTTTCTCTTTTGACACAAAGTGATTCAGTTACAGTTTCCACAAACAGCAGCAATAAACAAATAATGTATGTTGTCATCTAATTGGAGGGTACAGTAAGACTAAGAACATTCCCATGCTAAGTATTTATGCTCATAGGTTATCACCCAAACTCTGTATGGCAAGACTGAAGGCACCCTGACTTGCACATGACTCTGATTAGAAGTAGTGTATAATAAATGAAGATTATTTTTACTTCTGCTTTCAAGTCCTGTTGTTGTTTTCTCTCATCCCAGTGCACTTTATGACCCTTCTGTTATCTTTAGCATCCTGCAAGAAATAAACATGAGCTTTGCTTGATTTGTAGAATGTTTTCTATTCCCTATCAGTCCAGCACATCTGGGTTCTCAGATATTATTTTTATTTTTTCAGATCTGGAAGAAAGATGATGATATTGGAAATGCTCCATGATTCCCTTCTCTGATCCATTGTTTGAACTATCATTTTTATCGGACAGCTTCTATTCAATATGTCAGGTATCCACAAATTGGATTTTTTTGGACATGACCTTCATTCCTCTGTATTTCACAACAAAGAACTCTGAATAATGTGAGAAATTTACCTAGCAGAATGTATTATCTCAGAGATCTGCTTTCTTAAACACAGCTGCAGTTGCCAGTCCTGTCTGAAACATGGTTTGACAATAGCAAAGCAGATCGTGAACTTCTAATACCTGGTTACCACATGTGCAGAGATTCTGATCTCCACAGAGGAAGTTCTGTTGGTAACATGGTGTCCTCTGTATGATTTTACATTCTATTGATATGACCACACTGGTCCAGTTTGCAAGTGAAGTTTATTTTTGTAAAGAGAAAATAACATGTGGCTTCCATTTTTTAAAGCGTTTTCTTTTTTATTGCCTATGTCTTTCATGGCCATTCCAAAGGTTACATCTACTATATGTTAAAAGTTGCTCCTTCTGCAATTGTCTTTCTTAGGAAATAATCTCATTTGCAGTAATCAGAAGCAGTTTTATTCCTCTTGTGTTACGTTCGGTCTCCTTTACTCACGGCCTGCTTATCTGTCTCGTAACTTAAACTAAGCTTACTGCATAGACTTAACAAAACAGCCTCTACCAGATGGATCTCATGAGGGCTCATTATCTCCAATATAGAATCAGAAGACATGGAGAAGCTCCTCCCAGGGCCAATTCAATTTTGGAAGCAGGTCAGTTATGGTAGTGTAGTTCTGTATCTAATCTAGACAAATTACTCCACCCTACATTCCAAAGGAAAGGAAAGGAAAGGAAAGGAAAGGAAAGGAAAGGAAAGGAAAGGAAAGGAAAGGAAAGGAAAGGAAAGGAAAGGAAAGGAAAGGGAAGGAGAAGAAAATGCAAAAATGCAAACAAGAAAAAAAAAGGCCAAGCAACATCAGTTTATGCAAGTAACTGGTTTGTACGGTAAGAATTTTTTATGTTATAAGAGGTGCTTTTAGCATCGCTGTTTGAGTCACAAAGTAGGGAACTCAAGGACTGGAAAAAATACTCCTGCAAAGCATTGTTGCTGCTGCTATCTCTCTTCATCTGGGTGTGGTGAAATTTGTAGGCAGGCCTCAAATTACAGCACTTGCTCTATACATGCCTTTATTCTTTCCTTGCTGTGATCCAATCCTCCTGGCTCACATTGCCAGACAGAGCATGTGCTTGCTCCCTATGGTGGTCTTTCTGCCCACTAACATTCTCCAGTTCTCATCTGATGTGGTCATGCTTTTCTTTGTTGAAACGGTTCCTCAGAGACTAGCCACACTTTTTAAGTTCAAATCCTTAACTTAACTAATGATTTTCCTTCCTTCAGAGGGCAATGACAAACTCTAACTTTCTCTACTATATTAGAAACCCAGAAATTTGCACAAATGTTCTATATTAGATGAAAGAAATAAAAATGTTCAAACAATTTCTGGTATTCAGCAAAATTTTAAGTATGCATTTTCAATATTTACATTTAAATTAATAAATAAATCTCACACTTTAATAAGGCTTCTATTTTGTACACTTGGTGTAAATTTTGTTCTAAATGAGTATCACCCTTCAATAGTTTATTGCAGCTGATGTTCCAGAAGAATATCATAGGTTCCTGGTGACAGCTAAAATATAAAACATAACTTCTGATCTTACTCTTTATTATGTGTCATGCCAAAACCAGTCTCATTTCTCTGAATATCACATCAAAGTCTCTTGGCATACACTTTATTTATACATTTGAGCAAATAAACAAAGTACAAATTAAAATCAGATTATACCTTAGAATAATATACTTTAGATTGTACCTTAAAAGCAGAAGTATAAAACGGTTGCTTCCACTGAAGATTCATTACTGGCAAATAAATATAGTTTATGACAGCTGAATTTTCTGAATATTGTAAAAAGTAAACCACAAAATGAGTCTGAATTTGTGGATCCAATTCTAGAACTCATTTCTGATTGTAGAATGTTTTCTATTCCCTATCAGTCCAGTACATCTGGGTTCTCAGATATTATTTTTATTTATTTAAAAATCTATCATCTATACTCTTTTTATTAAACTAATTTCCAGACATGTGATTAGTAAAGTGAAAAATTAGTCTGTTTTTACTAAAAGTGATGAGTGGGAGGATGCTAGAAAGATTCTGTTGACTTGAATTATGCTTAGAGAAAAGACCCGATTCTGTGGAATTTTCACAGTATGCTGACTGTGGGGCTAAGCAGGCAGAGTCTAGTTGATTGGATAGGGCTGTGTGATAGGTTGGTCTGGATGATCAGGTCTCTGGTTGATTCTATGGTTCTGTAGCAGGTCAGTTTAGAAATAGAAACCCTGGAAAGAAAGCAGAACTGAGGGTAAATGGGGAAAGGGAGAAATGTCAAGGAGAATGAAAAAGCAGAGACTGAAGTTGGTTTTTTTTTAAGTACATTATAATGATGCTAGGGCTCTGGATAGGAACAGATATCCTGCAAACAAAAAGATGGGTGTAGCAGTTGCCCCGAGGAGCTTAAACGTATAGGAGTTAAATATGTGAAACTGACTACAGTGGTTTGTAACACAACCACCTAAACCAGTGGGAATGGTAAAAGGTGTGCCACTGAGTTAAAAATTGTGGAGGGGAGCTGAGATGCATCATATATATCAAATTCACATGTGTCTAAAGTTCAAATCATCACTGATTGCCTAAGTCTTTCTCACCTCAGAAGTGTTGAAAGTGTAAAGAAATAGGTAGAGCATAGACCTCACAAAAAGGACTATTATGTCTCTAAGACAAAAAATAGAAAACAATCTCCTCTTCTTTTTTAGTCTGCAATTACTTTTCTCTTTCAGTTAAGCTGCTGATGTGAAACATGCCCTGCTTTACTGATGCAAGAGTAAATAATAGCTGATTTACTGTTTATTCCCAAATTAATTTTCATTCCAAGTGAATGATTAGTTTCCTCTCAACCCAGATTTAACTTAAAATGCTATCAGCAAGCATTATAAGGAAAATTAAACTAATTACCATGTTTGTTTTTCTTTGGTACTCTGACTGCAGCAATGAGCACAAGTGCATATGTGTCTCTACCAATTTCCTCATCAGTAAGTGGCTGCTGAAGATGTTATTCGTGGGTGCCTCCTTTTCCCACAATTGCAAGCACAGTTTTCACAACAAAACTGTCACACCAAAGCAATTATTTCTCTGAAAAACTGACAGCTTTCTAGAATTCAACATTGTGAGAACAGAGAGTCACCTGGCAGTGTGAAAGAAGGCTTACAGAATCATAGAAGGGTTTATGTTGGAAGGGACCTCAAAGATCATTTAGTTCCAACTCCCTGCCATAGACAGGGACACCTCGCACCAGAACAGGTTGCTCAAGGCCTCATCCAACCTGGCCTTCAACACCTCCAGGGAGGGAGCAGCCACAACCCCCCTGGGCAACCTGTGCCAGTGTTTCACCACCCTCACTGGAAAGAACTTCTTCCTAACATCTAGTTTAAATCTCCCTCTGCCAGTTTAAACCCATTACTTCTCATCCTGTCCTTACAAGACCTCGTAAATAGTTCCTCCCCAACCCTCACGTAAGCCCCTTCAGATACTGGAAGGCCACTCCGAGGCCTCCTGGAATCCTTTCTTCTTCGGGCTGCAGAGCCCCAACTCTCGTAGCCTGTCCTCATAGCAGAGCTGCTTCAGCGCTCTGAGCATCTTCGTGGCCTCCTCTGGACTCACTTCCATGTACTTCTTGTGTTGGAGGCTCCAGAACTGCACACAGTACTCCAGGTGGGGTCTGACAAGATCAAGAGTAAAGGAGAAGAATCCCCTCCCTTGTCCTGCTGGCCACACTTCTCTTGCTGCAGCCCAGCATATGGTTGCCGTCTGGGCTACGCTCACACTGCCCGCTCATGTGGAGCTTTTCATCAACCAAGACTCCCAGGTCCTTTTCCTCAGGGCTTCTCTCCAGCCATTTGCCACCCAACCTGGATTTGTGCTTGGGATTGCACCGACCTGTACTGAAAAACATCAGCCAGCACTTTCAGCAGTGATGTGAAAGAACGAAACAGGCATTTCACAAAATGCTTCCCCAATGTATCTGGCAATGTTTATGTAATATCTTAATCTTCTCAGGTACAATTGAGGATGTTCTTTTTCTTTATCCATATACCTTGTCTTCTCCTGTAATCTCTTACGTTATTTCTGTCCTCAATAACATCTTGTAGCACTGGCAACACAGGTGAATTATGTGTTATATAAAGTTTTTTTGTCATTTTTATGGTATTTGTCTTCCATTTCAATTGAATGTCTGCCTTGCCCTTCTGTAGAAAAGTCTCAAAAGCACCTGAATTAATTTGTAACAATCTGTGATAATTCTTCTGTTTTTAATACCTCATTATGCTGAGCAGTACAAAGCTTGAATTACAGACTACTGCACTGATGTATGTAATCTCCCAAATTATCTGCTTCTTGTATTCCAATAGGCATCTGAAAAAAAATCATTAACATTATTCACATCTGTAAAACAACGCTTTTCTTTTTCTTAGTAGTATCCAATGCATCCTTTTTTCCCCTGCATTTGCCAGATGAAAGCATTAAGCACCTTGAAACTGAAGTTCTTTGAAGCCTATGAAAATTAGAGCTGAGTAAAGGCAAAGTACAAATGTATCAAGTTCCTGCTTCTTAAACCCTGTTTATTACAGGTACTTAATTACACTATAAATTAAGGAGTTTGAGGGCTCATTCTTGAAATCTGTTGATCCATTGTATGTAGAGACTACAAACATGTATAAAGACAACTAACAAAGAAGCAGGTTGCTGGATTTGTACCTGTGGTGAAGAAGAAAAAAGATTAGGAAAAGCTAAATCGTGATTTATATAATTATTGATAATTGAGAGTCAATCTAACATAAAAGAACAAAATGTTAATTCCATTATTTATCACAGAATAGGCTAAAGAAAATATTTTAAAATATAATAGGCAAACATTTCTCAGGGATTTGAAATAATATCATCTGTTTTTTACCTTTAGTGTTTGTAAATTAATTCTATGAGATGCCGTACAATGAAAAAGTTGGTGTGAATGATGCTTACTGCACTGAAGAGAGTCTAATTTTTATCTTCTTCACAGCAGACAATATTAGTGTGATTTAGTGGATGTCCTTCACAATAATTTAGAGGATACATGAAGCCAATAGCTGCTGACAACTTCTGAAGGCAATAATTTTGCTCTGATATACAATCACAGAATCAACCAGGATTGGAAGGGACCTCAAAGATCATCTAGTTCCAAGCCCTCTACCATGAGCAGGGATTCCTCACACTCGATCAGATTTCTCAGAGCCTCATCCAGCCTGGCCTTACACACCTCCAGGGATGAGGCTTACACTTCAGACAGACAAAGTGGTTTGAAATTGGTTAGTCATCTCTTTTTACCTTTTGTATGGGATGGGAGAATTCTGTGGGATTATACTTCAGTCACAATCACGGCAGTGATGAATAGGGAAACTGATGAGAAGGGTGAAGTTATTAAAATGGTTATGTAAAACTTGGGTGAAACAAAAAGCAAAACCTTATGTGCCCTGATGAGAGACTAGAGGTCCATCTCTGCCATTGAAGAGGTCTTTTGCCCTTAGAGAAAGAGTATTTCAGTGTGCAAGCCTGTTTGTTTGGGTTCTTGAACATTTCTAGCTCTGGGACAGATATTGGAGAATAAAATGTGAAATTTAGTTAATTATTACAAAGATCCATATATAGAGAACATATGCCTGGCAGATAGAGGACATGAAAAATTGTATTACACTAAATGATTTAATAACAGTGAAAGTATTATGTTAAAGAAGCCAAACAGATCAATGACCTTACAGTTAAGTGGCCTTTTTTGAGAGCAAGCCATGCATCATTTGAATGTTTTTCTCTAATCACATCTGCAGAGACCATAAGCCCTGGAGAGAAGGACAGGAACTTGATGTGGTAGGGTTCACAACTCAGTCCTGCCTGGAACAAATATTCAGGAGTGCAGATCTTTGCTTTTTAAAACGTTGTGTGCTCTTCCAGAAGAAATAAGTGACTTTAAGAACTTCCTAATTGGTCTCTGACATCAATTGAATGATTCTTACTGACTTTGCACTGTACTCTATCAGCTCATAGCTAATACATATACTGAAAGCATGTCCCAGGTTAGGGTGGATCCCTCCTCCCAGCAGAGTAAACTCACCACACCACGGATTTTTTTGGAAAGTCAGAGAAAAGTGAAACTGTATTTCTTATAGTTCAAATATAACAGTATAAGGAGAAATAAACTACTACAGAGATATAATAACCTTAATGAAGATGGGGAAGGGGTCAAGCGGTGGTGAAGCAGCAAAGCAGCAGCAGCCAAAACAGCAGTGGGGAAAGATAGTAGTGGGTGCAGCTGAAGCAGCAGAAGCCAGCAAATGGGAAAGAACAAGCAGTGCTTCTAGACATAAAGCTCTTATGCTCCAATGAAATTATATTAGCTTATCCATTGTTGCCATTATATGTGGCCTATCCCTAGAATGTTCACCTCTCCCCTATGTCTGAGCTAGAGATCTAGCTCAAACAGACACAAAGCGGAAGATAAGGCACACATAAGAAAAGAAAGTGGCCAAAAATGTGCCCTTTCTTCAGTCATTGCTTTAAGAAGACTACTTTAAATTATATATTTTGATATCCTAAGAAGCTGTATGATGAACAGAGCTGGGCCATGTCAGCATGTAAAACCATCCTAAAAATGTAACATATAGTTACATATGTGTAACATATAGTGCATTCTCTCTTAAGACTTTATCCTTATAGATTTGGCTATCAGCACACACACACACACACAAAACAGAGATTATTTTGCTGTATTTCTTCATTTTTATATGGCTAATAAAACTAAGAGTTAAAAAATTAATTATTCCTATTCATTGTGTTAGAATTTCTTTTTTCACAGATATGCTGCTATTTCCAGTCTCTAGTGCTTAAAAAAAAAAAGCTTTGGACTAATAAAAATACATTTTTAGATCTGCATCTTGTTTAGGTTTTAGATAAAGATGAGTAAGAAAATCTGTGGAGAGAGCAAACATTCGTATACAAACATGGCCTAGAATAATGTTTCCACCATGAGATTTACAACACTCATAGTGGGGTATGCTGGGACCAAGGATGTAAACCAAACACTTTGCTTTTGATTAGACATTTTATTTTCCTTTAATTCATGGTCACTGTGCTAATCTAATAGGAGGTCTTATGTTAGCAGTAAGTGAGAAGGTATGACAATATCTTATTTGGCTGGCTATATTGAGGTGCACTTTGTGTTCCTCAACCCATATATGCCACTCTAAGTACCGCTCTGAAGTACACTGGTGAATCTGTGTTTCTGCAGGAAGAGATCTCACACCTAAATCCCATTGACAAGATAAGAGACAGTACATCACAGAGCAGTCATTCTGGGTATCAATTTCAGGCAGCAGTGGTGGGCTGGGGGAAAGTAGTGCCACTCAACAGCAAAGTTTGGAGAAAAGTCATTTATCATTATAAATTGAGCAGTAATTTGTCTTCTAATCCTATTGAATCCTCAGCAATTTTTCATTGCTAGCAGCCCAAATTTGTGAATAGAGTCACATTTGCTTCCATTGGTGGCTTTTCACACAACAGATAGTGGGACTACTTCTGCATTTGAAATTAACCATATATACAAACATTCTCTGACCATGCTCACGACTTCTTTTTTTTACAGTATTTGAAACAATTTTAAATTATTGTTCCATTCTAAAAGGCTTTAAGATGAGGAAAAGGACCTGGAAGTCTTGGCTGATGAAAAGCTCAACATGAGCCGGCAGTATGCACGTACAGCCCAAACAGCAACCATGTGCTGGGCTGCAGCAAGAGCGGTGTGGTCAGCAGGACAAGGGAGGGGATTCTACCCCTTTACTCTGTTCTCATCAGACCCCACCTGGAGTACTGTGTGCAGCTCTGGAGCCTCCAACACAAGAAGTATGTGGAACTGTTGGATTGAGTCCAGAGGAGGCCACAGAGATGCTCAGAGGGCTACAAGAGTTGGGGCTCTGCAACCTGGAGAAGAGAAGGCTTCCAAGAGACCTTAGAGTGGCCTTCCGGTATTTGAAGGGGGCCTACGTGAGGGTTGGGGAGGAACTATTTACAAGGTCTTGTAATGACAGGATGAGAAGTAATGGGGGGGGCCTACGTGAGGGTTGGGGAGGAACTATTTACAAGGTCTTGTAAGGACAGGATGAGAAGTAATGTGTTTAAACTGGCAGAGGGAGATTTAAAGTAGATGTTAGGAAGAAGTTTTTCCAGTGAGGGTGGTGAGACACTGGCACAGGTTGCCCAGGGAGGTTGTGGCTGCTCCCTCCCTGGAGGTCTTCAAGGCCAGGTTGGATGAGGCCTTGAGCAACCTGTTCTAGTGGGAAGTGTTCCTGCCTATGGCAGAGGGTTGGAACTAAATGGTCTTTGAGGTCCCTTCCAACCTAAACCATTCTATGATTCTATGACAAAACTGGGAGCAGATATCTCTGCACTTGTTCCTGAGAATGTGACATAATCACCTCAGATTCCAGGAGATACTTAATGCCTGTGTCAGAGTAGGATATAACCTCTTATTAAAGAGAACAAACACATTTGTTAGAAATAGAGCATATCTAAACATAAGAGATACAATTTTCAGGTGGGAATGGATATTAAGGGCTCAGGAGCAGTTACATATTTATTGTTAAAAGTGTTATCTGGATTCCAGAATTATTTCTACATCTCTTTTCACACTAAATTGCTCCCCTGTGCCACTTCAAAAAGGCCATGGCATTCATTTAATTTCATGGAGAATGAGCAGCTTGGATGAGATAGAATTTATTCCCATGTATCATGTATTTTTCTTCCCAGTTGTGAAACATTTTAAGATGCCTGCAAAAAGATCTTTTATGCAGGACATAAAATGAGTATTACATGAGCTGCACAATATTTTTTTCTAAAATAAAAACGTTTAACATTACCTCATAATTTCCAGAATTTATTTTTTTTCTGTTATAAAAGTCACTATATTTACTTATTTGTTTGTTTATTTATTTATTGACAGATGGTCTGCTCTGAGATCCTGATCTTTTGCAAATAACTGGATATAATTCTACAGATTTTAGGGCAGACTAGACTCTAGTGCTGTGGAGAGGCACATTGATGAGGCTGGCAAAATGGAGTAACCAATCTACAACTGCGGGGAAGAGTTTCAGTAGAGAGCCTAGGAAGCAGCTGGGTGGTTTAGAGGATTCAGAATAAAGCAGCAGACAGAGATCCTTCTTGAGGGGACTTCAGTCAGATGAATGGTATGACTGCAAATGAAAGAGCATGTGGAATAGTGTGAATGAGTCTCTTTCCCCATGTGAGTATCATTTGAAGGGGGAAAGAAAAACAAAAGGCAGGAGAGGTTAAACTGACTGTTAAATAGAAGCACATTTCTTGCACATAAAGTTTTATTGTGAGGTTGTGTTTATGGGCCTAGTGAGAAGAGCTGATTAAATGGCAGGTTAATAAAGGGACAGCATGTGGTTTCTGACCTAGGTGGAGAAAAGTTATAAGGTGGGAGAGAAAAAAGTCTGACTGAGGGCCAAGTATGGAAAGAGGAAATCTTACTTCAACACAGCTCATAATCAGTGCTCCTTATTTAATATGGAGGAAGCTGTTGCAGAGATGGGATAGAAATGTAGCACGTTCCATTGCCTTGCCAGTAAGGCTAGTAAAGGCATGACTAGGATCTGTTATCAGACTATTGTCAATAACCTGGGTAACTGCCACCTCTGTGGCCCTAAGTTTCAAAATGTTTAGCCCAGCACAAAGGGAATGTGTTACAATACCACCAGAGCCAAATATAGTAAGGATAGAAAGAACTGAAAGTTTTGTAGGTAAATTTATACATTAAAACTGATTCTTTTCATGAGTAAATGCTCAGAAAGTTTAAAAAAATAATCCAGCCAAAATGTCACAGCAATTCTTTTAGTACAAATCCATACAAACATACAACTATAATCACTGTAAGCGGTAGATAATGTGAGCTGGATGTGATAGCCACTGTAGAGCTTGGTCAAAACATGGTCACATCTCCAAGCATCTAGGAGCTCACATTTTGTATGTAATTGTCATACAAGTACACTTACAGAAGTACTGAAGATTCCAACTGATTGAAATGGTTCCTTACACTGTATTAGTTCAGTCTAGCGTTTTACTCAGTTTGAAACCCCTGCCATCATTCTCACTACTGAAGGCTAAAATATACATAAATTGTCAAGAACAGAAGTAGATGATTGTTGTCTCTGCATATCTTCTTAATCTGATGTAATCAAGTTTTGCCAAAGCTTCTGCACATCTGTGGAGTCTATATTGGCATCTGCTTGCTGAATTACACCTACTTGAGTCTGTGGTACTTCTTCTGTGTTGCTTTAGCATTTCCTGAAATACAACCCTGTTCGACCTACAGTCTTGGAAAAGCCTATCTAAGCATAGCAAATTTTAGTTTCCAGTGCTTCATCAACACTTTGAGCAAATACTACTGTTTTGGCAGAAATTGATTGTTTTTATGGAAATTTAGATGTGCTCCTCTGTAACAGAACATAATGACAGGATGCCCTCAAGTGGCAAAATATAAACTCCACCCAGTGAAAATTAAGTGGTTAGTGTACAGACATCCCTTGCTAGAAGATACCCTCTTCAGATATAGACACTCTGGAGGAACTTAAATACCTGGGGCCCCCAGTTCAAGATGGACATAGAACTGCTTGAGAATGTCCGGTGCAGAGCCACAAAGATGATTAAGGGATGGAAACATCTCTCTTATGAGGAGAGACTGAGGGAGCTGGGGCTCTTCATCTTTGAGATGAGGAGACTGAGAGATGATCTCATCAATATTTATAAATACATAGAGGATGAGTGCCAGGAGAATGGAGCCAAGCTCTGCCATGTAACGTCTGATGACAGGAGAAGGGACAATGGGTGGAAGCCGAGGCATAGGAAGTTTCATTGAAACATGAGGAGGAATTTTTTCACTGTTAGGGTGACAGAACACTGGAACAGGCTGCCCAGGGGAGTTGTAGAATCTCCCTCTTTGAAGGTATTCAAAGCTGACCTGGACGCGTTCCTGTGTGATCTGGTATAGGTGATCCCACTCTGGCAGGGGGGTTGGACTGGATGAGCTTTCGAAGTCCCTTCCAGCCCCCGACATTCTGTGATTCTATGATTCTATGATCTCCTAATCTTGAAATGATATAAAAAAAAATGAATCAAAATCACATAATATAGCCTTTGCAAGACAAGAAGGGGGGGAAATTCCCAAGCGTGAAAGGTTGTCCAGCTTTTAGCTTATGTATATTATTTTTTTTCCTATAGTATTAACTTCAAGCTCTTTCACAAGACTAGTAAAATCTTAGTATACTTCCTGATATTCCCAGATAGGGATTATCAACAGACAGTGTAATTGCTTGAATTCTCATATATTTGCATTAATTCAGGCATGAGCCTTCTATTTCAAAACTGTACTGTACCAAGCCCTATGAAAGTGAAGTACATTAATGCATTCATAAGGAATCATAGATGATGTTTTCTAGGTTCACTGTTCTTTGGCAATACAGCAGATGTTTCCCCAAATAATTTTCTGAATCCATAGGAAGTTGGCTTACACTGAGGGATGAACCTGGCAACAACAACAAAGAGAAATATGCAGCAGTTGGTATTTTTTTTTTAAGCTCCTCAACTCTTACTAAGAATTTTCATTCTCCCTCCCCCCCCCAAAAAAAACAGACCACAAAAAAACAACAAACCAACAGAAAATTTGACTAACCTAATTTCTCACTAAATAGAACAGAGCATGATCTTGTGGTTGCCATTGTTTCCCCTTTAAAATCCTCTCTCTTAGCAGAACAGATCTCATCTAAAAGAACAGTGGAAAATAAATGATGTGGCTCAGCTGATACCTAACTCTTCTTGCAAAGCCACTGTTTTATCTGTCATCTGAGGTTTCTCTTCATTAGGTCTGTTAACTTCCTGAAACCTCCCATTTTCATGAGACTCACAAGTATTTCCACGTGAGTTTTTTTAGTAGGTAATTCTACATACATTCATGAGGCTGATGTGACATCACCCACACTGCTTCAGGACAAAGGGCTTGTCTTTATTAAGCATCGTGCCTTTCAGTCCTCTTTTGCTAGGCTAAGACCTATAGCATTTCTGAAAGTACCATGCTTAACATTTCATACGGAGGCCAGGAGGCCTTGAAACAGTGTAGATAACCTTATTTTGATCTTTGAAAAATACCAGAAAAGCTGTGAAAAATCATTAATGTTACCACAGGTGTGGGAAATGATGTTGGAATAATTCCTTTTTTGCACAACACTTATTTCCCTGACTCCCCGCTCAGGCGGCTACGTGCCCACATAATGTGGTCCTTGCCCTCTTACTCTCCCCTTCTGACTGCCTGGGTCAGTCTTTACATAAAAGAACCCAAGTTCCACCTACAAAGCCGTCTCTCTGTCTTTATTTTCATGGCAGACACTTTTATATCAGAGTACTTTCATCACAGTGGCACCCATACCAGAGGCACAATACTGTAGTTAAGGGTCTGTTCTTTGGCATTTCTATTCTAAAGCACTATTGTATGAGGTTGCTCAGCAGCTAAAATTCCTTCCATGCTGAGACTTGGCATACAAGTGCTTAGCTCAAAAGCAATTTAATTTTTTTTTAAATTTGGTTTTAACTCTCCGTTGTCCCTTTGGAACATGTAAAGGTGAAACCCAATAAATGCCAGCTGTCTTTGAGTGATAGCTGGGCTTGCGGTGGCATGAGTGATTTTTACAATAAACTATTGGATGTTGTTTTTCAGTAATGTATATTAAATAGTTTTCAGGGGCTATCTGAAATCCTTGAGCTGTCCTCTATGAAATAAGCAAAACAAGATGCAGTAGCAATTTTGTCTTCTGAATGGATATCACATTTGCTATGAAGCATGAAGATGCAGTGCTACAATGATGGCTTTTAGACATTTATATTGGTGCCTACTTTAGAACTATATATAAAAAGAATTAAATAAAAACCAGAATACTTTTAATATCAAAATGGATTTAACTAAAAGATTCAGGAGCTAAAATAGTTGCCACATGGAATGAAACAGAATTCTTGCCTCCTCATCCCCTTGATGAAACAGTCTACCTAGCGAGGTTCACCCTGAGGATTTCACACATCCTTTGAAGACATTGTTAAGGGTTGCTCATAGTGGCAAGGAGCCAGACTTATGGACTTCTGGTCTGTTCTCGTGTGGTTAAGAATGGAAATGGTGCTGAGTAGCTTAAGGTAGATTAATGGTGCCAGTTTAAATTATCTCACTGGTGCTTCAGAAAAGGCAGGGAAACACTGAACAGTGTTACATCAGCATATTGATTTACACACCCACAGAAGTTACTAGTAAGAATCAAAAATAGACTAAGTACACAAAATGTTTCGAGGTCATTTGTGTTTTGGCTTTGGTTGGTTTGTTTTCTTTTTCATCTTTCAGGAAGTGGCCAATACCTGGGGGGTGTTTCTTCAAAGAATTGTGATCAGAATATATAGAGTTGCAGGAACAGACACAGGAACTAGCTGAGAGAGAAAACTTTCTATTTAAAGAGGTCAGATGATGCAACTTGAAAATTTATTCCCACACTGGAGACAGGCTGAAGGTGTTGCATTCCATCAGGACACTCTTCTTGTGCACAGAACAGAGTGAGGGCACAACTTAGCCACTGTAAGAATGCATAAGACATAACATACAATATAATTTCTTCTGGACATCACATTTTTGCTTAAAATCCGACACTAGAAGATAATTTGCTCTATCCTTTATTTGTTAAATGGCAAAGCTAAATGATGTACACATTTTATTTAGTCATTGATCACATATGAGCTATCCAGGCTGGCTTTTAAGAAGTTATTGTGGAGGGGAAAATTAATTAGGCGAGATGATATTTTTCCCAAATTAATATTGTTTATTAATTTTGCTATTCAGAACTCTCACCACCCCTGACCACTAATTTTAATAATATTTTGCTTCTTACATGGTCATGGAAACATTCTATGGATAATATCTAGATCTAGTAAAAACCAGCAAAATATTTAATCATTAATTGAACTGGAAGAGAAGATTTCCATGGCCAAATGCCGCTTGTGGTCAATATGCCGCTTGCACAGTAGATGAGCTCAAGGAGCTCTTTCTGTTTATGGCAGAAGGCAATGGAGAATTACAAAGAGGCATTTAAGCATTTACTCACAAATTATTATTATCCAACTCGTGGGGCTTAGCCACAGTCCAGACAGTGCCCAAATGCTTTCAGGGGACTCTGTCTTGTCAGACATTGAGACTTGAATCTTCCCGGCTTCTGGGGAAAGAGTCAGACAATCTCTGACCTTGTCTCCTGGCTTCTTCTGGACAGTCTGTTATGTCCAGGACTTCTGAGCAAGACTTTCAGGTGCAGAAGGAGGATGTTATGCAGTCTCAGCATGATGTCATGCTGACCACACAGGCTGATCGCGTGCAGGCATCCAGGGTCTGCTTCTGGCATCTTGCAGCAGTGGAGTTTACCAAGCAAACAATAAGGCAGTAGGCAATTACAACAGGCAACAGCTGTACACGGCTGAGCACAGCAGAGAGAGCAGGGAAGCAAAGCAATGAATCAAAAGCATGTTGTTTACCTGTGTATCTCCTTTTATCCATGTGGGCCAAGATTAACTGCCCTTTGGACACAGAATAGCTAATTAGGATGGCAGTTAGCCAAACCTTACCGTATTAGGCAAAACCATAGGCTTGCTTTTACCCAAATTTGGGAAAAGCATGGGCCTTGCAGAAGGCAGGCACAAGCTAAGTGTGTGTACCTTACCACAGGACCATGGGCAGGCCAGACTCGGTAGCTCCAGGTTCTTTTGTGTCCTTTTCCCACACTTGCCTCTCTGGTGGAGTAGAAAAGCATGCCTAGGCAAGGCAGGACATATATAAGCCTACTTTGGGCCTATCAGGCCTACCACAACAGAAGTCTATCGAGTCTGCTTGCATACTGCAAGAATGATATACAAGCATATGTGGTCTTCAGTCCTTTTGGCCTGCCAGGAAGCTCTCCTGGAAAACTCACTCAGGCTCATCTGAATAATACTCTTCTATTTAGTGTCCCTTATGGCTTTGCTTATGTAATCCAACATACCTCTAAAGAACTAGTTGATCTTTGAGGTCCCTTCCAATCTAAACCATTCTATGGTGATTTTATGATTCTATACAAGGAATTCACTAGACACCAAATGTTGTCTATTCTGAAAAAACTGTTTGTATTTATATGACCTTTCTCCTTCCCAGTTTTTTCAGTATAAGTCAAACAAATATTGAGTTTATACCTCTAAAAACTACATAATTCTCCTATCGAGAAAGCAAAATGGCAAATTTACGTACCATGTCCTGTCCCTGCCATAGTTACTTTGTGAGGATTACAGGGAGGTGGGAAAATGTGAGTATGCACAAGACTTGAGAGCTGAAGAGTGGCTTCTTCTAAGAATCAGGCTGTGATCATTAAGAAGATGGTTGTTTTAAGCTTCTCTCTCTGGAAACACATAGCATCGGTAGCACCCTCAAAGAAGTGGAGGTATACTGATGATCCAAGAAAAAAATCAACACTTGAGAGATAAAAGTCCAACCCCCATATATAGATATTATTAAAATTATCATCAGTTCCACTACCTTCCATTTTACTTGAAAATCAGAGAATTATAATTGAAATAGCAACAGAATCCCAGCTGAATATCACTCAAGAAAACCTTTGTGAATATCAGGCAGCTATGCCTTTTGTGTGTGTGTGTGTAAATATCCTCTTTTTCAGGCTTAGTCTGGTGTGGTAATCAGCTCTTTTTAAACAAAATATACAAAATATCTGAAGCAATTAGACTGCATTACTGTCTAATTATACCAAATGGTAATTTTCAAATCAGAGCTACTGTATTTTCTGCAACTATACAATCACAAATTAGTGAGCTCTTAAATTAGTGGGCTTGGAATCGCTGGCAAGGTCTTTAACTACGACACAGCAGTGTGAACACACTTCTGTAATACACCCAATTAGCAAATCATTCTGCTACTCATTACTCAGTTAAAGATTGCTTTTCTTTTTACACATTTTTATTCATGTTTGTGTGTTTATGAGTAAGTACAGCCCATAGAATTAAAGCAAGAAGTACTCATTTATAGAGTATTATTTCTGAATTACAAAACTGAAAAGCTCTTCTTCACACAGTGGATATTTATAAGGTTCCAAATTGTGTAATAAATGCAGGTGATGGATGTGTAGAGATTAAAACCAGATGTCTTAGTCTCTTGATCTTTAAATTGTCAGCTAGTGGCACTCATTTTTTAAGTCTGTTTAATTATTTCTTTCAAAAGACTGTTCCATGTTTGGCTTTAATGATGGACACTATTTCCTGCCTCACAAGCTCTGAAGATTGATGAGAAATTTTCACAAATTAAAAAAGAGATAAGAAACATTTTGGTTAAATATCTTAATTGTTCAAAGAAGAATGAATGAATGAATATATCACAAAATGACAAGATAGGGCCACTGTATAAACAGCTGAAAAAAACCCAGCAATGACATTTTTGTGAAGAAGTAATTACACTGAATGAGTCATTTAGAACATTCAGATTCATATGAATTATTGTAAGCACAGAGAAAAATATGGAAGCAAATATCCATGCAAGAAATGTAGTAATGTATGTTTTTAATCTCTGGGTATGTTTTATGTCAATCAAAAAAAAAAACCAACATTTTTTGTTTCAGTAACATTTCTATAAGTCTCTAAAAAAATGTCATAGACTGCACAGAACTAGATTCTGATTTAGTTCCTGCCTAAATAAGGAAATAATACTCTGAAGGGGAAATTATTTATACTAGTAATTTATTAATTATTTACCCTTCTATTTTAGAAAGAACACTTTTATGTCTGGAAAAAAAGGTTAAAGTTTGTTTCTTCATGTTCTAGACACAGGAAACATACACAAAAATATGAAAAATTCTCATCAGTTGACAGCAGGGAGGAAGATTTAGGAATATTAATGGATTCTAAGACTACTGTGAACCAGTAACAGGGTGTGGATGCAAAAAAAGAGATGAATGACATTTTAAGTGTTTCAAGGATGCAGAATGAATTACCAGGACTGATTCCTCATCTGGATTTCTGTGGGCAGTGACAGTGGATGCTACACAACAAATAAAAATCTAGATCTGAATGAACTGAGAAAAAACATCATTAAGATAATCAAGTGGATAAATTATTTGCCTTATGAGAAGATAACTAAAAACTCTATATTTAGTCTAGTGGATAGAAGATTAGGAGGGATTCTATTGTCATCTGTTAACTCCACAGACATGAACAGCAAGCAAAGCCCATCTTCAGTGGAAGCAAGTCCAGAACCAAACCAGCAATTTTAATTGTGAAACAAAAAGGTTATGAAGAAAACCCTTCAGTGTGATTATAGGGAAGTAGTACGGTACCTTTGTAGGGAACATGAAGTCATGAGTAGGATATAGTATATATTATGGTTTCATGTGATAGAAGTTTCCTCAGTGTCTGGTGACAATGAGGAAAGTGTGGCAATCAACAGAGAAGCTGTGCAAGGTTCTGGTCCCACCTTCTGCTAACTTAGCACCAACTGACTTAAAAAGACCTGTCATAGCAATTCTTTTTCTGCTTTTGTTCCAAATAGCATCCACGCCCACGAAGATGCTTCCAGCAGAAAACTGCTACCTCGGTTTCAGTTAAAAGAATTACTTGCATGAGAAAATGTTGTACACCTTGCATTTAGTGCTCTGACTTACTACAAGCTGCCTGACAGCACCTGACAGACTGAGAGATATGGGTCATCTTTCCACTTAAGCCAAGCCACCCACCTAACGTTTGGCAAGAAATCTCAGGGGGAAAAGGAAAATATTGCAAGTATATTTATGGAGATTTTCTAATTGTTTACACATCAAGATAACCTTAGAAAATAAATAAGGATATTCAGGGTTTTTTCCTTATATCTTATCATGCCTCATACAAGTGTTTAGTGGCTGAATCTTGAACTTCAGCAGCAGAACATGGGAAACAAAGTGAAAAGGCTAGCCAAAAATGTCAGCATCAAATTTAGAGGGCTAATGCATTCACTCAGAACAGAAAATCCATAGAACAGATACAAGACTAAAACGAGCCCAATCGTCCAGCTAGAAAGTATATAGTTCTTACAGTTAATAGTCATTCTCTATCAAAATATGCCCATTTCATATTATCTGGAGCTTAAAGTAATCTAATTTTCCTTCTGTAGATGCTGAATAATGCTGAAAAGAAACAGTCAACCTATTAGGTGCCTGAACAGTAAAACTTTCCTCTAGGTACCTCTGATGTACACATTTTTGCCTAACTTCAGATGTCACAAAGCAATGGACATAAAGGATCTTTTCTGCACTGAGACTTTTTTTGTACCTGCTCATTCAAAGATGAGGTCACCACAAAAGGAGAAATTTAAGTATTTGGCAATTCAAATCAGGGACTGGAACTGCTGCTCTCCATGTATTCTGTCAGACAGATGGACTTGCAAACTACCGAGCTGTGCAGCCCCTGTACTCTTCAAAGAAGCTTCCTTTAAAGAAAACAACAGATTTTTTTAATCTTATTTCTCCTATCAGACAGTACAGTGAATGATGTTCAAACATGCCAATTATATTTAACCTATTCATTTTCCTACATTCTGTGCTTCAGGTTGCTTTTCGTAAGGTGCCATTTGAAAGTCCTCAGAGAAGAACAGAAGAATATTTATTTCCCTCTTTTTCACGCCCACTAACATATAATACAGCAAGATTCATTCCTTTATAGTGAATTAAAGCTATTCACATCACAGCCAGAATACCTGATGTGATTAGACAAATAATTTGACTAAATGCACACAATTCTTATGCTATTTGATGCAAAGAGCAATTTGGCTGTATTAAGACGCAGCTGAAGCATAGCTTATACTAGAACAATTCCCTAAGTTTGTGACCATGCCCTTTAATACAAAAACCCATTACGTGTCTTTTTAGTTGGACACCAGGAATACTACTTATTAAATCCTGCCAGCCTTTAAAATCATAAAGGATAAACAGCAAAATGAAAGTTATTTTATTTAGCCTTGAAAGTGGTAGTAAGCTTGTGGCACGTATGGGCGAGAGACTGTCAGCTGATTTCTGCAGCTCTGACAGGAGAAGCATTTCTGTCTAGATACAACAGGGTTGTTACCCTTCAGCCAAGGTGCTCAAGCTGACAGAATCACAGAATGGTTTGGGTTGGAAGGGATGTAAAAATTATGGAGTCTCCTACTAGGTGAGGTTGCAGGTTCTTTGCAAATGGTGCAGCAGGCAGGAGCTAGGATTGCTGAATATCTCTGTTCTCGGTTCTGTTGGAACATAACTCAGTTCTGTCGGAGCATAAACCTGGAATATTTGTAAGTGCTACTTAGCAGAGTGACATCCATATTCAGCTCTCATTGCTTTCTAGCCTCACCCAGGTAGGTATATTATTATGCTGTCTCTCTCACTGTCTTACTACAGCACCTCTTACCCAGCATAAGGCATGAGCTGGAATTGGTTTCAGTTTATATAAATAAGCAAAACCACAATGTGTATTTGTGATGGTTTGGGAGTTACCTGCCCCCCATACACAATGAATTCACCCAGACTAGACTCAGCCAGCTGGAAGCTAAGGAATGAATCATAGAATCACAGAATCCACCAGGTTGGAAGAGACCTCCAAGGTCATCCAGTCCAACCTACCACCCAGCCCTATCCAATCAACTAGACCATGGCACTAAGTGCAGACATTTACAATATATTACAAATATTTACAGCTATATACAGAAATATATGCTAAAAGTAATACAGAAACACAATACTCCTCCCAGAAAACCAGTGTCCAGGAGGGGCTCCCAACCTCAATTCCACCTTCTTTCCAACCCTCTCTCTTATCCCAGGATCTTATGTGCAAGATGGGGTTAGAAGCAGAATGATAAGTCGGGTTACACAGATCCAGGCAGAAGCAGTTAATACGGCAGAAGCCCAGGGAGAAACACAAACACCAACAGACACCGACAGACTGTTTGATCTATGTTTCTGTCCTTGTCTTTATACTTCTCAGCAAACCTACGAGTGAAGTAGATATCACCATTGTTTTCTTTTCACAGCCCATATTTTTTTTTCCTCATTAAAATATTCCAGTTAGCCCCAAACCAGCACAGAATTGTTTTAGTATTAAAAAATATTAGCAAACAGCACCTCAACAGAATTTCTAAGGCATTTAAACAAGCCATATCTACACCTCTAAGCTTGTTCTAACATGACCAGCATCAGTGCTACTGATGCGAGCTACAGCTCGCACAAAAACATACCATAGGTAACAAGTATGGACTTCTTAAACTTCAGGAGGTGTGGTTTAAAATAAATCATAGAATCATAGAATCAACCAGGTTGGAAGAGACCTCCAAGATCATCCAGTCCAACCTAGCACCCAGCCTTATCTAAGCAACTAGACCATGGCACTAAATGCCTCATCCAGTCTTTCCCTGAACACCTCCAGGGACTGAGACTCCACCACCTCCCTGGGCAGCCCATTCCAATGCAAATCACTCTCTCTGTCAAGAACTTCCTCCTAACATCCAGCTTGTACCTCCCCTGGCAGAACTTGAGACTGTGTCTCCTTGTTCTGTTGTTGGTTGCCTGACAGAAGAGACTAACTCCCACATGACTACAACCTCCCGTCAGGTAGTTGTAGACAGCAACGAGGTCACCCCTGAGCCCAATATTTACTCATTGCGAAGGGGTCAGAGCAGTAGTCAGTCCTGATTCAATGCATTTATTGAATTGCTCTGATACTACTGGATTGCTTTGCAAACCTACAATTTTTTTAATGTATTTTTTCCTCTTTGTGAAAATGCTAACAAAATTATACCAGGAGATAGAATTCAATGGAAAGGATTGCAGAAAGTACTGGCAAAAAAGCCAAAATAAGTAAAGTAAATAAAAGGATTTCATTTCATTCACATGGTAATCCTGAAGTTACATATTGCTACTTGTCTATCCCCAAGGGCTCTAATGGTTGTTCTATCCTTTGTGTAATCCCATCTGAAGTAGAATTCACTACAGAATTCATCATTAGCAATTCAATTATTCTCATGTTGCAGTTTTCAGGGTGGTGTCACAAAAGAATTAAAACTTACTTAAATTAGTCATCTTTCCTATTAGCGATCTGGGATTTTAAGTTAATGTCACATAATAACAGGGGAGAGTAACACTCTATCAAAGTGAAGAATGTGACACACAGTAATGGAAGATCACATTACAAAATTTAGTCCAAAACTGAGTCATACTTTATGGAGCATTTAGTTCACTTACCAGGAAATTTAGATTTATGTTATTAGAATTTTTCACTTACCTATAACAATCATTCTAGAAATATCTTTAGCATATATAATTTCAGTAAGCTATTCTTATGTGGGGGGAGGGGGGGGAAAGAAGGGTTTTAAGCTGATGTGGCCCATCAGCTTTTGGACTATGTCCAAAATTTTCAAGACTGTTTATTGAGCAAACATGTTGTCCCCATCCCCAAGGCTTCCCATGTTCCCAGGTGCATTGAGGGAGAGGGTAGAGGGGCAGGTGGCTTTCTGTGTTTGTGGTACTATTGATGTAAACAGCTATGATGAATCTCCATCTTAATAAATGATCTTTTAAAAGCAGAGAAGATAAACAACCCTTTTTATGAGAGCTTGCCAGGCAGGCACAATTTATTCTTACAATATTATACTTATTGCCAATGCAGTCAGACACAATCTGATCTGGTATTTGATGTGCAATGTGTGGAAGAAGTGTTACTTTATATAAGATTCTAAAAATCATATCTGTTACGTTGTAGAAGAAAATGAGCAGCCAAATGGAGAACTGTGAATGAAGCAAATAAACTACTGAGTAGCCTAGAAAAAAAAATCTAGTATTTCCCTTATTTAAATTCTGACTCATATTTTTTTCTCCTAAAAAAGTTTTGCATATAGGATGCACTTGTTTTGTCCTCTGTGTTTAGCCCTTCCTCTTTTTGCCTATTATAGGCAAGGAAATTTGGAAGGTATCCTTATCCAAGTTTCTAAATATATGAATGGGTCCATGTCCAAGTGGCAGCCCCTGACAAGTGGAGTCCCTCAGGGATCAGTCCTAGGACTAGTTTTGTTCAACATCTTTGTCGGTGACATGGACAGAGGCATTGAGTGCACCCTCAGCAAGTTTGCTGAAGACACCAAGCTGTGTAGTGCAGCAGACACACTGGAGGGAAGGGACACCATCCAGAGGACCTGGACAGGCTGGAGAGGTGGGCACAAGCCAACCTCATGAGGTTCAACAAGATCAAGTGCAAGGTCCTGCATCTGGGTAGAGGCAATTCCAAGTACAATTCCAGCCAGGGCAGTGACTGGATGGAGAGCAGACCTGAGAAGAGGGACTTGGGGTAGCTGGTGGATGAGGAGCTCAACATGAGCCAGCAGTGTGCACTTGCAGCCAGGAGGGCCAACCAGATCCTGGGCTGCATCAGGAGAAGTGTGGCCAGCAGGTCGAAGGTGGTGATTATCCCCCTCTACTCTGCCCTGCTGAGTCCCCACCTGGAGTACTGCATCCAGTTCTGGAGCCCCTAGTACAAGAGGGATGTGGAGATGCTGAAGCATGTTCAGAGGAGGGCCACAAGGATGAAAAAAGGGCTGAAGTACCTCTCCTATGAGGACAGACTGAAAGAGTTGAGGCTGTTCAGTCTGGAGGAGGCTCCAAGGTGACCTTATTGTGGCCTTATTGTGGCCTTCCAGTACTTGAAGGGGGCTTACAAAGCAGATGGGAAGGGATTTTTCAAGATATCAAGGAGTAACAGGTCTAGGGAGAATGGAGCAAAGCTGGAGGTGGGGAGATTCAGAGTGGACCTAAAGAGGAAGTTGTTCAGCATGAGTGGTAAGACCCCGGAATGGGTTGCTCTGGCCAGCTTGATCTAAGGTAGGGTGTCCCTGGCCATGGCAGGGTGGTTGGAACTAGATGATCCTTGCGGCCCTTCCAACCCTGACTGATTCTATGATTCTATGGATAAAAATACCCTGCAGTCAAAGCATGATCTCTCATCTGTAAAACAGGAAAGAAACCCTTACTGCCTCAGTCCCAACACTCCATAACGTCTTACATCAAATGCAGAAATTGGCACCTCTGACATCGAGAGGATGGTTCAGCACACTGTACAATAAGAACTAGCATTTCACAGTTTTAAAAGTCCTAATTTTCACTCATATTTCCTTTCTTTTTTTTTTTTTATTTTATTTTTTAACATTAAAGGTTAATAGCACTTACAGCCTTCTGAGATTGTCCCCTTCTTCCTAAAACTTAACTAGCTTAGCATCTTCGGAGAGGGATAAATCCATCATTTTTGACAGCCTCAGTAATAAGTTTTCATTGAGAATCAACTTGATAAAGTAGAAAAGAGCAACAGTAACAGGTCAGGAAACCTAAGAGAAAACATATTGTAAAGCCTGCTCTGTGCTCTTTTGAACCTTTGTAAGAAGTGATCTTGAAATGAGAGTTGCACTAAGCTATTTCTCAAAGATCTGAACTGCACAGAATGTCATTTTAGGAGAAAATCTTTTGAACCTTATATATTTGTGAATCGTCTGTTTTACCTGGAAAACCTGTAAGAATATTTTTGCTCCATGAATGTAGAACAAAAATAGTGCATTTAATTTAGAGCATTTACATTTTTGGAGGAGGATTTCTGAAATGAATTTCCTTAAGCCCTCTCTAAGCTTTCAAAGCTTATAGGATTTTAAAAAGTAGTTCACATTCCTGCAGTTATAATTGAGCTGTATGTGCAGTTTCCTGGAAAAGGAGAATTTTGGAAAGATGTGTAAGTGTCCAACATATCAAAGGTGGTTAGATAAAACTGCATTCATGTTTAACAAGCAATAATTCATATATAATCCTAACTAGAGAGAGAAACCAAAAGATAACATTCATGCTATTGAGAAAATGGTTCTGTATCACATTCAGAAATAAATGTCATTGGCCCATTGCATCTGTGTTATATCCAGCAATTTTTAACATGTTGATCCAAATTATATACCAATTATATATATGATTCAACCAGAAAACACTCGGATAAGGTAGTCTCAAACTGATAAGGTAGTCTCAGGCTGATAAGGTAGTCTCAAATACAGTCTCAAAGTGTGCCACAGCAGGTTTAGGCTGGATATTAGGAAGAAATTCTTCAAAGAAAGTGATTGCCCATTGGAATGGGCTGTCCAGGGAGATGGTGGAGTCACCATCCCTGGAGGTGTTTAAGAGAAGGCTGGGTGAGGCACTTAGTGCCATGGTTTAGTTAATTAGAAGGGTTGGGTGATAAGCTGGCCTCGATGATTAAGAAGTCTTTTCCAACCTGGCTAATTCTGTGATTCTCTGAAGGTAGTCCACCCTTCCTCATGATACTGGATCCTGTCTCTCTCTGAATTATTTACTGTTTAGCTAGTGGATGACTTTTAAAGCAAAACATTTTAAGAGATAGAGGACTCCAAAATACTCATAATAGTCTGTTCCAATGGCTAACAACTTTTGCTCTTTCCAATTCTTAATATATTTCTGGGTTTAATTTTTCTAGCAGTTGGCTCTCATTACATTTTTGGATAAAATGTTGAAGAGCTTCTCATTAAGAAATTTGTCGATTCCTTAAGGTTCACTGTGACCAAATCCCTTCATAAGATTTTCTTTGATATTCTAAACAGAGAAAGTTTAAATCTTTGACTGTAAGACATGCTTTCCAATGCTTTGATCATCTTCCTGGCTCCAGTGTTCAGCATTTTCCTTTGGGGTATTTGCATTCACTTTAGAGACTTGGGTTCATTCTAAGACAAGCATGCCTGATGTTTAACTTACACTCCAAATTATGTCTATGATGGTAACACAATGCTCTTCTTTCTGGATACACGAGTGAATGTAGTTTGTCAGTTTGATGACAATGATAATCTCAAGTTTTATAGAAAGAAAGAGTCTGATGGAGTTCTCTTTTTATCATCTTTTGTTTCAATATGCACTTTGTACTGCTTTTCTCTACAGGTTTTCCTGAGTAGTCTTTCATCACTTCCATCCATTGACTGAGTTGAGTTCCAATACTACTGGGATATCTTTTTCAAAAGTATCATGCCTTGGTGTGATGCTCATCTCCTGTACATATTCATAGGAAAGCTCCTGTTGAATTCCACCAGCTGAGAAGGGAAGGTGGAAATTTTCTGGAAGGCCTTACTGCAATTAATTTCTTCTGTATAGTTTATAATGCATGTACTAAAACCTCTCTTTAAACAAGATGTCACCAAAGTAGATCTATTTCTGTCTGAAAAGCACTCTGAGTTAGTAGACAGCTCAGAAAGCAACAATGAGATATATATATCACAATATGACTGAAGTAGTAGGCTTTAAATTCTTAACGTCACCTTATGATTCACATCAACTCTGTGATTTTAAGCCCTCTATCTTGCTGGGGGTAATTGAAGTTTTGGATTTGTTTTAGAACCTTCCAGAGATTATTTCTATGGGAGATTGGATAACGTGAGGATTTTAGCATACTTTAAATTTGCTATTAACTCAAAGCAGGTTTTCATAAGTGGTGTCAATTATCCACAGTTCATGATTATGCCTTTAAATGTCCTCTTGTCTCCTCATTAACTAGAGACAAACTTAGTCACCCCGCAGAAGGGAAAGAAGACATTGTCCCTTCGCTATTAGAAAATTAGGCATCTGGTCATTGTAAATGCATCCTTTTCGTGGAGACAAGTAAAGATTAAAAGCTTCTACAGAGGCCACCATGATTTCAGTTTCTCCAGAGGATGTATTACCCCATTAGGGAACAGGTAACAGTCATGTGTTATTGAGGAAGCAGGTCAGAAAAGTCTCATAGATTTTCCTGTGCATCATAGCATGATTTACAACTCTTAGGTGATTTTGCAAGGGAACTATTCAGAGGATGTAACGATAATGAGGAACAATTTGTCCTCATGTTAATTGCCTTTCAAGCAGCTGCAGGCTGCTATTAGGCTGCCCTTAGCCTCCTCTTAACCAGACTAAACAAGCCCAGCTCTCTAATCTCTTGAGAGGTCTCTGGTCTTTTGAGAAGTTCTATGTTCTAGGCTCCTGGCCTAGTAGTAGTCTGCTGGGAGGTCTTCAACTTCTAGCATCCTTCTTGAACTGGGGGGCCCAAACAGATGCAGTAATCCATGTTGCTGTGGTTTTATTCAGAGTGCTTTATTCACAATAATAACACTGCTGGCTCGTATTCTATCTGATGTTCGTCACAATTTCCAGGTGCTTCTCAGAACACATAGTACTCAGGCTCTTGATTGTTTGTTCATGGTTTAAGGTATTAAATATGACTTCACTTTTTTTTTGTAAGGTAAGTAAGCCAATAGAGGTCTCCAATATGCAACACATACTCTTTATATACTGTAGAATTGGAACCTGTTGGAGCCTTTGCCATCTTGTCTCCTATGAATGTTCCCTGCCCAAAGACCCCTAAAGTATGTGTCATAAGTCATTAGATGAGGATTTTGACAGGCACCTCACAAGACCAAAAAGGTTTTTTTTCCCTAGAAATACCCCGGTGCTCATCATTTAAATTTTTCAGAAGAGGGAAAACCACGAGAATAGATACTTGGAGGAAGGAGGATTTTTTCATATGGCTCATGACCTGATTTGTAGAAGAGCTTTGAGAAAATTGTAAGGTTTTCTTGGTGTTTCAATGACAATGGGTTTGGTAGCAGAAGGTTTTCCTTTTGTTTTCAATTTATAAGTCTTCTTAACGTCTCTTATGCAAGATTCCATTTCTTTGCATTAAGGATGTTATCTGTCTGTTTGCTTCTGCTTTTCAAGGATTTCTGTTCTGAAGAGTTAGCTCTTATGTTACTGCAGGTTCCTTTGTCACAGTGTTGAACAGATTGTGATTCCCTGTTATTTACAGCATTATATTAAGTTAAAATCTACCATAGAAATATCCTTACTTGACAGTCAAAATGTCATAATTTATTATTATCCAACTATGCCATACACTCTCCTACATCCCAGAATTATTCTTAGCCTTTGGACTAGGAAATTACTAAAACACTTACAGACATCCAGATCCAAAACACAGTGACAGTCACATTCAAACCACAGCCTTCCAGTCTCTAGAGTTCCCCCACTTTTATGTTGGTATCACTTCATTTGAATCAGTGGTGTGATATCCTGCAGAATTAGGATGCAAAGGGTTAGTGCAGAATCCAGCTTTATTTAATCTTCATTAGTGATCTGGAAGTGGAAGCAAACAGCTCATTAACAGAATTTGCAGATGCTAATAAATTGAGAGAAGTTATGTACCCGAGGGAATACTGCAAATAATAAAAGGGCATCCAACAGGGGTTTAAAATGTGGACAGAAAATAACAATTTAGCTCAGGAGAGCTTATATTAATACAAATCAGAAAATAATTAAAAACACAAATAAGAATTCAAATTAATTCCATACCTTAAATTAGAGAATGAGACATTCCATCAGCAGAAGAATATCTTTTCTCTTAGGTATTTGGAAAGGAAACCAGTAAACTTTGCTCAGAATTAGTCTGTCACCAATGATAGCCTAAATGGATAGTCAGAGGCATTGGCAAGACCTTTCTGCTTGAGGGTTTTTAGTGCACTGACGAAGTCTCTTATTCACTATACGTGCTCACTGAACTCCAGCAGGATTTTCCATAACTTTGGTTGTCTAAATATTCTCATTCCTAAATCAGTCTGGCAGGAGGGTGACTGAGTTTAACCCTAGTGAAAATTTATATGATAACATGTGGGTTGGAATTTGCAAACGTGCAGGTGGTGTATACCTTTTCAACTGTATTCATTTTTACATGTTCTTAAAGATTAAGAATTCTGTTAAAATAAGTGAATACAGGAATTGCTGCTAATAAAGAAAGAGTATTACATCCCTTGGGCCTATCAAGAAATCCTCACAAACCTATTTCAGTCCTTTAGTAAGTTTATTTACAGAAATAAATAGCAATGATATTACATATCAAACTCCATGATTAGCTAAAAGAATTCATTTTACTTTCTGTCCTTGGACAGAAGATAAAATTTATGTGTCAAAAGAAAAGAGTAAAAGCATTGATTATATATATAAAAAAATCATAGTTTATATGTATTTTTTATTCCTACATTAGGTGCTGTGTTTCCTCTCTGTGGGAAATAATATCTCAGATGTACAGAGAAATAAAAACTGCTGCTTGCTTTGGCTAGCTGTAAAGATGCAGTCGTGAGCTCATCAGGACATAATGCCATTCAGATGTGAGCCTGAGGTTTGCTAAACGTTGCCAATGATTTTGAAAGCTAATCCTTATTTCTTTTATATTTAGAAAGTTAAAAGTGTAATTAAAAACTTCAGTTTGTTTAGCTCATTGTCCAAACATAATATGGATCACTATATTCCTGACATGTTTTGCAACAGTGTCTTCCCTCCAGTAATTTCCTACTCAGGGCACTTTTCTCTGTGTTATCTTTGGTCCTTGTTTATTTGTTCAACATTCATATCAGGCCAGAGTATGTTCTCTTTCTATTCCCAGTACAACCATTCTCTCTCTTCTGCCTGCCTTTTACTAGAACGGTGTTTACGGCAGTAGTCCTTCTTCTGCTTTCTTCTTACTTCTCTACTTGCGTTGCAGACTATTTGGCATGATTCCCTTTGTCTCAAAAGACTCTTTAAGATCAGATTAGTTGATCATCTCATCATTTTTGCAGTCCCTTAGTTCGAGGTGGCCTAGAGCTTCTCATTTTGAGCTTGACTTAATATGATGTTCTCCTGTCACTGCCACTCAAGCATATGTATCACAGCTGTGAAGCTGCGGAACACGCAGGTTTTGGCAGTTCTCAAGCTTGCTTTGCATTTGCAGATGATGAGATAAAAAAGAGCTGCAGCATCCTGAGACACGAATGATCACATATGGAGGAGAAGAAAAGAAAATAAAGTTTGTGCAGGCTTTGACCTCGAGTGCATATTTTTATGTGTCTGGCTGCCTAACGATACACATCTGTGAAATCAGCATTGTGTGCCCTCTGAAGACAAAAAAAAGGGCAGTTCAATTTGTTGATGTTATTGTGGAGTGACAGAGCATGATTTGATCAGCATTTGTACAGTACGATCAAACTCAAGAAAAATGGGGAATACAGAAAATATGTAGGCTCTGCAGACAGGCAGGGGAGGATGAGCAATGGAATGGAATTTCAGCTAATGTGTGTGGTATGTCCGGAATCTTTATCTGAGATATAGTATTAAAATTGCATTTCTCAGAAGAAATATAGGACTGTCAGAGAAAAACCACTGGCAGCAGGAGAAAAAATAGTCATTGCTTTCATTCCGTTATTTATCTGCTTTACAAGCATAAATCAGTCATTATGCTTTAACACAAAAATAGTTAGCATGTCACTTTCCCCTCTGCGATTCTACAAGTATCCTGGGAGACAATCTCTTTGGCTGTCAAATACACATACCTTGGAATTGCACACCCATACATTTAAGGCCAGGTTCACTGTCTTTCACCAACTGCAGTCCCCTCATTCATCACACCAGGTCAGGTCACCAAAGTAGTGCTGGTGGGCTTGCTTGGCTGGCTTCCCTGCATGGCAGCTGCAAAGTACTGACTGTGATTAATCGTGTTGCATTTCCAGGGCTATATTAATTGTTTTGCTTTTGCAAGCAAAAAAAACAAAAAAGAAACAAAAAAAAAAAAAAAACAACCAAAAAAAACCCAAAACCAACCAACCAAACAAAAAAACCCAAAAAACCAAACCACAGAACTTTCACAACTGTTAGGTCTCCAGCAAGAAACAAGTTACCGGTTTAGATTCTTCATATGAAGAATTAAAGGTTTTGAACAGTAAGAAGGGATAGACCATAGCTGCTGTGATACTCTAAATTGATCAAGAATTCATTTTTGTAGTTTGATATTGGTGTTATGGCATTATTATAATCACAGAATCATAGAATCAACCAGATTTGATATTGGTGTTATGGCATTGTTATAATCAGAGAATTATAGAACCAACCAGATTGGAAGACACCTCCAAGATCATCCAGTCCAACCTATCACCCAGCCCTATCCAATCAACTAGACCATGGCACTAAGTGCTTCATCCAGTCTTTTCTTGAACACCTCCAGGGACTGAGAACTGGGATTACTCTCTTATTTTCTCCTACAGTTATGACTCAGGATTTTGAGGATCATGAAGTTGAAGTGTCTTCCAGTCAAATAAGCTAACAGTGTTTTGCAGATTCTATAATAAAGGAGTAATTAGGAATTATGGAGATTTATATTTCATGTAAGGTTTCGTATTTTCTCTCAAAAATGCTTTTTAGCCTTTAAGCTCTTTTGATCAATAGCTTTTGCAGTTTCTACAAAACCTAAAAGCTAAAGCCAACTTGGCTGAATGCCTCTTACTTTTTTTCCCCCCTCTTTTGGCTGTAATTGAAAAAGATCCATACTTCTTACATTTTTAAATAAAAATATCATCTGGGGTTTGAATAGAAGTCTACAGGATTTATTTCCTTTCCATCTCAAATGCTGAGTCCAATATGACACTAAATTCAAGAGTGAAGTATTTGCCTGATTTATGGCTGTAGTGCTTAGTACCATTCTGTTGTATTAAGTCCTATCTTGATCATTCTCTGATTTCACCTCAGAGACTAGCAAGCCTAATTGCTGTTCCCTACCAAAAGAAACAAGATTTTTTCTCCTTTTTCACCCTCAGTCAGAGGTCCTCCTATCTTCCACACTGTTGTTCATATGATACATGATGGGTGAACTCATGATCACAAATTACTCACCTGGGAGGTGGAGGGAGGGAACGGTGCTTTTTTTTTACTGATATTTTAATTAGCTCACTGTGGGGAAAAAGAAGGATCCTTACTGACAGAAGGCAAATTGGCTTGTATGGTGAGAAGAAGTTACAGAGGTTACAGAAGAGTTACAGAAGTTACAGAGTTACTCCTCAAACTAGCACAGGAGGATGAAGTCTGTTCTGCCGGCATGAAGCTCACCTTCAGCACTTGGTCCACAACTTGCTGAGTTAAACGGAAATGTTCCTATTGGGTAGGAATGTCACTGGATTCTGAATCACATTCTTACTGATTTTTACAGTGCCCTTATAGTTATTACCGACAATACTCATAGCTGAAATCCCACATAGGTGTGAAAATCGAGCAAGACACAATATTATACCACATATTCTGCTTTCAGTTCCATAAAGTCCAGGAAAATTATCACTGAACCTGGTTCTTCTCTCATTTCTGCCTGCAAAATCTTAAGTACCTCTGTTAATGACATTCAAATTGTGGTAGTGTGGACTGAGGAAAGTAACAGAATAATCATTCTTAAATGAATCATACCCCCTTGGATTCAGCTAAGGATTGGTTGACACAATAATGAAGAGCTACTCATCTCCTCTGAGAGGTTGTGGAATCTCCTTCTATAGACTTTCAAGACCCATCTGGATTTATTTCTGTGTGGCCCACCTCAGGTGATCCTGCTTTGGCAGGAGGGTTGGACTTGATGATCTTCAGGGGTCCCTTTCAACCCCTACCTTTCTACCATTCTATGATTCTAGCCTAAAAAAAGTTACTTAAAACCCAGGAAAGCTATTCTCAAAATATAAAAAAGCTCAGATTCAACACATATGTTGGTCTTTATATCCTCTGCAAAATGTTATGCTCCTCAGAAGTAAACCGCATCCAGATCAGGGAAGCTAAAGGCTCCCTTAAACTTTGCTGCATTGGTTTTGTGATATTAGTACCTTTAGACGAGTGCCTTGCCTCTCTGTTCTTGCTGAATGTACTGGAAGGAATGCATGTCCACTCCTCAACAGCCTTTCTTCACAGAGTTGCTTTTTATCATAAATCCACTGCCTTCCACTACTTTAATTTCATAGGTTGAGCTGTGAACTTCAGTGAGTCAGGTAACAAAACATCTTTCCTTCTGTGTCTCCTGCTATGGGCCAGTAAATTCTGGTAGAAGAGATAAGAAGTGGATATCATGTTTTATCATGTAGCTGTTAAATCTGCTGGCAAACATCTGTCAGAGCCCCGAGAGAAAGAGCAAAAAGCCATACTCCCAGAAAAGCCTGGAGGAAAGAAGAATTTTGAGGCCAAAACTTAGCTTTAGAATGCTGAAAAGAGAAGATATTTTGAATATTTTCTGCCATCTCATTCCTCTCAAAGTTCACCAAAAGTACATTTTTCTCATGCAAAAGACAATACCTTAGAAGAAATTACTCTATTATCAATTTAGCTACACAAGATCATGAACTTTAGCTTTTAGGTCAATGAAAAACACCCAAAAAATTGTTTCCACACAAGGTACCATGAAACTGACAGGCACACCAATGAAGGCTTCATTTTTTATTCAGTCCCATCTACTTGTGTGTGGTTATTTCAATGCATTATACAAAACCAAGAAGAAGAAAAGTTCTATAGTATGGTAATCATAATGTAATACAGTATCTTTTGTTATGCACAAGTCACATTTTTTGTGCAGTATGACTAATACATGTGAAGAGCTGGAACGTTTTAGCACGTCCATTTAGAAGCCAGGATAAAAATAAAAGCTATGCAGTCAGACACAAGTGAGAGATAGAGCATACCAAGTTTTCCAGTGCAGCAAAGCTCTGTTAGTGTCATCTGGTTTAAAAGGCAAGTAATTGTGGAGAAGTATCTAATAGTGATCTAAGAGTAAGAGTGATCTCCTGGTGGAACAGAAGTTCTCAATACATTTGCTGTTTCTACTGCTGACAGGGGAAATAGAGTGAAGATGAAAAACAGGGTGTATGGCTGAAACAGCAGAACTTTGATCTTAGGCTCTGCTTTTAAACAGCTCTGCATCCTTCAGAGCCTGGCATACGTTAAATCAGCTTTTATGTTTCTCCATCTGAATGTAAACAGAATTGATGCTGCAGAGGAGAACAGGGTTAAGAAGGCTCAATGGTGACTTTCACAACTTACCTGCAGAGCACCCTTCTATGTAGTCATGGTCATAATCAAACATCTGGCCTTGTACATCTTTTCCTTTCTTTCTTAATGAGCAATAGTTCTGACAATTACAGGAGGAGGTAATGATCAACAATAAAGGCTCTAAAGGACAAATTTTTGTACGTATCATCCTTTTTCTTTCTAAAGCTCAAAGGCATTACAAACAGTTATGAAGTTTTCTCCTGAGAGCCTCAAAAGCTAGAAAATATTAGAGCTTCCTTGATCCATCAGTTTAATTTTCTAAGTCTTGGAGTGGATGTGCCAGCCACTCTGCTTCACCTAGATCATGTGGGCAGCCATAACCAAAACAGTTTTGTAATTCTGCAGCCAAGTTTATTTCAGCTTAGAGAAGCTGAGCTATATTCTCCAGCTGAACTCACTCCTGAGCTCTCATATTACACTTCAGTTTTAGCATGGCTAAACACATTTTTTTTCTGCTCTTCCATATTTTACTACATCCAAAGTGTTGCAAGAGGAGACAATAGGAGCAGTTATTCCATCTTCTCTGTCTGATGGCAGATCCATCCCTATGTAGCTGACCCACATTCCTCTCTGCCTCCCGTGCTCAGAAGGAAGACAGAAATCTGTCCTTGTCAACAATTAATAAAGAACTGGCACAGATTTCCCTCTTTGGAGTATTTTGCATACTTCCCTATGTATTTCCACTCATTTCTTTTCTTGTCAAAGAGATTGCCAGCACAAATTGTGAAGCAATAGCACTACCTCTCAGAAACGACTGTAGTGTAAGTCAAAAATCTCTTCTGGTTTTGCTTTGTGTATCCAGTTTAGGAGACAGTCCTGAAAGGAACCTAATCCACATATGCTCATCTTCCCAGCTCACAGTCAATTACTCAGTTTCACTGGTAGCTTCCTGTCTACCTGCTCTCCATAGTACAAAGAAAAACAGTTGTCCATCTTCAGGCATTTAATACGTCAATATTATCTTAGATCATCATAGCTAAAGAATCTTGGATTCAAAATAAGACACTCTTTAACATATTGTTTCTCTCTGTTTGCTTATGTATTAGTTGAGTTAGCAGTTTTGAAATAAAATGCTAGAGATTGAATCCAACCCCCCTGCAAAGCAGGACCAATAACTACAGCCTTGCTTATTAACACATTTGTTGTCACTTTGGCTACACTAAACTTGTCATCAAACTACTCATCAACATACTGAAAAGGTTGTTCTGGTGGTAGAAGGATAATTGACTTGTCAACAAAGATCAGTGAATTAATGTTAACATTTCTTGTTTGGATCCTCAAGTTCTTCAAATCCTGTTCATAATACAAGGGAAAAAGACTTGGTGGAAAATGTGCTTGCAAAAATGAACCCTAAATGGTTTTACATATTCCTGCATTCTTCAGGGAAAAAAAAGTCTTTAGTCTGTTTCCTTTTCCTTGCATTTCTTTGTTTTCTCTGTTTTCTGTCTTCTTTCATCTGTTTTTCCTTTTAATCTCTTTTTTAAATGTAAACTTAAACTTTCTTTAAATTTGCAATGTAACTTTGCCTTACTTGTGTCTTGATACGATGTTTCCAGATGAGATTTCATATTGCCATATGTATATCTGCAGGAGTAGTGAAAAAAGAGGCAGTCATGATTTTTGTGAAAATACTGAGATCAGAGTATTTACAAAAATAAATCCATTTTCTCACATTTCTGATGTGCCAAAATTTTTCTGAGCTGGAAAATTTGTTTGCCCTTAATCTGACCATTTATTCCACAGTCTTTTAAGTGTACCTTAGCTGCAAGCACTGGTTTTAAAACAATATGCCTAAGAAAGTACCAAGGACTATTTCTGCAGTGAAGTGAAAGATATAGTTGTTATACAAGGCGACTTCACAAGACAAATGGCTCAAACACAAATACTGAAAATATTAGCATCCATCTATTTTTTTTTCCCTGTCTTCCTTTGACCTCAATTGAAAAATGATGTCACTTCAACCTATGTGCTCCCTTACCATGAAGTTGCACCTGGTACTGAATATGAACTGGAAGGGACAATAAGTACAAACAAGACAGTAATTCATGACCCTCTTAAAAATCAGTGTTTCCTGTAACTTGCACAAATGTAGTTGCAGAAATGCTTATCTCCCCTCCAATCAAATGAATACAGATGACAGAAAAAAATCTCTACCCATGGGAAAGGAAAAAAAAAAAGTAATTTTAATAAATAAATAAATGAATAACCAAGTAAAGAAATACATAAATTTTATTGTGGCAATGTTTTTCATCATTATAGTTAATTATTTCAACAGTATAATTTTTTTCTTTTTTCTTTTTTTCATCTTTTTTTATTTTTCTTTTTTGGCTTTTTGCTTTTGGAGTTGTGCCAGAGCAGGGGGCGGCTGTTGTTGTCAACTTACAGCAGAGGTAAAGCTGTACCCAAGAGTACCCAAGAATAAAGTCTACAGGCAGATGTGGGATCCCTGCAGCAGCTCGACCTGTGTTTGAAAACAGTTGCTTGCAAAGCAGAGTCTGCCTGGGTCTTGTCACTGAAGATGTACAAGAGAGCAGAGATGCAACATTACCACTTGAAACTAATTCTGATGTCTAAGGGCTGATGAATTCAAAATGCTACATGCACAAGGTCTCTATTAGAATCTTCCCAATTTATTATATATGCCATTTCTGAAGAAATGTTGTGGTAGGTAAGATGGAGTAGATGGACAGGTTGGCAAGGGTTCTTACCAAGTATTTTTCTACCTATTGAGGATAGTTTTGTTTTGTTTTGTTTCCTATTGATGGCTAACAACATTTTTTACTAGGAAAAAAAAATCTGTAAGCTATATTTGGACTTCAAATTCTTTTTTTTTTTTTTTTTAAACTAACCTCTGGGTGGATTTTCTCTGAAAAAAAATATTCTAAAGGCGAAGGTGATTATGCAAGGAAGGAACAAAGAAATGAGGGGCATTTGGAAGCATCGTGGAAGTCAACGTCTTATCAGAGCCCTGCCTGAAGCATCATTGTCTACAGAAAAACTGATATTCAGCAGAATCTCAACAGCTAATTCTAAAGAGTATTTTTCCTTAGAGAATCAGGAAGAATATAATAAATGTCCTGCTTAGAAAGCAGGGGTATATATTGCAAATCTTGCCCTGGATTCTCGGTCAAATAATGCTGTTTAGACTGAATTGCAGTGACCTTGAATTCACATTCATACACTGGCTGCATTCATACACTGGCTGCAGTTAGCAAGATGGCTAATGCCCAACTTGATCAATAAGATAATCGATTCTACTTCAGGTAGATATTTGTTTTGTCAAACAGTATTCGGTGTGTAATAGCTGCTACTAAAATGAAGGGGTGGAAGGTCCTTGATGATCATGGCATCTGTTCCATATCAGAGGGTCAGGAAATTTTGATTTTTTTTACATGAAACTACAGAAGAAGAAGAAAAAAAAAAAAATGAAGGAATGAAGGAGTGCCTGACTCTCCAGTTTCACATCACCACAATCCACACCAAAACATGATATAAACTTAGGGGGAATTTATACATTAAAAGCACAGCAAGAAAAACAAGAGGAGAAATTCTCTTCTTTTAAAAGTCTCTAGATGTTATCAGGTTTAGTTCCTTTGGATGTGTACTGACAATACCAAGTCAATGCTTTTACCAAGAAAGAGTGGAAAAACGTTTTCAGTACACAAAATAAAATAAGGTGTATATTTAAATTAAGCAGATGTTGAGCTTAGTTGTTAGTCTGAAAAGGATGTGATGAATGTTGCAAAGGGTACTTGCTTGTTTCTTTTACACTCTTCAGTGATCACAGGGAACACACCATCTTAAATCCATATGATAAATGTGATTGATGATCCATGGATCATTGTGGAATTATTTTCTTTCAGGTGCATGGCTTTTTTTGGTCGACATGGTAAAACATTTACTGTATGACAGCAGATGTGTGCAAAACCTAAGCATGAGAAGGCAAATAGGAAATTTTCTTACTTTCTCATTTGGGAATATATGTTGATTTTTTTGATTTGTAGAAATCAGCCCAAAATTTGGTACCAATGAAACCAGTCCAAGTTCCTCATATAAGTAACTTGAAAAATAACCATGAAAGCATTGTTTGTTCTTACCATACACACCTTTGAGTCAACAGCTGAGCTATGTTATACATTATTAAATACATTTAATCAAGGTAAATCTGAAACTTTGGCTGAATATTATTAGAACTCCAGCACATGAAGGAAAGGAGTTGGCATGATTTTACAAAGAGATTGAGGCTTTGCACTCTGATTAGCTACAAAGTTCAGAACAATATTTCAAGCAGTCTATTCCTATGGCTAAATGAAGGGAACAAACAGGATATTTGTTCAAACAACTATTTCAATGTACCTGAACGAAGATGATGAATGTTACATTATGTACACATGTATAAATGCACACTTTACACTGCATATTGATGCCTGCAATTATCTCTTATTGCAATAAATGAATAGCATTTAAAATACACAGAAATGATGGGTCATGGCAATAACACTGGCTTAAAACCAACAAGTTCTAAAATATGGCTTTGTTTTACTTGCTGTAAAAAGAAAATTGGTAATGTTATGAAGTGCAAGTGCTGTCTCTCAAGGTGCTCGGGGTGAAATCTTGAATTGACTGAGATCAGCAAAAAAATTGTCCTTAATTTCAGTGGACTAAGTTTGCATGTGTTTATGTGTCAGAACTATGACTAGAAGCATCAAATCTCAGTCCCACTTGGGAGTCATCTCTTGATAGTACAAACCTAAGAAATTAGTTAAGTAAATACAGAAAAAAAACAAACAAACAAACAAACAAACAAAACAAAACAACTTTACCACAAGATATGTAAGATACAGGACCCAGCAATATAAACACTAATGATTTTGCCTAGATTTCCCCGGTTCCTACATCGTGTTCAAGTAGCAGAAATCCAATTAATTTCTTTCTAAATAGATCCAGTGATAGGACTGTGGTCAGTTTGGGGCTCTTTAGCTTGGAGAAGAGGCGACTGAGAGGTGGCCTCGTCAATATTTCTAAATATGAAGAGAGTGAGTGCCCGAAGGATGGAGCCAGGCTCTTCTCGGTGATGTCCAGTCACAGGACAAGCAGCAATGAGAGGAAGCTGAGGTGTAGAAGTTTCAGTGAAACGTGAGGAGGAATTTTTTTTCACTGTGAGGGTAACAGAACACTGGAGCAGGCTGCCCAGGGAGGTTGTGGAGTCTCTCTCTCTGGAGATATTCAAAACCTACCTGGACGGATTCCTGCGTGATCTGGTATAGGAGATCCTGCTCTGGCAGGGAGGTTGGATGGATGATCTTTCAAGGTCCCTTCCAGCCTCTGACATTCTGTGATTCTATGATTAGCCTCTCATGTCTATGATTCCAGCAGACATTGGTTGTCTGCACTGATATTATTCTAATTAGGGGTTTTTTCCATTCAAAATGTGTCATAATAATGTGAACCAAAGTCTCAACTTTTCACAACAGCCACTCTAAGCAACAATAGGCAGGTCCCTGAAGGCATAGCTTTAATTTACATATGGATTGAAGGTTATGAGTGGTACTTATCACGACAGCCCAGTAGTACCCTCTCCTGAACTCTGTGGTAATAAATATTTAGTTAGGACTAAATATGGACTAGGTTGTGTTCTGCTGTGTTTAAAGGCTAGTCTTCGTGTTCCATGATTGAAAAAATAGTGTTTAAAAACTGAAAATAAAAGCCAAGTCAGCTTCATATGAAACACATTTTTCTGCAGCAATAGACATACCATAAGTAATGGATTTATGTCCAACGTCTTGCACTATGAAGCAATTCTTGACAGAGATAAATCAGCCTGAGAAACTTGAAGGAAAATAAAAACCAAATAATCAAAAGAAAGGGGGAAATAGAGAAGGTATAAAGACCAGATAAGTACAAAAATAACTAAGTTAACTGAATAAACAGTATGAAAACAAAATATAGCCAGGGGAATAGTGAGGAAGTAGCATAAACACTTCAAAGAAAGTCCTATTTTCATGAAAAACAATACTATGATTAGCCTCAGTTTTCTACCCTAAAGGTATTTTTCTCAAATTCTTTTGTACATTATTCATATTCTTAGTAGAAAGAGCCACGTTGGCTCTGTGATGACTCGTAGTAGGGTAGCAACAGAAAGAGCTGTTTTGCTTTCTGCTTTGCATTCTTTCGCTAAAGTGGGCTCGAATGGTAAAGTGGCAGTGGAATTTGGCACTCGAGTGTCTACCTTCAGTCTCACAGCTAGAATTTGATTCCCAGCATTCACAGCACCTTTTGAAAATGATGAGTCAGACAGATGCTGGCAGACTTCCAGGTCTAGGTTACATGTGTGAAAGGACACTACTTTTCTTCTTTTGGGGGGAAGAAAAAAAAGAGAGAGAGAGAGAGAGAGAGGAAAAAAATCCCGTATGAGCAGTCAAGTTTTGTGCTCATAGAGAAGGATGAACTGAATTTGCATCAGAAATCCCTGCACCTAATTAAGGAGTAGAGGAATATACAGTAGTCATAAGATATCTCTCGCATTTACCAATTTTGAACAGCAGAAAAGGAAACAAAGTCTATAAGGATTTTTGTTGTTGTTGCTGTTCTGTTTTAAAGAAGAAGGTTTTTTAAGGTGGGGGGGAGGAGTATTAAATAAATAACAAAATCATATCTTGAAAAATATAAGTTTATTTTTCACCTTGCACCAGGTACCAATTAACTATATTGACCTCAGAGTGGTTTTTCCTCATTTAAACCTACATGAGCCAAAGATACAATGTGAGTCTTGTCACAGAGAGCAACAAGCGAGGAGCTTGGGGCAATGGTGGGGTCTAAAAGACACCTGCACCACCAGCACAACCACTTTGCCACGTAAACAAAGGATTGAGGTGTGGAACCTGGGTCCAGTCTGGTTTCCAAAAGTCCCCCCAAATTCAGGAAAGTTTGAGTACGCTATTTTTCGTTTAAACCAAAGCCACTAATTTCCTATGAACTTCAGTAAGGGGCAAAGGAGGCAAAGGAGGGGGTGTGGGGTGTGCGCGTCGGGTCGATTTCATGGCGCGCACAAGGGTGACCTCTTCTGGCCGAGGAGAAAACTGCTCAGCTTTCTCCCCTGAGTTTTCAAGTGGTTTTGGTTTGGTTGGGGTTATTGTTTTGGCCGTTGTTTGTTGGTGGCTTTTTTTCTTTGGATTTGGTTGGGGTTTTATTGCTTGTTTGAGGTCGTGGGGTATTTCTGTTTGTTTGTTTTCCTTTTTGGGAGGGTGGGAGCTTTGGCGATTTTTTCTTAAATCAAATCATTCCCCTTTCAAAGGAAGTACTCAGAACTCCATTTCTTCCCAATGTGGATGCTTTTTGATGTATTATATCAATCTAGAGCATATAATGATTTGCTTGTAGTTACCCCAGCAACAGATTACTTGGTTCTGTTTGCCACTTTTAAGACTGAAAAATGTTCAGAGTGAAAATTTCCAAGCAAAAATGAATGCTGAATTTTCAACTACATCTGCAGAAGCATCTGACATCATTGAATTCACAGATTCCCTACTCTGTTTCCAAAGGTGCTGGTTTTGCTAGTAATTGCTGCTGAATGTGGCTGGAAGGAACTTCAGAAGCATCCCCAAAGAGCACTATAGGCCAAATAGTGTTGAACAAGACTCCAGAAAACTAAATTGAAATCTGAGCAGCAGAGACATCAATGAGGTTTGCAATCAGGCTCAACAATGCCACATATTTTTGTGTCCAGTTCTGGGCTCCTCAATTGAAGAGAGATCTTGAGATACTGGAACATGTCCAGAGAAGGGCATCGAAGCTGGTGAGGTGCCTGGAACACAGCCCTATGAGGAGGGGCTGTGGAAGCTGGGGTGTGCAGCCTGGAGAAGAGGAGGCTCAGGGCAGACCTCATTGCTGTCTACAACTACCTGAAGGGAGGCTGTAGCCAGGTGGTCTCTTCTGTCAGACAACCAGCAACAGAAAAAAGGGACACAGTCTCAAGTTGTGCCGGGGAGGTCTAGGTTGGATGTTAGGAGGAAGTTCTTGACAGAGAGAGTGATTGGCATTGGAATGGGCTGCCCAGGGAGGTGGTGGAGTCACCGTCCCTGGGTTGTTCAAGAAAAGACTGGATGAGGCACTTAGTGCCATGGTCTAGTTGACTGGGTAGGGCTGGGTGCTAGGTTGGACTGGATGATCTTGGAGGTCTCTTCTAACCTGGTTGATTCTATGATTCTGTGATTGTTAAGTCTTTTAAAAATTTAGTCAGGTTTTATAATCTTCTAAGATACAATATCACACAAGCTGATAAATTAATGTGAAACCTTAAAGCATTAATATTTATTATTTTTGTAGTAATACTTCACTCAGATCTTCTTAAGACAAATGTTTTTAAAATCCCTGCAAAGCAGAAACATGGCTAAGCCTGTAAGTTATCAATTTGAAAGGATTTTGAAACCTGACTGGCTTCTTTGTATATTCAGATGAGAATGCAGATGTAAAGTCTTAACTATGGCTGGTGGCAACCGTAAGACAAACACAAAACATATAAAAGGCTGCTTAAATATTTTCAGTGCAATGGCTGAGACTTCTTAAATATTGTAGCTGTTACAACAGATGATGATCCATCTGTGATTGGTAGTAATGTAAGTTTAATTCAATATCATGTTAAAGTCACTCTCTGTTTGGCAGAGTTTGAATTCAGCAGCACAAAGAGGGGCCTTCTTCTAAGACAAGGCTAGAAATTTTGTCTTGGAGCTAGTGAAAACTGTGATAACTGATATTTTTAATACATCAGTTCTCAAATTCAGAATTGTTTAGATACACAAACATTGCATGGCTGAATCAATTACTTATTCTCAATTGCTTTTTGAAGTACTCTCTGCAAAATATGCCTGTCTTTATATCTGAAGACCCTACCTATCATCATTGTAATTCCTGGACAAACATCCTGATTATTTGTAGAATTTTGTTTAATACCTCATTATCTTCAGCTCAGAATTCAACTTGATGGGATAATAAATCCACCAGAAATATCTATGCTGTGACTGAAGGTCTGAAATTATACTTCAGGCAAAACACTCTGTATTCTGTTTGGTTGAAGACTGATGTGGGAAGCCACCAAGGGATGAACATGTCTGAGTTTCCATCAGGTACAAAGTGCACAGGTTTGATTTTAGATCTCATCCAGAAAAAGGTTTGAGTTTCACTGGCTTAGCTTATTCGATGCTTAATCTGGGCTGCGAACTCCAGCCCACCTTGGGCACAGATAACAGTGCTGTCTAACTGTAATATTAGTGGTTTAATTAATCTGGGATTTTTTTCCTTATGATTGAAAGGGAGCTTTGAATATGTAGAGAAGATTTGGTCAGTGGGAGCTGAAATGCTTTACTTTATTGAGGAAACATCTGGAAAACTTAGATATTTTCATATACGATGTTGGCAACATCAAAGCAGCACTCCAATCATATTCAGATATAATTGGGAAGTCATTGAAAATCTTTCCATTATAACTTCTAAACTGCCCCAGATGCTAAGAAAAACACTGCCACACTGCTACTGGCAGTCATACACAGACCAGTTCAAGGGCTCTGCCTCATACAATTCAAGTGGCTGGGAACCTTGCCGCTGCTACAGGAAACAGGCAATTTCCAGGATACCTCTATTCAGGAGGAGAGGCTTTGTTAAACACTTGGCTTTTTGATTGAAAATATGGAGCGTGGTGGGATTAAAGAAAATCAGCTCAACCAAAACGAACTCTTGCAAACTTGAAACTAATTTTCTAGTTCCTTCTGTTTCTCTGGAGGGAAATAAAATGGGAGAGCTTCACCACTGGTGACGATTTTCAGCTTTGACTTTCTAACAGGAATGAATTTATTATGTCAAACACTGTGAAATAACTAATGGGTGGAGTGAGTGTGGCTTTGAAAAGGAAACACTCTCCTTTAAATGCTTGGCTATTTTTTTTATACTCAACCGCAGAAATCCTAGGAACACTTTGAGAAACACATCTCCACACTCAAGAGATGGTATGTGCTATAAAAAGTATTTATTAGGGCTGTCATGCAGTCTGGTGTCCTTTTTCTGTGTGTAGGTATATATTTATTTCTTATGAGTGTTTTAATTTAGAGTTGAAATTATACATAGAATCATAGAAGAATCATAGAATGGTTTAGGTTGGAAGGGACCTCAAAGATCATTTAGTTCCAACCTCCCACCATAGGCAAGGACACCTCCCACTTGAACAGGTTGCTCAAGGCCTCATCCAACCTGTCCTTGAACACCTCCAGGGAGGGAGCAGCCACAACCTCTCTGGGCAACCTTTGCCAGTGTCTCACCACCCTCACTGGGAAGAACTTCTTCCTAACACCTACTCCCCTCTGCCAGTTTAAAGCCACTACCCCTTGTCCTGTCATTACAAGATCTTGTTAATAGTCCCTCCCCAGCTCTCCCGCAGGCCCCCTTCAGATACCGGAAGGCCACTCCAAGGCCTCCTGGAAGCCTTCTCTTCTCCAGGCTGCAGAGCCCCAACTCTTGTAGCCTGTCCTCATATCAGAGGCTGCAACTTTTTGATCATCTTCGTGGCCCTCCTCTGAACTCTCTCCAACAGTTTGATGTCCTTCTTATATTGGGGGTTCCAGAACTGTACGCATTACTCCAGACGGGGTCTGATGAGAGCACAGTATAGGGGGAGAATCACCTCCCTTGCCCTGTGTCGTGGAGGGCCCATAGGCCCGAAAATAGGCTTATTCATGCCTTATCTTGCCTGGACATGTTTTTCTGCCCACAGAAGGGGTAAACACGTAAGTGAACACAAAAGGGGCATAACAAACCTGGTGCCATGAAGCCTGGCCTGCCCAAGGCCCCTGATTGTGTAAGTGGTTGTATGAGCAATGTGCCCAGCTCATGCTTGCTGGGTGCTAGGCTCACGCTATCCCCATATTGGGGAGGTCCAGGCTTGTGGCTTCGCCTATTATGGTATGCTTGGCTGACTGCCAAACACTGATTGGTCATTTTGGCCAATGGACCATTAATCTCGGCCCACGTTTGATAAATAGAGATGCACAGGTAAACAACGTGCTCGCTCGCTCGCTCATTGTTAGGCTCAGACTCACCAGCACTGCTTTTTGCTTATGCCTGCCTGCCTGCCTGATCAACCACAGTGCATCTACTTTATTCTATGGAGACAGAGTCTCCCAGCCAGCTGTGCACACTTGCACGCCACTGCGGTGAGTTACCAGGACTAGATCCTGTATTGCCTGCCTTTGTATACGGAGCTTAGTCTCCCATGCAGCCGTGCACCCTATTGCATGCCCAGTGCCTTATTGTCTGGTGTGCACAACTGCCACAAGTTACCAGGACTAGACTCTGAATTGTCTGCACGCGATCGGCCTCTGTGGTCAGCGTCACATCATGCTGAGACTGCACGGCATCATACTCCTTCTGTGCCTGAAGGTCCTGCCTAAAAATCCCTGGACAGAGCATCCAGAAGAAGCCAGCAGAACAAGGTCAGAGGCTGCCATTTGCCCAGAAGATGGGAAGACTCTCCTTTCCCCTGAAGCTGGGAGGATTCCAGCCTCACCGTCCATGGGCAAAGTTTCCCAGAAGATTGGACACTTGTAATAGGCTGTGACGTAGCCCCAGAGGGTGATTGATAATTAGTAAGAATTTGTGAGTAAATGCTTTAATGCCTCTGTAATTTCTATTGCCTCCTGCCATAGAGCAGAAAGAGCTTCAGCCCACCTACTGGGCAAGCAGCATATTGACCCCAAGCAGCATTTGCCGTGGGGAAACTCCTCTCTCTGTTTATAGTTTGAATGTCTGCTAGTTATTAAGAAGTTACTCTTTGATATTATTCCTATAATGTCTTTCATAACCATGTAGAACACATATTAATATTAAAATTCAGTGGTTGGGGGTGGTGAGAGTTCAGAATATTGAAGTTAATAAATTATATATTTTTATAGAATATTATCTCGCACCAATTAATTTCTCCCCTCCTCCACAATTGCTGTAGGCAGCAGAATACCCCTCCGTGACACCCTGCTGGCCACACTTCTCTTGATGAAAGCCAGGACATGGTTGGCTGTCCCTTAGCCAAAGGAAAAAGAAAAGAATGGATAAATTGTAAGGAGGAAATATGATATAAAATCTGAGACATTGCAGAATTCTCCAACCTTCTGGAAATCTTACTTCACACAAATTCAGATGCAGGATAGTTAAATATGAAGTTATATTTTGTAATGCAAACAAAAAAATCACATTTAATACAATACTTTAATATTAAAGGGCCAAACACACATATAAAGTGGCACAGAATGTAATAATATTTCCGGTGCTCAATGTTTGTATCACAGCAAGGATACCTTACATGACAATTTATCGGTTTAGAAGAATTTTCACTGACTATTTCAGCAGGAAGCTCTTTTACAAGAAAAGTTATCAAACAATTTTCATTGGTACTGAGGGAAATGTCTGGGGTTGGGTGAAAGACAATTTCACTAACTTGTTTCTTTTCTAAATTTTGTTTCTGTGCCTTATGACATAATTGCTCCCATCTTTGCTACCTTAATGCCAAATTGCTTTGAACCAAGCAGTGATGCCCTTCAGTCTCTTCAGGTGGGATATTAAGCCTTCTCTTTTCAAGATATTGCATTTTATGCAATCAATGTCTATTCTTTTTTTTATTTCCTTCCTTCCCATAAGCTAAAGTCAATGCCAAGAACTCTTCCAGTCTGCAAAGAGTCCACATAGCTGTTAATCTGAGGGTATAATATTAAAATTACACCCAAGAAAATAATATATAAAACCTTTTACTTCCTGCCTGCAACTGTGTTGCTTTTCCTTGTTCTGGTACTAGATCTCCCTTAGAAAATACAAGCAAAGAAGCCTAATACTTCAAAACTTATGTTGGAGCTCATCTGCTTGAGGAACAAGGTTTTGGTGAAGGCTGTCTTTGAAGTAGTGTCTGCCATTATGGATCAGTTTTATATTTCCTTTTCTAAAGACCTTCCTTGTTTATGAATTCTAGGATACAAGGTTTTCTAGAAGATAGACAAGCAGGCTGCAAAGATTGAAAATCAATAAAAATCTAAGAAAGATTTTACCTCTTACTCAGCAAAAGAAGCGAGACATTTAATCAACATGATTTAATTTTCCTTCCCTCTATAATAAAACTCAAATATTAACAACATCCAGTAGAGCACTCACTCTGTTTACCTGTGGGACTCACTGCTGTGAGTAGCTCTTGCATTTATCCTGTCTTCTTTGAGTAGTCCATTTTTCAGTTGACAATGATTAGTACCTGCATGCCCACAGCACAATTTAGTCCCATTTAGTCTAGTATCCTACAGGCAGTGTAAAGAATATAGGAACTACCAAAATAGAAAATACCTAAAATGAAGCAGTTTTTTAAGACAAAGAGTTCAGTTCTCAGGAATTGAACTATTTAAAATGAAGACATTTAGGCAGTAACATCTCAGCCAATGATGAGACACATGAAATCTTAATACTGCATATATTCTGAGTTCTATTGTTTAAAGCATCACTAATGTAATTTGTCTAGATCATAAAAATCTGCCATGCTTTATTTCCCTTCTTTCCCATGTTTCAGACTTTTCCGTTGAATTTCATAACCACAATACAATAAGTACTTACAGACTTCTATCAGGAGGTGTTGAGACAGATTTATCAAAAACTTTGCCTGCCTAATGTCTCCTCAAATTTTCAAAGTAAGGTAATCTCCAGAATTACTTTAGAGTCCTCTGGAGCATTAGATCCTTGAAGTTCTGAAGGCAACAGCACTTGGCTGAAACACATCCTTTGAGCCTTCCCTAGTTTTAAACAAATCAGCATGGTTGAAAAATGGATCAGAGGTCTGATTCATCAAGATAACCTACCCTGATCTCCAAATCTATCCCATAACATCACAGAATCGCAAAATGGTAGGGGCTGGAAGGGATCTCTGAAGCTCATCTAGTTCTACCTCCCTGCTGAAGCAAGTTTGCCTAGGTCAGGTTGCACAGGAATGTGTTCAGGGAGGTTTTGAACGTTTCCAGAGATGTCCTTCTCCACAACCTCTCTGGATAACCTATTCAGACGCTTTCTGTTTATTTCCCTGTGTGACTAGAAATAATTTTTCATACAAATATTTGTGTGCATTTATTCCTCAGCAAGTCTATTCCGGGGATAAAATCCTCTTTGACAAAGAATGTGAGCAAGGTCTAACTTCAATGCTAGGTCTGTCCTCACCCCTAGAACGTATTAGATGCTCTTTAGACCACAGTTTGTTCTTTGCAGTGAGTCTGTTGAATTCATTTTAACTTTCCATAAAGTGTCTACAAGCTCATAAATATCTGAGATATCCTCTTGATCATAAACATGAGATAAAGTAATATTCTGTCCCATATTCAAGATGAGACAATTGTACATTCTGAAAATATTCTCAGCACATACCACTGAACAGTTTTGCTGTCAGGAGAGGACTTACCTTTAACTGAGACCAGGATTTCCATTTCAGACAAGCTGAAATTGCTGAGTTTTGAATTCCTTCACAAACACAGCTACATCATAGCCCAAATATATCAGATGGGTCAATCAATATTACACAGCTAAAAGTGCCTACTCATAGTGGATTCTAAAAAACTGCAAGCTCTGCTCAAAGCTTTCAAATCAGTTATGCATTCGAATGCAGAGGGCTGTGGGTTTAGGTCACAACTTGACATTCTGGGCAAAAGATTGCAGGTCAGATGCTAGGTCAGCACCCAATCTTCAGATCTACACTCCCACAGTAATACCAAGAAGTATATTTAAAAGTTCTATATCATCCTGTGCAGGATTTCCCTTATAAAAAGAAAGGCTTATCTTTAACTTCAGATCTGAAGCTACATCGTCAGTTTAGCACCTCCAACTCTGGCAATCTGTTCAAACAGCAAGGTTAGCACAGCCACAGTCACTGACATCTCAAGATAGTGGGTAGAGACACGGTCACCTACCTTTCAAGGTTATCCTCTCAAGCATTTTTAGAAGGACAGCTTTAGAAGTATAACACCTTCTAATGTTACACTGTTCCTTTGATTGGTGTTTTCATTTTGCTTGTTGTCCTGCCTATTGTTAACAAGATCAGTCACAGAAACAATTCACCGATAGAGCTACCGAGCTTCTGACATCGCAGTCTGTTAAATGTAAATGACCACTGCTAACTGGTAACTCCTTCCCAAAGTTCAGCTAGTTCTACTGTGTCATGAAAAGGAAGCCCAACAAGAACCAACCAACAAACAAAACCCAACCAACCCATAAATCTCCAAACCCTAGAACATTCCCCAGCCACAAACATCTGTAAATTTCTATGATTTTCAGGAGCTGGAAACCCACCAGTCCCACATAATTCCCTGCACCTGTGCATGACTTCCACGCAAAACAGAATCAGCTGCTTTTCTAAGGGTCCCAGAACTCCTATGATCTGTAATACTGTTGTGGAGGAGAAAAAATATTCTTACATTTTACTAAAGTAGGAGCTAGAATGGAAGATAAATTAGAGCTTATGGACATGTGAAGAAGAGGTTTAACTGAAGGCAGAAATAAAATAAGGGCAAAGTTGGGATGGAGTAATGAGATCTTATGTAAATCAGGAAAGAATGGTGAAAAAGGAGTAATAGCGCTGAAGGAAAACAAGTGTTCAGGAGAAAGTGTAAAACATAGGCTAGGAAAGAAAATGAGTCTAAGTGGGCATCAATAAAGGAAGAATCATGAGGTACAGTAGAAAAAAAAGTGAGTCTAGAACCAATATAAACATGAATGGAATATGTATAAAGATGGAAAGCCACTTCTGCACATGAACAAGGGAAATAAAACCCCAGCTGTTGAATTGATGCATTAAATTTACTTGTTTTATGGTGAAAACTGCTTGTAAAGGGGAACCAACTTTGGAAATTATTTGAAAAGTGAGGTTTGGACATGGTAGACCAGAACAGCTGTTCAGAAGCCATTACAATCCATTGTGCAAATTTTTCTTAGTTCAATCCTTATTGCCTTAATAGAGTACTCAGCAGGAATCCTTGTGGTCCCTTCTATTAATCTTGCTGTCAACCCTGCACAAATTCCACACTTAAAAAAATATCCCCAGCCCACCCCTACCCTTACAGCATGACAAGAATGCAGAGGGAGTCAGACCTAGTCTGCCACAAAGAGGGCTGGACTGTGTATTGCAGAGGCAACAGGGGGGAAAAGAGGTATATTGATGTCCCTGGCTCCTGCTCCTTTCCTTTCCCTTTCTCTTAGCACCTTATTTTTCTGAATCTGCATTGCTTTTCACAGGACTGGTGTTTTCATCTCTTCTAAAGTGAAGTAGATCTGTCCCTCATCGCATCCCAAAACACAAGGGACACAGAGTTTTGCTCTTCACTCATCCCTATCCTGCCTCTTCCACTCAAATGATCTTATGTGTAGTGCTGCTAGTCCAAGGACTGACAGAAATCTTGTTGTTTGTTTACACAAAAGACATTTTTAAAAGGGTTAGTGCAGGAGGGGATATAATTTTGCCCTCTGTGGTCAAAGTGGAGTATATTATCTTGTTTTTTAAGCCCATACCGGTACACTCACACTGCTTTTTGTATAGTGCTTCATAGAAAGTGAGCAGAGATGTAGAGGAAAGGTAGAGGAAAGGTTACATTGAAATTGCATGGGATTTCTTCTTAAAAATATCTTTGCTATCCAGCATATGCAAAATTAATGATGGAACATCATTAATTTTGTCTTCTCCTTTCATTCTTGTGCATGATGTGTTGTGAGAGTTTGATTTATCGTTGAACTAGGCTTTGGGATGGGGTAAATTTTTCCTACTTTCCCTAACTGCCCCTAGAAAAAATTGCAGTGTGATGTCAATGTGACCTTAACCAGTATAGCTCTGATGGTTTGGTTAGCATAGCTGTTTGATTCGGAAGACTGAGCTTAGGGAAATACGTGTGCGTATGGTGCTCCACAAAGCACTTGAAGATCTGTGACTTCATGCAGTAGTTATTACAAAATACTTCAACTTTCACCTGGAGCTGACTGATCCTCTATGTCGTATGTATCAAAGATGGCAATCCAGCTTATACTATCATGCAATTAGAACTTTGGTATTACTGAAGAGCCTTGTCCTGAATCCTGCACTGAAGTGCATCCTCTTTGGAGATTTCTCTGTGAAGAAGAGTCAAGATTCCACTAATTTCTTCTCCCTCTTCACTTTGAAAAGGCAAAAGCCTTACATACCAGAACCTTTTATGGTGCATCTGAGTTGTGCATCTAAAAAGGAGGCTAAAATTTCCATGTGTAGTAAACAGAATGGATAAGGCATCAGACTACAAAATGCTATGTAAATTAATCACAGGATTTAGAATGTTTGGTTATGCCTTGCGTTAATCAGTATGGTTTTAATTACACTTGCCACAAATGGAACACATTTATTTTTTTTACTAAAGGATCAAGAGCCAAATTTGAAGATAACAGACTTTTCACATGTTTTGTACCTTCTGTCATGACAGATCAAGCTATCATTCACTGCATGATGTGTATTACTCTTTTAACAGTAATGTTAGTTTTCTTCAGGGCAATGTCATAACAAATAAATATAAAGCATAAATGTGATGTCTTTATATCCTTAGCATCTGAGGTGTGAGATCGCCTACATTAGCAACTGCCCTTGAGCTAAAACAAGATAGTCTGAAAATTCAGATCTGCAAAAGGTTTTACCGTTGTTCTTGCAGTGAAGAATTTATAGGTAAACAGCGCCAACTTTTACCAGGCATGTAGCTTGGGTTTTTTGGATTTTGTTCAACTTCTAAAAGCCTATTTGACAGCACAGATTTGTCTATGGGCAAAATAGCTCAAAGACAGGCAGAAAGCAGCTTCCCATGTATGTGCAAAGAATCTCTGAATCTCAAAGAACAATTTAAAAACCATGAAGGGACAGACAAAGCATTACTTGGAGTAAATCAGCACAGCGATTTCCGATTCAAAGAAGCTACACCGCTTTGTACCAGATGAGGATGTGCCCATAGTAAGACTGGTTTAAAAATTAGCTATTTACACAACTGAGGTACAACAGAATGTTTAAAAGTAAAAGACTTTTCTTAGTCTTTCCAGTCAAAGTCCCATGACTTTTTGTGGTTACTGGTATGTTTCCACCATGCTATGTTTTTGACTGAACTACCGGATCTTAATTTGCTGCAGGCCATCAAAGATCTGTATCTGTATCTATGTGCAGTTCTGACCCGAACAAACTAAGCTCAATAAAAATAGTTTTGTTGTTTGTTTGTTGTTTTTTTTTGAAAAGACATTTGAAATTAACAAAAGATAATTGCTCTTGAATTATGAATTCAAGGTGATAAGCAGAAAGAAAAGATTTGTTAACATTTAACAACTAAGCAGTGAAAAGAATTCTCTAATAGAAATCTAAGGAAATTTCAGCCCATTTGGGTCCAACTGAAGACTCTCTATAAATCTGATGTAGACACCCTTTGAGATTTCCCTCTGGATGGTGCTTGGCCCCCAAATTCTGCAGATTACTTTTTCCCAGACATGTTCTTGTATTTATTGGCAGCTCCCCTGAAGTCAATGGCTTATTCTGCGTTCAAGCCCTTGTATGCAAACTGAAGGCATTTTAATAAAAACTTCTAGATCAAAGGTGTTTTGCTGAAGATTTTTAAGTGCAGTCTCACATCCTGGTCCACGTATACCTCAAGGAACATGTGATTCAGTAGTTTCAATGCTTTGTACAGTTCTTTGTGTTGATCCATAGTCCAGATGTTCCAGCAGAAGTTATCTGGAAGCCAATACTCTACTTGGGACCATTCTTTTTAAATACAAAATAATGAGTCAAGTCATCCACCTGGAATAATGAAAAGAATTCCCCCTCCTCCATGAGAACAGCTCAGCTTAGCTCACTGATCTAGCAGGGGGAAAAGGAAAGGAAAGGAAAAGGAAAAGGAGAAGGAGAAGGAGGAGGAGGAGGAGAGGAGAGGAGCGGAGAGGAGAGGAGAGGAGCGGAGAGGAGAGGAGAGGAGCGGAGAGGAGAGGAGAGGAGCGGAGAGGAGAGGAGAGGAGCGGAGAGGAGAGGAGAGGAGCGGAGAGGAGAGGAGAGGAGCGGAGAGGAGAGGAGAGGAGCGGAGAGGAGAGGAGAGGAGCGGAGAGGAGAGGAGAGGAGCGGAGAGGAGAGGAGAGGAGCGGAGAGGAGAGGAGAGGAGCGGAGAGGAGAGGAGAGGAGCGGAGAGGAGAGGAGAGGAGCGGAGAGGAGAGGAGAGGAGAGGAGAGGAAACATCCTCTGAACTTTCACAGTGCCAGCTTATTTGGAAAGCATTTAGTGTAGACGGCCAGTTCAGCCACTCATCCAAGCTGTCCAAGTGTTATTAAAAGTGTCTGGAGTTTCTTTACCCAGATAAGTATATTAGGTCTGAGTTTCAGTTAGGGAAGTTGAAAGGTGGTTAAGCATTGCTGGAATGTCAGCCATTTAGTCCCTGCTTTTGCTTACAGGATGCATACACAAGGAGTTCTCCATTCCAGATCCATTTCCAGGACTCCCTTTTTCATATAAATATTCCTGTGCATGAGCTACACATCTGGAGCTGTTGATCTTTGATTTTTATATGAGCTGAGTGAGTAATCTAAATGAGCATGCACTTTCAATGCTCTTTTAGGCCAGAATATAGGCTACCCACCTTAGTCATGTTATAACTGAACCCTTCTACATGTTAGTTAACATTTCCCTTTGTAATTCAGACTACAATTGTTGCCATTCTAACTTTCCAGATGTTTCACTTGGCATAAGTTCATTACAAAACTTTTTTTCAGTGCAAATATCACTAATTTGAACCATCCAGATCCACCGGAATCAGAAAGGGATCCCCACAGCAACATCAGTATATTATATGGTTGTTTGCATAGGAAAAAAAAAAATAGATGAAAAATTAGGAGTTGATTCAGAAATATAAAAATTCAACCAGCTGTATAAACCTCCTTCTCCCCTCCTTTAGAAAAATAGTGTTTGTGACTCTTTAAAATTGTACTTTTAGAGGTTTTATTCAGGGTAAGATGCATGAAGAATTCATGTTCATATTTTTATTGTGTATGTTTCTTCAGTACTCTTTTAAAAAATAAAGTCCAAAATAACTGTTAAATGTAGAATGAAAATATTTGAAGTGTGGCACTCAGCAACATCTTTTTGATGAAGGATATATTTTAATTATATCAAAAGATACCGGCCTGAAGTTGTTTAACATCTCAAGTATACTAGGCAAGCATCTAGTTTAGGCATATATATTTCACAGTATCACAGTATTACCAAGGTTGGAAGAGATCATCAAGTCCAACCCTTCACCACAGAGCTCAAGGCTAGACCATGGCACCAAGTGCCACGTCCAATCCTGCCTTGAACAGCTCCAGGGACGGCAACTCCACCACCTCCCTGGGCAGCCCATTCCAGTGTCCAATGACTCTCTCAGTGAAGAACTTTCTCCTCACCTCAAGCCTAAATTTCCCCTGGCGTAGCTTGAGGCTGTGTCCTCTTGTTCTGATGCTGGCTGCCTGAGAGAAGAGAGCAATAATATGCCCTTCTCAATATTTAACACATTTATTTTCAGCAACAACCTGATCAGGTAGAAATATTTATTTACTCCTCTATGAAATTGTTTTCCATTAATAAATAAAGAAGAAACAATGCGCTAACTTGGGAGAAACTAGTTGGAGATTATGGTCACAACAACACATTATTTTTTAACAATTCCTTTCCTTTTACTCACATAAAAGGATATTCCTTAATAGATATATTCAAATGTATGACTCCTCTGATTATATTGTCGTGTCATTTCATAACCACTATCCCATAAGGATAAATTTTCCCATGCTTGGCAGAGGACCATGTCAAATTGCTGCAATAAGGATAAATGGTAATTTCTAAGTTACTTTTATTGGCATTAGGAGCCCTTAAGCATGGCATCTGCAAATGAGACAAGATAATATATTTTAAAAGCTCAACATTCCTCAACTAAATGACCTAGTAGCAGCATGACAGACTCCCTCATACAGCCAAACTCTACACAATTAGGCAAACCACAAAAATTATGAATGAAATGGTGTCTTAGGATTTGTCCCGAAAGAAACTGCAGCTGAACTTTGACATAGAACATTTAGGAAAGAATTTGAATGATGCTCACCCTGAGAGGAAAAGGCCTCACAGGCAGCCTCTCTGGGTTATATCGCAAGAACTCAACCACTCTGTTTTATCTGTCTCCAGCTGTCATGATCAGAGATGGAGCAGCAGGTGTCCATTCCCTGGAAGCAAGGGTTGAGGCTCCCAGGAAAATGGGAACAAGGAGGTTTTTAAAGCACATGCACGAAGTCCAGCTAACAGCTGATGAAGACATTGCAGGTAGAAAGGGCTCTGTGCTAATTTGAAGCTAGTTAAAATGTTTTGGTGAGAAGAACTAGATTATAGGCTGTGAAAGGGAAACAATGGTGATGTCTACTGCACTCATAGGCTTGCTGAGATGTATAAGAACAAGAGTATAAACATAGACAGGGTAGTAGTTCTCTGTCTGGGATGTGGGCTGCATTCTTCTCTCTCTAACATAACTGATTAATCCACTTGCTTCCTAACCCCCCTGGCCGACCCTCCATTCTTCCTTGGGCACATGGCAACNGGGGGGGGGGTTGGGGAACACCCAAACCACCACAGGCTCTAACAAACAAATAAAAATGCTTTCAAAAGACTGTCACATCTGTGTGTGGCTAGAAACATATATCCTCATTTCTAAAGGAAGATGCGTCACTAGAACTATTTGTGTCTAGCTGAATATGAATAAGAGACTGTCACATAATGGAAAGTGAACCTGAGGGGGGGGGAAAGTATATTCCTATCTCAAATATTCAAGTTTGATGAAGAGTTCTGTTGAGACTATAAAGAGAAAAAAAAAAGGTCAAACCTTCTTCAAATTTACTTCAAAATATGAAAACATTTGCAACTTGCATTGCCTTTCCTAGAACATTTTGCAGAGCCATTACAGCTTAAGAGTTTTATTCAGCTATTTTTCTCTTTTGGAGCTGAATGTTCCCATTTTTTTTTTCCTTATCATCTATAGTATATGTCAACGTTGATGCCCTTAAAATATGTAATAGCTGCAGGCAGAATGAATTCAGTCATGATACTTCTATGTGGAGGCAAATCACCAGTAAAATTAGCACTCATTAAACCCAAAAATGTTTAAAACCTAATATCTCATTGCAAAACTGTCCATTTAGTGAAACTCAATTAAAATGCAATTAGCTTTATAAGTGATGTATATAATGTCTAAGAAGGTCGATTGCTCTGCACTTTACAGCTCTAATTTGTTTTCAGATTAACTAGTATGAGAAAATTTAGAATGGCTTTCAAACTTTCCTCTTTTAGGGAATATTTATTGATATATGCTGCCTTCACTTAAGCATTGTTATTAAAAAGGAAATGCTGAATAATTCCTAGTGAATAGTTCTGTGTTTAGTTTTCTATTTGCCTTGATAGTCCTGAATGGTTGAATTTCTAGAAATGGACACCTCTATTTAAATGAATCCCTTACTGTCGGTGAACATCAGGACCAGAGTTACGCTACGAGCACCAATGTGGTTAAAAGTCATGCTGCCTTTGTTGCTGTGATACAGTGACTTTTATGCCAAAGCTAGAAGAGGTGTACTCAGCTAGCTTAATTAGGATTGCTACACACGTAAGGCACAGGTAGGCTAAGGCTGTGTGTGAGGTACAGATAGGGTAAAGCTTAAAGAAAACATTTATGGGTCAGCCTCCTGCGGCCAGCAGGTCTTGCCCCCTTGCAGCTGGATGTGGGGGTTTGTTGCATCGCCTTAGTTCTTGCCTCCGAGATGGGCTCAAGGACACTTCACAGCACGGGTTGCTCATGTTTATCAAGTTATGTCCTCTGTCAGCAAGAAATCCATCCACACCTTCCTTTCAAAGATGCCTAATTAGATATTTTAATCCACATAAATCAACATGTTCTGACGTTAAAATATACTTAATCAAAATCTAAATATACTAATCAAAATCAAAGGGAGGTTTGCAGGATCACAGGATGTCAGGGGTTGGAAGGGACCCAGAGAGTCCAACCTCCTGCCAGAGCAGGACCGTACAATCTAGCTCAGGTCACACAGGAATGCATCCAGACAGGCCTTGAAAGACTCCAGAGAAGGAAACTTCACAACCTACCCCAGGAGCCTGTTCCAGTATTCTGGGACCCTTACAGGAAAGAACTTCCCCCTTGTGTTGAGGTGGAACCTCCTGTGCTGCAGCTTACATCCATTGCTCCTTGTCCTATCCCAGGGATCAAGTGAGCAGAACCTTTCCCCCCCGTTCCTGACCCCCAGCCCTCAGATATTTATAAACATTTATTAAACTCCCTCTCAGTCTTCTCCAGACTAAAAAGCCCCAGGTCCCTCAGTCTCTTCTCATCAGGCAGTGCTCTAGTCCCCTAATCATCCTTGTAGCCCTCTGCTGGACCCTGTCAGGCAGATCCCTGTCCCTCTTAAGCTAGGGAACCCAAAACTGAAGGCAGTACTCAAGACGGGGTCTCACCAGGACGTGATGGTATGATGAAATACTTCTCTCTAGGCAGCTATTTCTCTGTGAAAGATCTGGACAGTTAGCTGAGATGGATGCCCAGGTTCCACATTTGTTAGATGATCTGATGATGTGAATTACCACTAAATGTGTATAGTCATTTAATTTTGATTTAGAAAATATTTATGATCTTTTAAATCCTTTGTGCTAACTCTAGTAACAATAAGATCCATTTCAAACATTTGTCATAATGTTGAGATTAAAAAACCTCCCACAGCCTGTACTGAAACAGTGAAATCAATTATTTAACAAATTATGAACCAGCTTGAGGTAGAAACTAGATTCTCATCTATATATCTGTTTTATGAGCCTTCTTGGTGAAGCTTTTAACATCCTTGTCCTTACTGTTCATGCTACTAGATTTTATTTCTACTTAATTACTGATGAGCTAGAAAGATCTTCTCCCTTCATTTGATATGTATACTTGATCTTGCTGTTTCTGAAGTATCTAAGGAAAAACATTTCAATTCCTTTACCTTTTCTCTGTAAAATGTTACCTTTTCCAGCAAGACAAATAGGTCTATCATTTTAGAATTTATGTTGCTCCTATGTTTAAGCTGCATTAGTTACTTAGCTTTAAGTCAAAGGGGTTTTATCTTCAGAATCCCACACATTCCATTTTTTTTGTGTGTCTGTATGAACACATTTTCATTGTTCTTTTTTTTTTGTGTGTCAGCTGTCTTCATTTTGGAGACAGCAAAGCTTTTAGCAAAAGTCATCTTTGATTTCCAGTTATTTTGGGGGTTGGGTTTGTTGGTTTGCTGAGGCTTTTGTTTGTTTTGTTGTTTTTATTTTAACTTTAAAGAAAGTTTGTTGTTTTTTTTTTTTAATTGAAACTGCAAAGATTGTTAAAATAATCAACCGCAAAGTTTTCTGTTAGCACAAGATTTTTTTCTGTTTCTTATGTCATGATTTTACAGAAGGTGTTTTCTTTGCATCCATTAATTACATCAAAGAACTGGTTCCTAGCAGGTAACTATGATTTTCTTTCCTTTTTTTTTTTTTAATAAAGAGAAAATTGGTGCATTTTCTGCCTTCACCGCTCCTTTGTATTGCAGAAACATCAGGGAAAAATTATCCTCTGGCCTTATGTCTGGCAAATTATAATTACAGAGCAAACCAGGTATTGTCAAGCTTGGAAGCACTTAAATACCTGTTATTTTGAAACAGTACTTTTTTCTCTAAAAGATTTGAACAAGCTATTTGGTCGTTTCAGAGATAGGTATCACTTTTTATGTGACTGTCTTTTGCTATGGAATGACTCTGCCTGTGTGAAACTATTTTTGATACTTGAGTTCTTGGTGTTTACATACTCTTATGATAATAACAACAAAAGTATCTAAGGAAGTGAGGTTTTATGGATAGATATAGATATAAAAATTGTCTTTTAACCTAAGCCATATGCCTGAGCTGAAACTTGTGCCACATCCAACACACGTGGGAGCAAGCCCAGGCTCAGACATGGGTTCTGAACACGTTCTGGAGCACAGCTGGGGCCCTCAGCCTGTGCTTAGCCCTCCTAACCTGAGCAGCGCAAATGTACAGGAGAAGGTAGCACACTGCAGTGTGTGTGTCCTCCATCACCCCTGAAAGTATTGTCCATCATCTGCCTACTCCATCACACAGCACTCAAACAGCTTGTGCTTCTGCATCCTGTAGCTTGTCTGAGCAGACAAGTTTTCATCGAATGGCAGAATTATTTCAGCTGGGAAAGATCTCTAAGGTCATCAAGTCCAACCACCATTATTTGCCATTCACGTAAGGGTTTGGGGCTTTTATTCTAGCTTCTTCAAAGACACAATGCATTTTTAGTCTACATACATTTAATGAAATAGAAAACTAGAAAAGCAGGACTTACTGACTTGTTCCTTCTGAGTGACTGAGTTTCTAATGGAATAGCTGGTTTGGGTTTGTTTTGTTTTCTGGCTTCTTATGCCTTACTTTTCATGAGAAAAAAAAGTAAAAAGAAAAAAAAATGGTGGAAAGAGAAAATGAGAGGCATATCTAAAGGCAGGTATACTGAAACCTGTTAATACCTTTGTGCTTAACTCTGAGTGAGAAAATTATTGCTTCTAGAGAAAAAAAAAAAAAAAAAAAAGGGTTATAGCATCAGGAAATTAATACATCCCAAAGTAAGCAGAAAAAATCCTTAAGTGATTATTACCTTCTCATCTGCATAGATAAGTACTCCCATGGAAGGTTACCTGCAACAAAGAATTTCAATATTATTTCACTAGCCTTTTGTTTATTTTTGTCATTAATCTTGTTCAACTGTCTGTACAAATAGTACCAGATATCAAACACATTTTTTGTAGCCTTTAATTACTATCAAACTAAGCCCAGGGCACGAGTGGTGTTTAAGAGAAGCAATCTATTATACATAAGTCTAGCTCTATTTGCACGCTTGTGACTAGAGTCAAAGTTGACAGCTTACGACAGCAGTGGTATGTACATGAAATTTAGAGTCGCAACTCCAGAGGAAGAGCATTACCTTAAACTGATTAGAACTTCAATTTCTTATTTCAGCACACTAATACACTTGGAAAGTAACTTCATGGTTGTTTGTTGGAGTTTTTTTATGAGGAATTTGTAAGACTTTGCCTCTAGGAATGTGGTGGATGAGAGTGATGTGGACAGAAATAAAATCCAAGCAGAACAAAAGGTCCACAGAGGACCTCTGTGACACTTAAACCCCCTTAGTGATTGATGTAGCATTTAGCTCCTTCAGTCAGAAGATTTGCACTCTGACACTCTGTATTTACTGTTATCTTATTACATAAACTTCTTAAAGCAAGGAAAAAGATAAACTGACTCCTGAGTGTGTAATTTTGGCAAGAGAAAGGAAATAGTTAAAGCCACGTGCATGAAAATTCCTCTGATCTTCATGAAGAATGAATCTCAGGTCTGCAGTAATACTGTTCCAGAAACAATGTACTCCTTAGAGGAGATAACTATGAGAAAATTATATCTTTCTATTATTATTGCTATTGTTCTTAATAATAATATTATTATTACTATTATTGATTGTTATTATCATCAATTGATATTAAAATGGAGTTAGAATGGTATTGGAGTAATTCAGTTTAAAAAACGGTTCAATCAATGAGCTGTGCAACCTCTGGATTACAAATAAGTGGAAATAGAGAATCTGCAGCAGGACTTTTAAGTATTGTACTTTTAAAAAAAAAAAGTGTGTATGTTATAGGACAAGCAGATACTGTCACCATAAGTACACAAGAAAAATACACAGTGGATATTCACTGGCTTTTTAATATATTTTACCCAGGAAGCCAAGATGTTAGTTGAGTGACAGGGAAATACATGCACTCCGTTGAATTTGGAATTCAATAATAATGACTCTCCTTATCAGACAGAGGCTAATATCCCTAGAAATAAAAGCAACACAATTTGGTCAAAGCACGAATTCAATTTATCCTCAACCTTTTTTGTGTCAGGAAAGATTTTGACTCATCATGAGAATGACTGTGAGGCAGTCAACGCTCCTTCAAAGTGCAAAACCTCTCTGCCTTTGCAGCATTATTTCGTGCAATACCAAAAACTTAAAAGCTTTCTTGATTTCTTTTTGTGCTTCAGTGTCAAATTTCATACATTCTGTCACAGCTACTCCCTTACAGTTTCAGGGGTTTCAAGCCTCATAATGACCTTTCTGGTTGACCCTGACCCAATCGTCATGTTTCCATGATGTAGTGTCATGATATTTCCATGAAGTGCAGTCCCTGAAGGAGTTAATGCTCCTCTGCCATTCAGCTGTTGGTTTCTCTTGAATTTCCCACTACACTGCCACAAAGGATAACAGAGATGTAACAAAAAGGTCACGCAGGTGCTCCCACAGAATATGTTATCAAGTCCTACCAGTGAAGGAATGTGAGTAGGCCTATTTGAATGAACAACGAGGAGACAATAAAAGGAAAGTCGAATTATAGACAGCAGGAAGGTTTGCACTAAAAGAGTAAATAGGATTTACTGTATTCAAAGAGCCTGAAAAATTACACTCATTAACCATGTATCAAGTAAATCGATAATACCATTATGTGTTACAATGTGAATTAGCTTTAACAGCTATTTCATACAGCTCAGCAGGGATTTACAGCTAATTCAGTTTCTCTGGCATTGTATTCACACTAATATTGCTTCAAAATGGTATTATTTTCATTTTGACCATCTACTTTTTTCATCTTATTCAATGTGTCTAAGAAATTACAGCTGTTAAGAGATGTGGTTTTAACATAAGGTTCATTGCTGCTGCTGCTGCATCTTGTGTCCAAACACTGAAGACCAAACCTTTGTCTTGCATATACTCCTACAAAGCCTTCATTAGCCAGTCAGCTTTCTATTCCACAATAGATCAATGCCAGCTCCCAATGATTCCTTAAAACAGGTCAGCCATGAGAACTGCTGCAGTAGGGATCCTTCCATCTACCTCTCTCCTTGCTTTTGCTTTGTTGGAGGCTTTCTATATAGCTATTATGCTCAAGTGCAGCAGCTGCATGCTTAATTGGGAAACAGCAAATGAAAATGACTTGATGTTCACACCTTTACTCTGCTGCACGGATTAATTTCATAAATAAGGGCAGGAAGGAGGGAAAGATACAGAAGGATGCTTTGTGAAAAAAAGAAATCCAATAAATGTGGCTGACGTAGATAGCAAATGCATATATCACAAACAAAACCAAATAAAATGTAAGCAGTGAATTATGGTAAGGCAATACAAGAATGACATTTAAGACTTTCAGTGTGTGAGGACTTGTGACAGAAGTCTCAACCTTTACGAGAGAGAAACCAGGGCAAATATTCAATAGAGCATAACCAAAAATGTCTGTCATAATAATATGCCAACAGTCTTCCACAGGGTCATTTCCCCTGGTAAAGAGATCATAATAGATTTAATTTATTATCTAATTTTGCTTCTTTTATTCCATGAAGATTTTTTTCAAATAGGAAAGGAAAGGCACATCGAGGGGTTTTTGTGTTAAAATAAATAATGTCCAGGAAGAAAATGAGGAAACTGGAGAGATATAAGGAGGATGGGAGGAGAATCATATATTTTATTTGTTGCATCGCAACCATTGCTCTTCTAAGATTTTGTCTTATATGTGACCTTTTATTTCTCTAGATAGATACACAAGGTACAAAATCCTGAGATATATGAGATTACTAAATCTTAGACAATAGTCAATGAGGTTCACATCCACAAGCCATTTCCAGCATTCAAATGAGTCACACGAGCCGTATGTGCAGCCCAGATTTGAAATGTTGCTTCGTACTGTATTTAGCTAGTGAAATGATAAGGCTAGCCAACCCTTTTGAGTCGATTCTGTCTCTTGAAACTTGAGATTGCCTTCATTCCTTCTGTGCTTTTATCCAAAATGCACGTTTGTGGTACTCCAACCACATAATTTTTTAAACCCCAGATATTTCTTACTGGACCACAAGTGGAAGTCTGGAAATAATCAAATTGTTCAGTGCTCTTAATTGATCATTAGACTTTATTTATTGAAGGTTTAGCCTCAGCAAAAAGACTGAGGGAAATCTTCATACAAGAGAGTCCAAAACCAGGAAAATACCTGCTGGCAATTTGGTGCTCAGTGCTGTGCATTACAAAATAATCTTTTTTTCATCTCTGATACGAGTAGGCAAGTAATTGTCATATGGCATAGGGTGCACACAAGTTCCCTTTGGACTCCAGTTGTCCTCTCAGTTTTTCATCTATGCGGTGAATTGGGGGGATCCCAGCAAACACCTGGCTTCTAAACTTACTTGTTGCAGATCTTCCTGTGTCTGTAAAGTTTGACTGAATAAGAGCAGTTATTAGGTATTACTGGGTAGTTAAAATATGGCAACATATGTGCAGCTTTTTAATGATTTTTTTAGTTGTGTGTTTTTTTTTCCTGAGGGAATGCCTAACTGGGCAAGGAGGCAGGCATAATGTGTGCTTCAACTGGGGGTTGTTTGCAGTTGAAAACAAAGCTGCAGAAGGTCAGAACGGGTCACTTGCACAATAGTGAGTGTTTCTAAATTGCTTGTTTTCTTGTTGGCATATTAAGAGCCTGGTTTAATATTTGCCAGTCTTTTCCATGCAGAATATTACTGTAAGGGATACAAGATCAAAATGCATAAGAAACCGCCCTACCTAGGCATGGCCCAAAGGTATAGCTTTTAGTTTGTCTGTCTCTGAACAACATTTTTAGTCCTCAGAAGATCAAGTCAGTCAGCAAATACAATTAATTTCTTGACAATTTGTGACAATTCTGTAAGTAACATGTCACTTCAATTTAATGTATTAATAAAATTGAATGCTTTTTTTAAGTCGAAAATGCAAGGAAGCCATTTTGAGGGAAGTTAGAAAGCATGAAACAAAAACCTACAAAGAGATAAAAAAGAAAGGAAAAAGGAAGGAAATAACAAGATCAGAGTCGTCAATGTGTCCTGTGAACAAATCCTTTTGCCACCTTGCCCTGTTTGGGATCACATTTGCCCAAAAGCAGAGAGCAGACTGCTATTTGACTAAGTCAAAACAACAGAAACCCAAAAGATGGTAACATGCAGTCTGTACTTCAGTCTGCATCACTCTCTCATTTCATGCATTCATTCACTTGCAGCTGCCTTCCCTCATCTTCAAGACTGCATCAAGGCTTCCTGCTGCCAGGCTACAGCGAGACATCTCGGCTCGGCCATCCCGGAGGCAGAATGAAGGCAGCCGTGAGTGATTGAAGGTAACAGAGGGACTAAGTGCTCAGTAAACAATACATTTGTCTATGAAAAATCCGGTACCCCAGGCCAACTGTCCATTTGGCCCAACCCCAGCATTTAACAGTTGTTCAAAACTATTTGTATTCCATTATAGTTAATTTTCCCCACATATTTATTGTCAAGGATTGCTACTATGGACTCCAGCTCTGGAACTGGACTGACCTGTCTCGTCAAAATCAGAGTAACGCCAGCAGAGGCTGGAGATTCCCGTGAAAACTGCAAGTGAAGGCTGAAGTACATGATGTATTTCAATGTAACTTATTTTCACCCTGTGTAGCCTATTGTCTGGTGAGCACAGGGATCTCTGTGAAGAATGTTGTGTGCCTTGAACAGTAACAGAGCATGAGCACAGCATGGTGAGCTATAAAATGGTTTTGGGTTTTTTTCTGCTAGGATATGCCTTGTCTTACCCCTACCACATACACAAAAAGTGCTGGAGGGTGAGCGCTTGAAAAGAACTCATTGTTGGCCAATTTTCCATCACTTGTTTTGAGGGAAAGAATTTAGCTCAAAAATGAACTGTACCCTTCTCATTTTATTTTTTAGATGTTGTTTTCTAGAAAATAACTAACACTAAACAAAACACTGAAGGCTGACTTGTCAGCTAGCAAAAATAATTACATGAAAAGACATGACTAAGATTCTAAGACTGCTGTAGCTTCTGAAAACACAAGAAATGTTTATTTAACTGTGTGTGAATTTCCAAACACTTTTCATATCTCTGCACAGAACACGTGAGCATAATTCTGTCAGACTTCCATCTATCAAGTCTTCTTTGTTTCTGGCAGGCTTTGAGAATAGAATCTGTCATGTGTAAACTCAGGAAACTCGTTGCAAAAGCATGTCTTTCAGAGAGCATTTGTCTTGTCTTACCTATTCTCAGCACTGGTGAGGAGTGTTGGCATTTCTGTTAGCTGCTCCCAAGACTGCTCCTAACAATCCATGTATGGAAGAGCTCTACACTCCCAGGCCATGTGTGATGGGATCTCCCTGCAGGAAAAGGCAGGATGGACCTTTCAGTTCTCAGTGTTTATTTTATGTTATGTCATTTTTAACATAATAAAAGCAAACAAAATTACAAAGGAAAACCCCAAGGTTGAGTGGTGATATTTGAGGTACTTCTTACTTTCTGTAGGTATGCAGCCACTCAACAGTGGTTTGCAGTGATCCTCACAACCTTATGTATATGGAGAGAAGGCTCTGAGGTGATCTTATTATGGCCTTTTGGTATCTTAAGGTGGCCTTCAAGAAATCTGGGGAGGGACTTTTTAAGCTGTCAGGTAATGATAGTACTAGGGGGAATGGAACCAAGCTAGAAATGGGTCTCACCCCATGAGGGTGGTGAGACCCTGGAACGGGTTGCCCAGAGAGGTGGTGAAAGCCTCATTCCCAGAGGTGTTTAAGGGAAGGCTAGATGAGGCTGAGGCTCCAGACAGCCAAATCTATTGTGAGGTGTCCCTGCTGACAGAGCAGCTGGAAGATGACTTCTCAATCAGAATATTCCTTTTGAAGCTGTGGGGGCAAACTTTTATTTGCTTGTATACAGTATCAAGAGATCACAGGTCAATTCAGTTTAGTGGAAAATAGTTTGGGGGGAACAGAGGTTGATGTTCTTGTAGTATTTGTCTTCTAATCAGCATGAAGAGGCAGATAATGTTCACAGATTAAATTTACATTCAGATTTGTTAAAATCTGTAATAGATTCTGCTTGGGTCCACTTCATGGTAGCAGATATCAATACAAGGGGAATATTAGAAGACTCAGATTACAGCTTCACTGATAAAAGCTTCTTCACCAAGCTGCGGCCCCTTACTTCTCCACAGATGGGTGAACTTTTAAGAGAGAGCAACTCTAAAGCCACCAGGTTACTTTGACATGTCATAGCTCTTGGTCCAGGTCTCCCATGAGCTGTGCATGATACCCTTGTAGCCTTCAAATCTAGGGGGTTTCGTTGTTTGTAAAATCATTCTCCAGGTAGCTTGGTTCGTTACAGTATGACTTTAAGGTTGCATAGTGTCACTACAGGGAATGTTCGGTACCAACAGGCAGAAAGCCTCACAAAATAGCATCTTAATGTTGGCAGGTTGGAAAGAGCCTCTCAATAATCATGCAAGGGCAAACAAACAGAAGTCCTTGATGCCTGCCTTTCAGAAATAGCTATGTGGAGGTTGGTTTTAAAAAAACCTGAAATCGCTTTTCATGGCTTGCTCTTCCCCTTGCAGCTGTTCTGAAGCTGATTTCTACTACATTTTCCAAATTATTGTCCTCTTGTCCTAGTTATCTTTCCATTTATTCTACTCCTATATTGCTTACAAGTATTATGAATGTTAGCATCACATAAATAAAACAGTATATGACAATTATTTAAGCTAAAAGTCTACGTGTAGCACTCAACCAATAAATGGTACAGCAGGTGATAACAGGGTGATTTTTTTAAAGGCAGACATGAAATATCCGTGTTATTTCACACCAGGTACAGGAGGCTGACTGGCTCTCCTCATACAGATGCTGGTATTTGGAGCAGGAAGGATAGGGAAGACTCTGAATATGGAGCAGCTCCAAGAGTGCTGGGCCCACCTTCAGCATCCTACTTTCACACATCCCAAAGGACGTGATCTCTGCCAGCAATTTCCTTCTTTGTTATGTCTTGTGGATGTGCCATCTTGCCCACAAACTTAACCTCTTTGCTTACTGCTGGCTCAGCCTCTTACTCTATAGTTACAGCTGAGATCAAATGAGCAACCCAAAAGGATAGAAGCAACATTCATTGCCTAAGTATATTTGAAGCAGCTGAATGGAATGGAGACTTTTACACACAGGATGATGTCTATCTCCCATTTCTGAGGTAAAATGTGGATTTTTTTTTTTTTCTTTAAATTGATTTTTTAATGTAAATATGCACCTCTCTTTACTGTTGCAAATAGCTGCTATGGGAATGTGATCTCAGAAATGTCTCTACATATCCTGACACAGGACTGAGGCATCTAGAAGAAAGTGAAAATAAATTAAAGTAAATAATCAGAAGCTCTGTGTGTTTAGTTACATTAATTTCTATTTAAAGACTACTTTGCAGATATTCCTTTGAGGGCTCTGAAGTGTATCTTGTCATATGTTAGATTTTCTAAGCACTGATAGATTTCTGATGACTGATGGAGACTGGTACTACTTTCCAAGTGATCAATGTGATTTCCTTTCATCTTCGAGTTTCTATGAAGCAACCCCTAATTTAAAGTCTAATATGTTTCTTCTGTTCCCTGATGCAGCAGATGGCACATGTGACTACATCCTACTTTCAAATTCCTATGTGACATTTATTATTCATCAGAAAGGAAGTTAAAAAATATTATCTTTCCAGCTTCTGGTTTGGCTAATCATATAAATTCAAGAAAATATTGCTTAAAAGCTGTATTTGAAGATCCAAAAGCCATTAAAAGTATAGCATAGGGGCCACCCAGTGGGGCAGGGATGTATTGTTCTGTCAAAACACAGTTCAACTGTTGAAAACAGTCTTTTGCCCCTATTTTCCATATTGTATATCTGTGTTCATCTGATGATACTTCTCCATTAAATACTGAGGGAGTTGGAGCAATGATCAAGTACTGGTGATCATCCATTCAAATATTCTTCTATTTTCAAATACAGATTCATTTTATAAGGCTCTAGAGAAAGGCTTATTAATGCCTCTTTCCAAATTACAGGCAAGGCTGTCACTTGTTTGTGCAGGTAATTATCTTTGATGTATCTTTGGTTAAAGTGGTATTTTGTCTGATTAACTGAAACTTCGTATTTTTAAAGGCACATGGTGTGTGTAGCATACAGCAGGATTAAAAAGGGTCTTTGACAACAAGGCAAATCTGTCTGAGGAATAGAAGGGGATTGGATGCTAGTAGCTTATTTTTTTCTTTAGACTGAAGTATTTCTAGTGTTGGGCTTTCAAAGACACCAGAATAGAATAGAATAGAATAGAATAGAATAGAATAGAATAGAATAGAATAGAATCAATCAGGTTGGAAGAGACATCCAAGATCATCCAGTCCAAACTATCACCCAGCCCTATGCAGTCAACTAGACCATAGCACTGATTACTGGTATTCAGGAGGACTTTCTAGGAAATGACATGTTCTCCTAGATCTTGTACAGCTTACAGAGCATGAGTCCCAAGTTTACTCAAAACTGACTTCACTATGTATGTTCTGACCCGGACCTGGAGTTCGTAGACTTTCTACACTGTTCCTTCTGCTAATGGTTGTGAGTCAAAAATAATGGAGGTACAACTGCAGATTCTGTTTTGGTTTTCTAAAAACAGAGTAGAATTAATCTAGAGGTTGAAACTGATTTAGTTTCCAAATGCAATAAGGCACTCTGGGTTATGCCTTCCTGCTATGTCTGCTCAGCCTTTTGAGTACAGAAATCGGTTCCATGGTAACACAGTTTTAAATTACCACATATAGCTGTTCTTAAATATAAAAACAAGTCACTGTATGAAACAACCTATGAAATACCTAAACTAAATAAAAATCATAGAATCAACCAGGTTGAAAGAGATCTCCAAGATCATCCAGTCCAACCTAGCACCCAGCCCTATCCAGTCAACTAGACTGTGGCACTGAATGCCTCATCCAGTCTTTTCTTGAACACCTCCAGGGACAGTGACTCCACCACCTCCCTGGGCAGCCCATTCCAATGGCAAATCACTCTCTCTGTGAAGAACTTCCTCCTAACATCAAGCCTATAAAAAGTGTCTCTTACCAATTCATACTACTGCTACTGGACTGCAGTCACAATGACTAAATAGACTTTGCATGGCGTCTGTTTACCCCCGTTATTGAAGTTAAACCTTCCTGCATGCAAATAAACATTTAAAGAAGAAAAGTGGATCTCTTAACAGACTCCGCATTCTCAGATTCAGAACATATATACATATATAGCAATTTATCTGGTCATTATTCTTCACTGTACACCATATCACTGTGCAATCATAAATTCAAAGGTCTTTGTCATTTTTTGATGCTGATAATTAAATTTCACTGGCAGTAAAGCTAGATGCATTTAGCAGAGGTTACACTGATGTGTGATTTTAATCTGAATTACCTTGTAGAGAACTTCCCTACCAAAGGAAGATCAGATGAGATGCTAAGAATATGTCTGCCTTCCATAGTCATAAAATACCTACTTCAATGAAAAATATTTTAAGCTTTGGAAGAATGTAGATCTTTTTAGTCTTATTGTTGCTGCTTACTTAATGTTTTCAATTGTTAAATTGACCACTTCCTTATGCAAATGAATCCAGGATCTTCAGGTCTTGCAGTCATAGAATCATATAATCACAGAATGGTTTAGGTTGGAAGGGACCTCAAGGGTCATCCAGCTCCAACCCCCTGCCATAGGCAGGGACACCTCCCACTAGAGCAGGCTGCTCAAGGTCTCATCCAGCCTGGCTTTAAACGCCTCCAGGGAGGAAGCATCCACAACCAGAGTCATACTCTTCTTCCCCAACAGGCTATCATCCTTGTTACACCTTGTAAAAATTTCTGTTAGAATATAATTCCCAGAAAATACTCAGAGTGAGGGAGTCAGCACGAGTATGACCTCTTGTGAAACTGAATAGTTAAACATAGAAATGTGTGGAATTCTTGGCCATCTTTTCCAAAGAGGTGTCCTTGTGTCAGTATTCTTGAAACCTGAAAAGTTACCTTTATAATTGCTTTTAAAAGTAAGAAATGGAGATCAAGATAACACGTAAGGCTGAGTAGTACTGGTGTTTCTCAAATCTTGGCTCATTTTTTGCTTCTCAGTGAATGAAAATCTTCATCTTATGAAAGTCTGACCTCTTGATTTGTGAAACTTGGATTAATTCTAATGAGACTTATGAAATATTTTTTTAAATGTTAGAATTAAAGCAGGCTGCTACCCTTATCACTAGAAAATAGCTTTTTTGTTTGTGGTTTAAGGTTTTTTTAAACTAAAGTTAGCCAGTAGGAACCCAATGTACTAAATTGAAGTATAACCCTTGCAAGTAGTCCTTGTGGTGATAACACTTCCTACCAACACTGTTTTCTTAAAGGCAGTATATGTTTTCAATCTGAGATTTCTTTAGCTATGTCTCCTTGTAGTTCTTAACTAGCTATTAAAATAACTGAAATTTATTATCCTTAATATTAAAAACGCTACTGACAGAGAGACTAATAAAATCATACTCTTTAAAGCTCCTGAAATTTATTTGCCTTTGAGAGACAGAAATAAAACAGTAATTATTAGTCCAAGGATTCTGTAGGTTAATCTAATTAAGAATCCAGACTTGTTATGTCTTGGTTGGAGTCCTAGTACCAAAGGAATTTATAGCTCATTTCACTAGAAACTTGTTTTTGCCATCTGCCTGCAGGAGAAAAAAAAGGGGGAGGGGGGAGCAAACTGCTGCAGTACCTACAGCTTGCATTGCACTTCCACAATGCATCACATTATTGCTGCTACATCCAGATGGGCTGCTCAGTTCCTGTGTAGTTAGTAACATTCTTCAGACTTCATCGCAATGGGAGAAAAATATTTGTGGCATAGCTAGTTATAGCTTGTAATTTGAAAATGCATTGGTTTAGCATACACAGAGTGAATGTCTCCTTCTTACTCTTTCTCTTCCCCATCTTTCCTTGCAGCTCTCTCTGACACTAAACCTCAGATATCATAATGGTAGAGAAGACCTAATAGATATTAATATGGTAACACAATCTTTTATGGCTTTAGTTCCAGACTGTTAAAACTCTAGGACCTTTTTTTTTTTTTTTTATGTATGCATATAAATTTCTTACCAAATTTGATTGTGATCTAATTGCAGAGTTATTTCAGTCAACTTCTGGTCAACTGTGGGTTTGGAAAACCACAGAACTTCCATAAACTTCTCATCTGTCTGGTGATAACCTCATATTTTTTTCTATTCAAATTTTATACTTGTTAAAAAATAGAGCTATAAATGCACTTACAGACAGGTGAAACCCATTGTCTGCTGCTGAAGGAAATATTTCCCACAGAAAAAAATATTTTTCCCTCTCAGCTTTTCTGTACACTTTCCACTCATCAGACTTAATTCAACGGACAGGTAGTAAAGAGTCCAAACACTATATTTTGTCACAGAATCACAGAGTGGTAGGGGTCAAATCTCCAGGGATTATGTAGTCCCACCCTGCTGCTAACACAGGTTCACCTAGATCAGGTTGCACAGGAACATGTTCAGGCTGGTTTGGAAAGTCTCCAGAGAAGGAAGACAACTCCACAACCTCGCTGGTCAGCCTGTTCCAGCATCCTCACAGAAACAAAAAAAAGTTTGTCCTTATGTTTAAGTACAGCTTCCTGTGTTCTAGTTTGTACCCACTGGCCCTTGATCTATCACTGGCTACCATGAGAATAGCTCAGCCCCATACTCTTTACCCCCACCCTTTAGATATTGATGAACGTTGATAAGAATCCACCTCAGTTCTCTTTCCGCCTGGCTAAACAGCCTTAGATCTCTCAGCCTTTCCTGGTAAGGCAGGTCCTCTGGTCCCCTCATCGTCTTTGTGGCCATCCATTGGCCTATCTCCAGTAACTCCTTATCTCTTTCTCACTGATGATAGATTAAGAATGAGAAATCCAAAACACAAATTCCTGCAGTTATTTCTGGGGACTTAAAAAACTTCAGCCTGAGATGAACAAAACACAGGCAAAATATCTGTGTTTGATTATATGAAATCAGATTTTCCATCTCCCTTCAATATGATCCCAGTCTTTGTTTCTAGACCTGTCAAAATGAAGGAAAAAAAAACTTAACTCTTCCAAAGTAATTATTGGAACCAAGTAACAAATGAAGCTTTTAATGTCTGAAAGGTAGCCCTAATCTAAATGCTTGTTATTTTATAGCCCCTGAAAACTATTTCCTTACTCGATCAAAGCCTAGCTGGTCAACGGGCTCACCTACCTTCTAACACCACTGTATACAGCACCCTGCTTTCTAGCTGCAGATAGCTGTAAGATTTTGTTTCCCATTAAGTACTCACTTTAGGAAACTGGTGGCCAAATTTGGTTTTGGATTGTTTTTTCTCCTCTGTATTTCTGGAAGTGCAGTTTTCTCCTGAGTGTGAATGAAATTGAAACAGACTCTCCAAAGCACTGTGTGCATGGAATATACCTTTTAAGTCTGATCAGGGTGGAATTACTCACAGCAAAGTCTTTCTTATGCTGGTGGAGTGCTCTGCATCTGTGGATCCAAAACTGTACTTATGCAAATTGAGCTCTGAAAACAAGGCTGACTTCCACATCCATTGTTTTTCGTCCCCTAAATAAATATTCTCGGAAAGGAAAATCTAATGACATGAAATTAAATTATTTCACAGGATTTTGTCTTCTTTATCCAAGTAATCATTTGGCCTTTCTGGTGAGGCTTTATTATTTTCACAAATAATTCTCTGTGATACCCATGCAGATGAAACACTAACACAGATGATCATTTAAAACTCTCATTATTCCTCATCAGAACTTCAATAAATCATGGTAGTATTATCATTATTCAGACTTGTTTTGACAAGGCTACAACCTTCATGTTTCAAAACGAGTTAGGTCTGAATTTATCTAAGCCCAGGGTGCTTTATGTGCTCCGAAAATGTCATGAAATTTGCGCTGCTATATATCTTCATAGTGCTAATTTACCACCAGAACCATATGTTCCTAATCTTAGATTACAGCTGTATAAAACACTCAAAATTGTGTTCATTAAAAGTACGCCTGTGGTTAGGTCAGCCAATCTATATCTATTTTAGGCATGAGGCAGGGTTCATACTCTATTGCTAGCCATTTTGTAGCACACACAGAGCAACTGAAGAGACTATAAGACATAATTTTTTTTTGCCCATGAATGGAAAGTTCAGATTCTTATTCAAAGGAATGTGCATACATTAAACATTTGCTACTCTCCCAAATAGAACTTCAATTCTGGCACAGAAATGAAAAGCCAAAGGTGACGCTTCAAAGTGTGTGTTTATTTTTGTAAATATTCAGGGCTAGCACTGTCTGAAGGGGGCCTGCAAGAGGGCTGGGGAGGGACTATTTACAAGGTCTTGTAATGACAGGACGAGGAGTAGCGGGTTTAAACTGGCAGAGGGGAGACTTAAAATAGATGTAAGGAAGAAGTTCTTCCCGGTGAGGGTGGTGAGACACAGGCACAGGTTGCCCAGGGAGGTTGTGGCTGCCCTCTCCCTGGAGGTGTTCAAGGCCAGGCTGGATGAGGCCTTGAGCAACCTGTTCTAGTGGGAGGTGTCCCTGCCTATCACAGTATCACAGTATCACAGTATCACCAAGGTTGGAAGAGACCTCACAGATCATCAAGTCCAACCCTTTACCACAGAGCTCAAGGCTAGACCATGGCACCAAGTGCCACGTCCAACCTTGCCTTGAACAGCTCCAGGGACGGCAGGGGATTGGAACCAGATAAGCTTTGAGGTCCCTTCCAACCTAAACCATTCTATGATTCTATGATCCCATACTTTTGGTTCTTTTATAACAAGCTGGGGCAAAATACCATCAAGTACACTGAAGCCGAGTGTACTTCTGATCTGAAAGAAACACATCTGGCAAAACCAAGCGTTTTGAAGATGCAAGCTTATGGCTGCCTGTCCTACCCTCTCACCATCAACATGATGCATGGAGACATGCTAGCATATATGTTGTTATATGTAAGAACATACATGTTCCTCTGAAGGAAATTCCAGTGTATTGTGCATTACACGAAACGCCAGGCAATAACGTTCATTTATTTTTGGTGGTGTTGTTTAAGCCAGTCAAAGAGATACATAAAACTTACATGAGTCGTTGGCACGCAAGTTATTGCTTCCTGAGGACTGTAGCAAGTTGCTGAAACCTTTTTGAAATGATGTCAGTATTTTTTGTAATTGAATATGCATATTTTACATGTTGGAGGCTGAAGCACACTTTTTTTGGCAGGCTCTTCCAACAGATGCACATGCTGGGGCCTCTTCTAGGAGGTCTTACAGCATACGTAAGTCAATATTTGTGCATAATTTATAAAACTGAGCAGTAGAACATGGCTTTTCCATCAAATTTACACGATCATATTTCCCTCACTTAGTTTTTTGCTTAAGGAAAACAGGATGTAGAAGCCCCAAAGACCTCAAGATGGGGAGGGGGAATCTAACCCCAAATTTAAAATGCAGGATGAGGAACTGAACATTATTACCTAATTCTAGTAGAAATTGACTTCTTTTTGTTGGTTTTTTTTTCCTGAAGGAAAAGTACAAATGGAAAATAGAAACAAAAGAGGGTACTGAAGTCTTGCAATTAGTCTTTCAATCCATACTCTTATCTCTGAATGCTTCTCTTTAATTAGCCTGTCTTTCAATTTCCTTCAAGTTTTGATGAAAGTGATAAGCAGAGGCAAGGTTGTACTGAGCAGAAACCAATTTTCAAAACATGTCTAAAGTGTTCATAATATTAGTCAAAGAGCTGCCTACCTATATTCTACTTCTTTGTACTGCCTTCCTGTATTCCATCTATAAGAAAGAGAAGATCCATAACAAACAAGTTTGCAAGGGAAATTAACTGCCATGTCTCAATCATAGAACCATAGAATGGGCTGCTCTGGAAGGGACCTCCAAAGGTCATCTAGTCCAGCACCCCCTCACCCCTTCCCCTCCCAAGTCATCCTCAATTAGATCAGGTTGCCTAGGCCCCCATCAAGCCTCACCTTGAATATCTCTGGGGGTAGGGCCCCAACCACCTCCCTGAGCAACCTGTTCCAGCACTCCACCAACATCATAGTAATGAACTTGTTCCCAACATCCAATCTCAATCTACTCTGTTCTAGATTGAAGCCATTGCCCTCATCCTGTCACTGCAAGCCTTTGTAAAATGTCTCTCTCCATCCTTCTTGTAGCCCCCTTCAGGTATTGGAAGGCTGACATGAAGTCTCCCTGGAGCCTCCACTTCTCCAGGCTGAACAACCCCAGCTCCCCCAGCCTGTCCTTGTAGCTGCTCCAACATGGTGCTGTAGGGACAGGTCACTGGATTCAACCCACTCATTTTTGGTACTACCAAGCTATTTTGAAACAGCTAAAAGATCCACTGGGTAAATATGCCAAGATTTAAGTACAGGTTTTATACTCCCAGCAACTTTTACTGACATTCTTCTGTAGACAATGCTTCTAACATCTTGCTGTAATAAACTTCAAATAAAATGATAATGATGTCAAAGATACAGTGTTAGATCTGGCATCGAGAACACAATTTACTCATAGTGATAAAATTTCTATATATACTAGAGAGAACTAGCTAAGAATTCAGCTTTATCAAGTGTATCATAATACAAATAACTGGAATAATGAGTCTAAGGACAATTTCCCAGTATGCAGATGTGATTAAATTGAGTGGAACATCAAGTAATGAGGAGTAATAAAGAAGGACTTGAATCACTGAAGAAATATGCCTGAGCTCATTTATAGCAAATAGGCTTTGACAAAGACTGATGTATCATTAGGTGCAAAAAGGAAAGGGACTTCATCTGTGTGAATGAAATGGTGTAGCAGTCTCCTGATTTCAGACACATGATCCATACCTCTGCCAATAGCCTATGCAATACACTTATATATAAAGTACACTTTATATATAAACATCATTCTTCAGCAACTGTAATATGAGATTAATAGAAAGTGTGAACTATCAAAAGAAAGCAAAGAGAAAGGGAAGAAATAACAAAAAAACAACCAAACAAAAAAAAATCCAAACCAAACAACAAAACAGAGGAATAAAAGTGGGAAAATGACAGTTCTTTGTGGTTTGGGCTTTTGTTGTTAGAAAATGGCTGCTGTACATAAAGTGATAGAGGGTACACAAACACTGCCTGTTTCAATTTGTCTCCTTATTTCAAAGATGAGGCATACCAGTCCCCAAGAGAAGGCAAATAAATGTTTGTCAAGAATAGTAACATATGGAAATGTGTTTTAGGTATGATTATGATCTTATATGTAAATCTCTGTGTAATGGTTGAAATTAAATATTACTCTGGATAAGGAGTTGATTATGCAAAAGTATACAACAGCAAATTTCCATGGCAGTGGAATACTCTGAGAGATGATTTTAAAAAGTCAGAAAATACCTGTGTTTCCAGTTCCTTTGAACTGAATATTATAAACCAGGCAGCTATCTAACCACTATATCACGATTCTAGCACAATATTTCTTCAGGATTTCTGCCATGCCTCAGGAAGCCAGATGTGATTCCACAAGAGCAGCGCAGAGCAAGTATGGCCGTTCCCATTCTGCTGTGATTATACGAGTGTTTTCCATCAAGAAATATTGTCATTATCTGGATTCTGAAAGGATATTTTACTACCAGGGCATTCTTGAAAGGGAACCTCAATAGCAGAAAAAATATCTCCTGTGAGAGACATGACAAAAACAAAATTACCACAACTAGTTTATGGCTGTGCTAATACCAGCACTGCTTTTGCCAAGTCATTATTTCCCTTTGTTTCTTTACACACACTGCCTGTATCTCTTGGCTAATGTGATGACACTTAAACCGCTGAGATTGTCATTTTGCTGTTTTGCATATGTCTAGCCAGTTCCTTTGATGTATAGACACACATTTCTGACAGTAATTATTATTAAAAGCAGTGCTGTTTAACCACATGTGGTACTTCTAAATTTTCTCTGTCTTTTCTAATAAGCAAACGTATGAAGCCAGAGGGAGCAGAAGAGTGCAAGAATCTGAAATCATGCAATGTGTGTCAGAGAAAGTGCCAATAAGTCACTCTACTTTGGGTAAATGCACTGGCTGGTTTATGTCTGAGGTTCAGATAAATTAGTAATGAGAGTGGAAGCCAAAGGAAACCATCAGATTGCTTCATTAAGAGTCCTCCCACCCCTGCCCCATCCCTCCAGATAAATAACATTTTGATCATTCTGTAAGATTAAAGAAACTAGACCAAGAGAGCTCTATTATGAGCCATTGAATAACTGAAGTCAATAAGGAGACACTAATTTCTGTCAGCCAAAGATAGAAAACCAAGGACTGTTCAAGAGTTGCAGTAAAGAAAGGCAGTGCTACAACTGATCACACACTGGGTACTTAAGTGCCACTGTCTGTGCAGCGCCTTGACTATACCATATCCATGGTCACTGGAAATAATGCTTCCTAAACTACTTATTAACCTGAATATACTCATGTTCAGTTAGAAAATTAAATGGATTATTCCCACCTCCTTGATTTCATTTTCTGCCTCTAATTTTAATTGTTGGTGGTGGTGACGTTGTTATTTATCACATCCATAATTTTTATGCTAACTCTACCCCCTGTCCCCCCAAAAAGAAAATCAAATACATTCAAACAAATTCTGTTTTCAAATGCACATCTCTCTGGACAGAATACGCCTTTGAGGGCAATTTTAGTTTGCTCTCTATGCAGAAAATAAACCAGTCCAAAGCACAAATAAGGTTTTCTGTTTTCTAATTCCAGCATGTGGTTACTTCACAGTGCTACAAAGGCTGTTTGAGCTCAGGTAGGAGTGAGTGAAGAGACTGGTTCTTTTCTGAACCTGCATCTCGTTATTTTCCTCTTCAGACACTTGCTTCAATAACAAGTAATTTATTTATTCTTCTCATAATAAATATTGGCTTGCTTTGATAATAGCTGGAGGGTATCAGTCAGTTTGTAGCATGGTCTTGGGAATAAAAGAAGCATCTACTGTCTTGTAAAATAGAAAATAAAATTCTGCTCAATTTATGAAGCTCCCTGAGGTGATGGGATTGAATATTCAAATAAATTCAGAAAGCACTGGACTAGAAGAGTTTTAAATGTGCCTTCAAGAGGCACAGTGTTTGACTCTAAAAGCTGAGTTTGTTGGCTGCAGCAAAAATATTTCTCATTTACCCAGGAAAATGAAAACAAACAAATAAACAAACAGAGACCCAAAACAAACCTGGAAAAAAACAAACCAACCAACCTACCAAACAACAACAAAGCACACAAAACCCCCCACACCTACAAAACAAAACACCTACTGTGCTAGTTTGAAGCTAGCTAGAATGTTTCGGTGAGAAGGGTTAGATCACAGGCTGTGAAAAGGAAACAGGGTGATGCCTACTTCACTCACAGGCTTGCTGAGATGTGTAAGAACAAGAATCAAAACACAGATAAGGCACTACTTCTTGGGGCATTGCCTGAGCTGCATTTCTCTCTCCAGCCTCTCTGCTGTCTCTCTGATTAATCCACTTTGCTCCCTAACCCCCTGGCCAAACCCCCATTCTTCCTTGGGACTGGGGGTGAGGTTGAGAGGGGTGGGAGAAGGTGGAAAGTCAGTTGGGAGCCCCTCCTGGGGACTCAGGTTTCTGGGAGGGTTGTTGTGTTTCTGTATTACCTTCTACCTTGTATATTTCTGTATTGTGCTAGTTTGAGCCTAGCTGGGATGTTTTGGTGAGAAGAATTAGATCATAGGCTGTGAAATGAAAACAATGGTGAGGTCTACTTCACTCACAGTCTTGCTGAGACGTGTAAAGAAGAAAAGCAAAACAAAGATAAAGTCACTTCTGCTTTGCCTGCTGGGGAGAACTGAGGCTGAGGCTGCTGGCTGAACTCCATCTTGCTTTCTAACCTCATCCTCCATTTGCTTGGCTGATTCACCTTTGCTGCTTAATCCTCTTGGCCGAACCTCCATTCTTCCTTGGGACTGGAGTAAGGTTGAGAGGGGTAGGGGGAAGGTGAGGGGTGGTTGAGAGCCCCTCCTGGGGACTCAGGTTTCTGGGAGGGGAGTTGTGTCTGTATTACCTTTTTACCTTGTATATTTCTGTATATAACTGTATATACTGTAAATATCTGCTTGTAAATTGTGCCAGCTGTAAATATAAGCTTCATTCAAATTTCCAGAGCCGACTGAGTCTAGTCTGGGTGATTTCTAAAGTGGGGGGTGGGGGACACCTAAACCATCACATGTATATAACTCTATATACTGTAAATACCTGCCTGTATGTTGAGCTAAGCTGTAAATATAAGCTTCATTCAAATTTCCAGAGCCGACTGAGTCTAGTCTGGGTGATTTCCAAAAAGGGGGGGGGGGGGGGGGGGGTAACACCCAAACCATCACACATCCAATAAACAACAAAGCACTGGGAAACTCATTACAGCATCCTAGTCTATGAAGATAAAAAGGCTTCTGCTACTTGATACTGCCAAGACAAGTAATCACCACGTTGCACAGTGAAAGATCATAAGAGTTGCTAATAAGTGTACTTTCAGGGTTATTAATATTGGTAATCAGAAATGTGTTTTGCTGAGATCCCTGATAAGAATTAACATATCTTATTATTTTTGATTGACAGGGGCAAGCAGAATGTGATCACGTTTATTTAATATCTTTTTATTTACTCTATTTTTACTCTTCAGAGACTTCCAGGAACAGGAAAAAGGCATTTTTTAATACTGGCAACACTAGGGAATTTCACAAAATAGAGGCTTATGAGATTTACTTTCTGATTCTTTTTTAATTGCCTGTTTGATGTTAAAGTACATTCACTTTGAAATCTCTAGTACAAAGATTTGCGATATTAATAGCCTCAAGCTATTGTGGGTTGAGTCTGTCCTTATGGAGATAGAATACAGGCAAATTTTCTCCTCCCCACCCTTCATTTTACAGTAAACCAGTAGTTGCACAAGAAATTTGACCAAAATACTGACTCAATTGCAGTCTTCATGTGTAAAACTTCTTATATAAATAATTTTGTAAAATATTAATGTAAAAGACATGCAGCTGAAACATCAATTATTGAACAGGAAGTAATTAAAGGAAAGATTTGCTGAGGCTGGAGTAGAGTGGAAAGAAAAGCGAAACATCTAAATCTTCAGTGGAATCATGAAGTTTTCTATTATTTGCAATGTAAATTTCCCACACACTCAGACATGCAGCTCTCCAATCCTTTATTTTACTACAACTGAATGGCTTTTTCACAAGACCTGAGAAAGCCTGGCCACTGGTTCTCCAAGAGATATGGAAAACCTGAAGGTCAGAACATAATTGATGCTAACATCCCATTTCTGAGCTAAGACTTTTCCTTCTTATCTTTATCTGCAGAGCTTTCACCAATCACAATACAGGGTGATTCAATGCACTGAAATATTTTTCCCTTTGACTTCAATGAAACAGGGATTTTGGTTACAGTTTCAGCATTTTCTTGCACTTCATCCTGATCTATTCCAGCACATCCAGAACTGTCCCTTGTGAGGCATAGTTATATTCTGGACACATTACTGTCAGCATACACTGGAGACTGACTTCAGAGCATCTGCCATACACTGGTGTGGAAAGCGTTGGAGCTCTGATGGCATTCTCCACAGTGGTGCCAAGTTGCTCTTGTGGGAAATGCCAGAGACCCCAAGAGAACCCAGCAGCCCAACGTGGCGCAGCCAGATTTAGAGAGAACGCTGCTTGAACGTGGCTATAATAACCAGAACAAAGTGATGAACACCTTGGTTGCCACTGCCATTATCAGCAAAGTCTATGCACCTTGATATCATGTCAGTGGGAGGAAGAGAGTTCTCACTTGCTAAGGGATGCGCGTGTGGAAACTTGGTGCATCTCATCATCAGAATTGCCTTCTCCTGTCACCTCAGACTACCCAGTCTGGTCAGAGTTCAGTGGAGGTGCCACCTTCCAGTTCAGACATGGAAAACAGACAGTGCTGCTCAGGAGACTGCATCTCTGGGTCATTCTGGCTCTGTCACCTCAGATGGTCTATGCCTTCTTCTGAGAGGACTCTGAAACCACCACCATCTCTCCTTACTTCCAGTTGCGCTGCCACATTAGGGTGACTAGGAATCCACTGGTGCCAACTACAACCTGTCCTAAGCTGTGTGCTGCATCACAGAGTGTATGTACTGTCCATAGGTCAAATCAGGCTGAGTGCCAGGATCAGGTCAGGCACACCACAAGATTATGATAAATGAGAAGTCTTAGAAATGCTGTCTGTGATACACTACATACCTCTAATTTGACGCTGGACCCTAGAGTGTACCTTGGTGTACCCTATAGAGCCTTTGAAGCTTTTGTTTCCCAGCTTGAAAGACTAAAAGCACTGCATCGCCGTAGACACAATATATAGCATGAGTAACCACAAGTTCCACGTGAAAGTATAATTAAGCCATGCTGTTGTAATTTATTGACCTGTCTATTCACTGAAATATTAATATTTTTAATATAATGTTGATTGTTCACTTATCCTTTGTTCCAGGAACTCAAAATAAAGATTTGTTTTCAGATATATCAGTGTCTGGTATATGTTTTTGCTATTTTGTGGAGATTTGTGTAGTGAAGTCAAATAGGAAGGCTGATCTGTCCGCAACAGACACAGCAAAAGAGAACTCTCATCAGGCACTTGGGAAAGAAAGTGCACTTTTCACAAATAAGTTGTTAATTTCTTTCCCATTTCAGCACCTCTGTACTCAGGGACATTGGAGCAGCTGTGATGAGAATGATGGATGTTTCAAATGGGTTGCCATTGAACTCTTGCAATTTTAAAAGGTCACAGATTGAACAAAATGAAAAACCTGTGTTTTGGCAGAAACAAAGTTACCCTGGCATGGCAATCCTGCCAACAAATAGATTTGTGCTCATACACAACACAAAATTATGTAACTATTTTGAGAATATTTTTAATTCTTTTTTATAAGGCTGTAATCTCTTTACCTGGGGTTTTTTTTCTTCCTTAACTAAATTTAAATTGAGTTACATTTAAATTAAGTTCAATTTCAGGAGTTTGATTTATTATTACTGTGCTTTCATTTATCTTGTGTTCAAAATTTTATTTCAGTTTCTTCCTATACTTCTAATGTTTTATCTGCAAGACTTTTGCATCCCTCAAGTATCTATGTATCACAGATATTCTCACACTGCCAATAAATTAGCTCCTTTTTTATGGCTCTGTTCTGTGTCACTTCTACCACCCAAAGAAAGATAATTCTATTAAGATTTTGGGGTTTTTAATAGTAGTTAAAAGTGAACACTTGTTTCTCTAGTGTTCATTTTCTTCTAATTGTCAATAATCACATTTCTGTGCACATATGTGCTGGTTTGAGGCTAATTGGAATATTTTAATGAGAGAAATTAGATCGTTGGCTGTGAAAAGAAAATAATAGTGATGTCTACATTGGCCATTTGTTCTGCTGAGACATAGAAAAACAAGAACACAAAGAAAGATAAGTCAGTCTCTGTGGCTGCCTGCTCGTCATATTAACTCCTCTGCCAGAAACTGCACAACTTGAACTAATCAATCTTCTTCTAACACCTCTTGCCACCCTTTTCCAGCTCACCTTGCATGTAAGAGAGATACTAAGGGAGGGGAGTTGGAAGAAGGAGGAAGGAGGGGAGTTGGTTTCAAAGCCCTCCTGGGCAGCTCTGCTGCTGGGAGGGGTTTCATATCTCTGTATTTCTTTTAACTTGCATATTACTGTATATAGTTGTAAATACATTTGTATATATTCTGTTGCTTGTAAATTGTGCAAACCTAAAAATACAGCTTCATTCTTTAACCTCCAGCCAGCTGAGTTTAGTCTGGGTTAATTCCTAACCATATGGGGGTGTGGGTAACTCCCAAACCTGCACAATATATCTGAATAGAACAATACTTTCAGCTAGTAACTTACATGAACATTTCCATCTTTTGATTATTCAGTCCCAGAACCACAAAGGTAATTAGTTGCCTAACTCCTGCTTAGTACTAATTTGCTAATGGAGAAAAAGGGAAATACAAACCCACAAATAATAGTCAGGTACACACATACCCTTTCAAATCTTGTTCAGTAGAATAGAAACAGTCTCACTGTGTAAGCTGCCCAAGTTGTTTGGGAAACAGTCAAAATTTTAAAAGGAATTCAAGTGAATGACAAACACCACAAGACTAATTTAACTTGCTTTGGGATACCAAACCCCCTGCCTTCATGTCGATCAGGAATTTACCTCTGATTTGCTCAGACTCAGAAATGAGTAGGTTTTATTACCGGCTCTCTGCAGCTGTTGAAAGGTTTTGGTAGTAGCTTATTGTACCTATACAAAATTAGGAATGCTTACACTGCAAAAATTAATTCAATATGAAACTTTGCAAAAGAAACATTGCCTGCCTAGTTCTGACTCTTTTTGCAATTAGACCACTACAAACCTGTATAGACATTCTGAGATAGAGTTTGTACCTGAATGAGCTCAATTTTCCCAAGGTCAGGTTGCTTTGTGAACTCAGATATGATTTATGCATGGTAACACAGATCAAAAGTGTGTCAGAGGAAGGGCATCATTGTATGAGACAAAATATGAAAAATAATGAGGTTGTTTCCTATTCAGGTATCTATGTACAGGCTTAATCCTTTCCAGAGAAAGAAAGATACGAAACAGGAGTGCAAGTATTTCAGATTCAGTTTTATGTCTTGTCCTCCTGATTCTGAAGTAAGTATTCCATTACAAAAGAGTAGACATTGACCTTTTTTTTCTGAGTTTAGTAGGATATAAGCTGAGTCATATATGCACATATAAATACATCTAAGATGCAAATATGACCAAACAGGACACAATATCTGGTTGACCACAATCTAGAATACAAGAAGACTTATTGACATGCATGAAAATTTCAATCATGTGTGATCATAGGAGGATGAATCTCACTTCTGTGCCTGGAAAGATCAGGGAGCAGATCCTCCTAAAGGCTCTGCAAAAGCAAACGGAAAACCAGGCAGAGGTGACTGGCGGCAATCAGCATGGCTTCACTAAGGGCAAATCATGCCTGACAAATTTGGTGGCTTTTTATGATGTAGTCACAGCTGCAATGGACAGGGGAAGGGCAACTGATGTCGTCTACCTAGACCTGAGTAAGGCATTCGACTCTGTCCCACATGACATCCTGGTCACCAAACTGGAAAAGCACAAACTGGATGGGTGGAGCACTCACTGGATAAGGAATTGGCTGGATGGTCGCATGCAGAGGGTGGTTATCAATGGCACAATGTCCACCTGGCGACCGGTGACAAGTGGTGTTCCTCAGGGGTCAGTGCTGGGACCAGTGCTCTTTAACATCTTTGTCAGTGATATGGACAGAGGAATTGAGTGCACCCTCAGCAAGTTTGCAGATGACACCAAGCTGTGTGGCACAGCTGACTTGCTGGAGGGCAGGGATGCCATCCAGAGGGACCTGGACAGGCTGGAGAGGTGGGCCCAGGCCAACCTCATGACGTTTAACAAGGCCAAGTGTAAGGTCCTGCACCTGGGTCGGTGCAATCCCAGGCACAGATACAGGCTGGGTGGTGAATGGCTGAGAGCAGCCCTGAGGAGAAGGACCTGGGGGTCTGGGTCGACGAGAAGCTCAACATGAGCCGGCAGTGTGCACATGCAGCCCAGACAGCAACCCTGTGCTGGGCTGCATCAAGAGCAGTGTGGCCAGCAGGGCAAGGGAGGGGATTCTCCCCCTTTACTCTGCTCTCCTCAGACCCCACCTGGAGTACTGTGTGCAGTTCTGGAGCCCCCAACACAAGAAGGACATGGAACTGCTGGAGCGGGTCCAGAGGAGAGCCACGAAGATGATCAGAGGGCTGCAGCACCTCTGCTATGAGGACAGGCTGAGAGAGTTGGGGCTCTGCAGCCTGGAGAAGAGAAGGCTTCGAGGAGACCTTATAGTGGCTTTCCAGTATTTGAAGGGAGCCTACAGGAAGGCTGGGGAGAGACTATTTACACGGTCTAGTAATGTTAGGACGAAGGGGAATGGGTTTAAGCTGGAAGAGGGGAGATTTAGACTGGATGTTAGGAGGAAGTTCTTTACAGTGAGGGTGGTAAGACACTGGCACAGGTTGCCCAGGGAGGTTGTGGATGCTTCCTCCCTGGAGGTGTTTAAGGCCAGGCTGGATGAGGCCTTGAGCAACCTGCTCTAGTGGGAGGTGTCCCTGCCTATGGCAGGGGGTTGGAGCTGGATGATCCTTGAGGTCCCTTCCAACCTAAACCATTCTATGATTCTATGATTCTATGAATAAGTAGATATCAAAGGATTTTCTTAACACAACTGAAAAAAGATAAAGCCGTTCTTAAAATCAAGTAAATACAGTGTAGCTTTAAAATTAAACATTAAGCCTTCAAGGAGAACAAGTCAAAGACAAAATCAGACTCATGTTATAGTAACACAAAAACCCTTTGATTAAGACCAATTTGAATAACTCTCAAGACAAGAACCACAAGCAAATGTTTCATGCAAAAATCACTCCTCAAGACAAATTGCAATCATACATGAAACTTTGACACACTAACTCAAATCTTCTGCTTAGTGCTGGTAACTTTAAATATTAAACATCTCATAAAATAATTACACTCTAAAAACTAATCACTGTCAATATTTGCTTTCTTATAAAGAGCTACCAACAGTTCCCAGTAAACTTTTCTTGAGGTGCATGGAAATTTGTGTAGTGTCAGTTATAGGTATCGATTCAGACATTTGAACAGTTAAAAATTAGTCACCCAGCAGGAGACCCAGCATGCAAGCTAAATACTTCACTCTGAGAAGGTAATTGCCTGCACTCAGGAAAAAGAAAATAATTTGCATAGGAACTCCTCTGAACTTGTCAGCTCCTATTAGGGCTTCTCCACCCCTTGGAAATTCAAAGCAGAGCTTACTTCCAGTGGTGTGCATGTTGTAAAGGAGAAGATGACTTTCTGCACAATATCTATGTGGTTAAAGAAAATACAAGAGCTTGTTTCCAGGCAGCCTTTTTGTTCCAGAGATGTGGACCTGTAGTTTGTACTTCTCCAAAGCATGTCTGACTGATTCAACTATCAAAAGTAGCCTGAACTTAGATTAGATCCTTATATAAGGAGTGAAAGCTGTACATCTATGCCAAAAAATACCCCAACAAAGCCAAGCGCAACCTCTGCATCCTTCTCTGCAACACAGAGCTGCCAAAGTGAGAGCACAATGCTCTTATTGCATGGTACTATTCAGTGGCTAAAGAAAGCAGAATCAAAGATGGAAGCCTCAAACTTTCTCTGAGTTAAAAGAAAGAATCTACCACTAAATCTGCACATTTTCCATTTCAACATTATTCTTTGTGAGCACTTCAGACATTTATTGCATGCCATTTGCTTAGTTTTGTAATATATTATCCAACTTTTAATGAAAAATAGCTTGGAAATTATAAACTTGGGTAGAAAGGAGATTGAGTAGTTTTTTGACTAGCAGTATGTTGTATGCTGTCACCTACATCATCTACAAATATATGCTGTCTAATTCCTTCTCTGATCATCTTTGCCGTCTGCCTGAAGTTGCAAACATCACATGGAACAGAAAAACAATTAAAAGGAGAAAGACTGAAATAAAAATATCAAATTAACACGATAAGAATATTAATTTTGAAAAATATGTGAACTTCAAACCAGGATTTATTTGATTAGAAGAAACACAGGAGACAAATTTAAGGAAAATCAAGATTCAGTACAAGGCAAAAGAAATGCTGAAAAATCTAGTAGTGGGAAGAGAACAAGTGTACATGGGGGCATGACAATGGATAGCACATTAAGGAAAGGAGATAAAGGAACTTATTTATTATGTTTTCAGGAGAATTAATTTCAAGAAAAGTATCACTGGAAGGGATTTACAAGCAAAGAAGAAAAAAATTAGTATCTCTGCCGGCGTTGCACCATGGGATAAAGGACTCTTGGGTCATCAATATGATTAGATGGTCATTCTCTGCTTTATTTCTGTGTTACAGTGAGTTACATGCTTACTTGGAAGAGGTGTGCACAGCTAATTTAGTTTAGGTTTGGTACATGTGGAAAGTACAGATTGGCTTAGGATTGTGTGTGTGGTACAGATAGGGTGGCTACCAATAACAATCCTGCAAGGTCAGCTCCTGGGCTGGCTAACCCAGGCCCCTTGCAGCTGCATGTGGGGGGTGCCACTCAGCGCCTGCTATCTTACGCCCAAGATGGACTCAAGGACACTTTCCAGCACAGGTGCTCATATTTATCATTTCATGTCCTGTTAGCAAAAGTCTCTCCACATATCTCCTTTTTTGAGATTTTTATTCTTAAATGCAGGTAATTCTCATTAGAGAAGTGTTATCAGATCAGTCTGAAACCTTTTAAGAAGACATCACGATCGCTAAACACAGTTGACAGCCTGCATCTTAAACCTTTCTGGAACTTCAAAATAGCTCCTATGTTTGTAAAACAAGAACATATTGGCAATGGCTTTTTTTTAACCAAACACATCTTTGCAATTTCTGTGCCATGGCACATCACAGCTGATTATATCATACTAAGCTATGTGTTGATGTAACCATAGCAATCATTAAATTCATTCTTGGAACTCGTAGGACCCGTGGATTCTGCAGCCTGTTCTAACATTTGCTCTAGAAGTGTAGCATTTTCCTCTTAGAATTGTTTAATTTTTGAAGAAGATTCACAGATTCAGATGCTAAAGGAGTTCTTGTGTATATATAGCTCAGTCTAACAGATTTTTTTTCCATGCTTACATCTCTCATTTTCTGTTAATCAATCTGAATTAAATAAAATCTTCTGTGCCTCCTATGCATGATGTCTGGCACTGATAAATTCACTACACACTTAAGTAGTGCTTTACAGCTTGATCTGGAAGATATAAGCAGTAACCTGTAGGAAGCCAAGAGTCAAGACCTCTCAGAAGTACCACAGTAAGAGATAAATTAGATTGTTTAATTATAAGCATGAGTACAGGTTATTTGTAATCTCAATAAATCATCCAACAATATCTACACTGGGTAGAATTTTAATTCACCCTTTCAAGGAAAAATCCTGCCCTATAATTTGCTTTTATTGAGTAGATAATGGGAAGATGAGATGATAAGGCTGAAGAGGGAGTACGCAGATGCTAAGTTTTTTAATTGCCAGGATTTATGATACATTGAATTGTTACACTAGTCCAAAGAAGTCCAATTGTTGCAAGGAATACAAGGGCAAGTATAAAGGCACTTGTTAAGTAATGCTCAGAACCTTATAGAGTAGCAAGCGAGATAGCCACCAGAGCTTTGGAAATGGGAATGGAGGATAGCTTTCTAGAACGTGCTTTAGTTTGGTGGGATGAGCAGAAGAACAGTCACAAGAGTTTGTGAAGGTACCTCTGTTCTATTCCTCGGTTCCAAATGTAAAGCTGTATGTAGTGGTCATAGTTTTACAAGCTTCAGGGGCTGGAAAAAAAAAACACTTGGAAGAAAAAATGCAAAACTAGGCTTATTTCTTCTAACCAAAGTTTACGTGGAAGCTATTGCTTTCCAACACAGTGTGAGGTAACAATTGTTTCAGAGTGTGACAATATACAAGTTCCTTGGATTGTCTTTATTTTTTTTCTGTCAGCTAGACTGTGCATATATATCTCCAGGTAATTTTGATTAAAAAAACACCCTCTGGCCAAAAATTTGTTTTCTGAAGACTGGCAACTAGAATAGTGAGCATCTTTTGACTTCTCATAAACATTCCAAAATTCCCAATATCTTACTCATCAGTTTTAAGGCTATTGATTTGATTTAACTGTATTTGAAACCAAAACAAACTTAGAAACTGAGGCTGTAACTTATAGCAATATTATAGTACAGTAGAGTGGTTTACTCTCCAGAAAAGCTGTCTGAAATTCACAGGGGCAACATCCTCATGCTGAATACCCGAGACCTGGCCTTCATATTATAAATCATTAAGTAGTTAAAAGGTGGTTTGAAGGCAAGTCAGAGAAATAAATATATAAACCAGTGTTATTCTAGAGGTAGTGCATCTTACAAGGCTAAGTAAAGGAGTGGTCTGTATCCATCACATAATGACATTATAAATCTTTGTACCTTGCAAGGCAGTGACATGAAAAATTAGACTGAACGAGCCAGAGATGCACTATTTGTAAGCCTCAAAGGAAAGGTTAATGCAAGTTAAATATTGACATGTCAGCAATAAGGATTATAGCAATTATAAATTTGCACTAAGGCCAGCTGCTGTTTAATTATTATGTGACACTGACAGGTCAGCCTGGCAGATTGACAGCTGAAGGCATCTGCCTTATAGGAATTATAGGAGATCTTTGGAACAGTCTCTGATCTCAGTTACACCAGTTCAATTCTACACACAAATCTCCTAGAGTCAGGGGAGTTGATTCATATTCCCAGTGGCAAAAGCAGAATCCACTAGTATGTCATGTCTCATATTCATTTCCCTAGTGTTAGGAAAGGGAATGATTAGATATTATGCAAATATACAACACCACACTTCCTCTCTTCTCTCCTTTTAGCCACTCTAAGAACTGCTATAGAACATATATAAATACTGTTACCATCTACTCGAGAAAAGGGGAGAAAAAAGTAAGCAAACTGAATTTCTACCCTAAATAGCAATGTTTTTATTGATCTCAGTAATAATCCTCAACCTGAGCTTCTGAGAAGTGCTTGGAAGAAAAAAAAAAGAATATATAGATAATGAAAGGTAATTTCGTTGTTCTAAGGAAAAATATCTAGTGATTAGAACAAAGTATTTCTGGAGTACAGGGAAAAGAGTAGATTTAAAATCTCTGCTGAAATATACTGAGTCTGATTAAATTATTCATCTGGGAAAATTAATTCAATGACTGCCATTTTCCTGCACTTCTATTGTTCACTACACAATCTTGACATCCAAAAGCACTTTGAAATTATGGCAGTAAAAGCCTGCAAATGACCATCACAAAGACTTTGAATCAATTAAATTCTAATTAAACTACCACACCAAATGAACAGGACTTAACTTGTGGAGAGATCTTATCATATCACCACACACTGGTGTGTTTCTGAAAGACTTGATAAAACTGAAACTCAGGCAGTCCTATTAGCCTCTAAGTTCCATGAAAAATAAACCAACTTACTGATTTCAACGTGAGATTAAAACAAACCTCCTAAATGTCTAGATTGTATCTTTTCTCTTTTCAGTATCTAAGTAAAACAGGAGAATTGTCCCAAAACTATGCAGAATTCCTGGCAAGAAAAAAGGGGGGGAAAAGTATGTTTCTATGACAGAATGTTGTGGGTTTGGGCAGATATTGAACTGTTTACCTATAATAAGATGTGGTTAACTTAGACTGAAAGAAATATGGTGAAGTTCATCACTTAATTTCCTCTTAAATGCTTCATCTGTCTTGGATTATTGAGGGAGCTGCTAGTTGAGCCTCAGCACCAGTAAGCAGAACTGCATTTTAGCTATCAGCTGTCATTAAAGATTTGCTTTCAGTTCCTCAGTTCAAGTTTCATACATAACTGAGTTGTTTGGGGGTTCTTTGCTTGTGGTTTGTCTTGAATTGAAACAGGAAATTTGTATGTGCCTCTATTTCTGTTTGTTTTCTTTGTATCCCCAGTCTTATGAATTTATTGAAGGTATATAAGTCAAGGCTTTAACCTTCCATAGGAGGCACTACAGCTCTTCTTGTCTTCTTATCTTCAAGTTTAATTCAGTTGTCAAGGGAGGTTCTCCTCAGCCTCTACTCTGCCCTGGTAAGACCTCATCTTGAGCACTGTGTTCAGTTTTGGGTTCCCCAGTTAAAGAGGGACAGGGATCTGTTTGAGAGAGTCCAGCAGAGGGCTACAGGATTGATTAGGGGACTGGAGCACTGCCTGATGAGGAGAGACTGAGAGACCTGGGCTTTTTAGTCTGGAGAAGAGAAGACTGAGATGGGATTTAATAAATGTTTATAAATATCTGAGGACTGGGGGTCAAGAGGTGGGGGACAGGCTCTGCTCTCTTGTTCCCTGGGATAGGACAAAGAGCAATGGTTGTAAGTTGCAGTACAAGAGGTTCCACTTCAACACAAGGGGGAACTTCTTTACTGTAAGGGTCCCAGAACACTGGAACAGGCTCCTGGGATAGGCTGTGGAGTCTCCTTCTCTGGAGACTTTCAAAGCCCATCTGGATGCATTTCTCTGTGACCTGAGCTAGACTGTATGGTCCTGCTCTGGCAGGGAGGTTGGACTTGATCATCTCTTTGGGTCCCTTTCAACGCCTGACATCCTGCAAGCCTGTAAAATTAAATTTCTGGTAAGATGAAACACCTAAGATCAGTGGTGCATGAGTAAAGTGTAAAATATGACCTTAAGCAAGAGTTATCCGCATCATTCTTTCCTCTTTTCATTAAAAGTAGGTGGTGAAATTGTTAAATGGGAAAAAGAGGAAAGTTAAATATATCTTTTGAAAAAAAATATATATTTAATGTTGAAAATTTATAGTAACAAATTGAAACAAATCAGACTGCAGCACAAGGACCTCCAAATTTTAGACTTGGAGCCAGGCTTCTGATAGGGTACAAAGAATGTATCACACAGGGCCAGCATTGTCAAACAGGAAGTCTACAGGAGATGTATAGGAAGATTGTGGCTCCTTGATGTGAACCGAAGTCGAGCGAGTGGTGGCAGGTAGTAGATTTCCACAAAAAATCACATTCCTGAGCTAAACAAGAGCAGTAATGCAGACACATTCTCTAGTGTCAGTCCACTGTGTTCTCCACAATAAATGAAGAGCTGAATTGAGACTTCTTTACGGCCATATACTCTGGCAGCATACCATGGTGCAGCAGCTCCAAAGCAGACCAAGGAGGTGATGTGGATTGGAAGTCTTATACATACATTTCTTGAACCTTAGAGAAGAAATGCTGGAGATATTTCCACACTGCAGTAATGTAGTAAAGATTATGTTAAGAGCTTGCAAGTGATCAAAACATAACCATGCATTTGTGTTAAAAAAGTTTATATTAATGATTAGTCCTAATGTTTGCAAGTATGCTCTCCAATCAGATAAAAAAGAGTAGATCGGATGGCTGCAACAGCTTTCTGTCCCCTCACCCAAACCAACAGCAACATCAGTTGCTCTGAAACAAACACATTAATAAGTGTACTTTCGATCAAATGGAGCTGACTATATTTTAATTGGAATGCTTTCTCAACTTGAATGCACAAATCCAATTTTTGCAGAGAATTTAAAGACATTTCCCCAGTTGGAAGGCAGAGTTGTAAGGGAATCGCGGCACATATTTCAAAGGCAAACGCCTTTAAAAGATTGACCAGTCTCAATTATGTTGTTAATTCCTGAGTGTGCTCTCATGAAAAAAGTCATAACAAAATTCAAGGGGTCTGGCAACTGAGAGAGTGTTTCTGCACCTGGCATCGTACATGCTCTGCATCACAAGCAGGCAGAAAAGTAGAACTCTGCATTTTTCTGGAGCTCTTCACCCTGATATAACAATAGCAGTAAGTATGTTCAACTATCAAGTTTCTAGTCACATGATCCTCTGATATTTTCTTGTAGCTTTCTCTGAATTTGACTATTAATGTTAATAATTGTTGATCTTCAAGAAAAGTTTAATCACCAATTTTCACTGTAAATAAATCCAGATAGATTAACATCGGATGTTTTGCTGCGACTTGAACTATTGCACTGACAACTTGATGTGACAGAACCTGACTGTTTTCCATTTGGTCTAATTTCTCTTGCCTTCTGTGGGAATCCTCCGAGTAAACACTTGATCCTATGCACAATTATTACTTTACCAAAGTGTTTAAAGGATTCCAACAATAAATCACTCATTGAACTTGATAGCTTTGTTATCCATGAAGAGACATGATGCTTCAAAATGTGAAACTATTAAAACCAAACTGCTTAAAGCAATAAAGTGAAAAAAAAGCCTAATTCTTTGTCCTGGAGAGGTTTTCAAGTTTATGTGAGAAAAAAAAAATGAATCTATCTCTGAAAATCTGGTATAGAATGAGATCAGAAAATCATCCAACTTCTCAGCAATACCCTTCACTTTCTCCCATATTCCTCCAATGACATTAAAATATACCAAAGAAAAAGGTCCCAAATATTTGGTTGGGAATTTACTGCACAGTTAGAATAATTGTTATGTATGTGACACTGAAATGATGAATAGAAGACTTTTATTATCAGTTACAACCTTGAACACAGCAGAGTTTAGTAATGTCCAAGATAAGAGCTGAGCCTGACAGATAGCTGAAATCAATGAAAAGCAGAGGCAAACTGAGCTGAAAAAGGGGGGTGGGGGGGGCTGAGCCCCTTTATGTTTGAAAATTTCTCTCATGTGTATTTTGTGTTTGCAGGTTACAGGATTCATGTTTCCAAGATCATTGCAGGAAAACAGGGAATGAGAGGCAGGGATTAGTGTGAGCAAATTTTATTGCACGGAGTTTTCCCTGCAGGGGATGGGGAAAGTATTCTATCCACTCTTCAACTTTTGCTCTAACCTGAGACAGCCATGGGGACTAGAGGAAATGCCTTCTTGCCATAGAAGAATCCTCTTTCAGCATTCATTTACTATGCCTACTAAAGCATGGCAATAAACAGTGGGGAGATAGTATTACCACTACTCAGTTTATCAACCAACATGTTTTCTTTATTTCCCTGTTCACTGCCATCCACTGGATTTCACTGGTGAGACTGTGTTTGCGAGGAGCAGCAATGCCCAGGCCACCAAGAGGTCTGAGCGGAGCACTTATCATCTGTTTGGACTATTTAATGTCTATTTATTCCCCATGAAAAAGGAATCAGTTCACATGCCTAGAGTTCCTGCAAACTGTAAAAAATGGTGGAGTTCACTGTCATAAGCACCAATTAATCTAAAAGTAAAATTAGCTTTGTTGAACAATTTGTGTTTGCCATAAATTCATGTTAGCTGGCACGAATTGTTCTCCTTTATGTCCTTGACAGTGGAAGTTTATGCACTTTATCATAACTGAGGATAAATATTCTAGACTTACAAATGTGATACTTCTCTTACTTGTAACTTCTGCATATTGGTCCAACATAACCTGCCCTGCTTCCTGTATTTTTCTGCTATCTCTGAGATTTATTACAAATCAACCCTATCAAGACAGAGATGTCATCAACCAGCCCTTCTGCGTGCAACTCTTCCAGCTTGATGATTTCAAATATTTATCATCACCAGATGTTATTTAACATCCTTCTTAGCTATTAATAGACAATATCTATCTAGACAACAGACATTTTAATTCTTTCCAAATGTGGGAGTGTTACTAAACATTTTTGAGGCTTTTTATTTCTTAAAACATCTTAATATCTTCGCTGTTTAAGGAATGAACTCGCTTCTCTAAGATACCTGTTGTTCTAATGAAAATAATATATATTCTGGGCCCCCCAGTTTAGAAGGGACATCGAGATGCTTGAGCGTGTCCAGAGAAGGGCAACGAGGCTGGTGAGAGGCCTCGAGCACAAGCCCTACGAGGAGAGGCTGAGGGAGCTGGGATTGTTTAGCCTGGAGAAGAGGAGGCTCAGGGGTGACCTCATTGCTGTCTACAACTACCTGAGGGGTGGTTGTGGCCAGGGGGAGGTTGCTCTCTTCTCTCAGGTGGCCAGCACCAGAACAAGAGGACACAGCCTCAGGCTGCGCCGGGGGAAGGTTAGGCTCGAGGTGAGGAGAAAGTTCTTCACTGAGAGAGTCATTGGACACTGGAATGGGCTGCCCAGGGAGGTGGTGGAGTCGCCGTCCCTGGAGCTGTTCAAGGCAGGATTGGACGTGGCACTTGGTGCCATGGTCTAGCCTTGAGCTCTGTGGTAAAGGGTTGGACTTGATGATCTGTGAGGTCTCTTCCAACCTTGGTGATACTGTGATACTGTGAAGTCTTTATAGTATGTATGTCTTCCATAATATTTCATTTCACTGACAATAATCTACACTTAAAAGCATCTCTATTGGAAATGTGATTCTGATTTTAACATTTTTGATATCTTGTGTTTACTTTTTAACTTCTGTTCTAATTTAGCCACCTTAAAAATATCAGGTGTACATCCAGTTGTTCCCTTCCTCATGTTCAGAGCCATATTTTGTCATTGACTAAACTACCCTTAAAGCATTCTGAGTTTTATTCACATGGTCTTTTGTCTTTGGACTGCTGCCATAATTCTTACTGACAGGGTTTTTTTTCTGGTCTAGTTAGACATTTGTGGGGCAGTACATATTAGTGGGTTAACTTCTCTAAAATAGAACAACACATTAAGTAAGTTTAGAAATTAAGTGATTGATATAATGTATAAAGGGAAGTCATAAAGATGTGAAGAAAGGCAGTATCACCTGTCAGTCTTGACAATTATAATTCTGTAGTCTAAGTCAAACCTCTTATACATTATTTAACTAAACCTTTTTCTGCTATAGATACCCTAAATTTTTCCTGCCTGAGGCTAACACCTCAGAAAGTGCTGGAGCTGGTCCATCTCTGGCATTCTGGAGCTGTTACTCCCCAGTAGATCACAAACTTACAAGTGTTACAACACAGAGTGAAAAGAAGCACATTTTATGCAGCACAATTATATCAAAAGAAATAGGGAGTGACTGTAGTGGTTGTGTGCTCTCCAAGCTGTTCAGAACTTTAACTGTCCTATAGTAGGGGACTGCATTTTTCTTTGATTTCCATAATCTGTTTCCTGATCCTTTAAAAGCACATAGAAATTATGCCATTTAGAGAGGCATATGTCTGCATAGTCTTAAATATCTGATTAAAGACTTCTACAAGATGTCAAATTCATGAGTCACCATCAAATTCGTGCATATATTTATGAGGCTGCTTAGCTTTACACTGAGTAAATAAAAGGACTGAAGGCAATGGCAACGATTGCTAATTCTTTTTGCTGTTCATGCTTTGAGACATATCAAACTTCATGAAAAACTGTTATTCTTAATAGAGTTTTCTTTTATACTGATCTTTCACACACAAGCATTAGTTTGTAACACTTTCCAGTCTCTCTGACTGGCCAGAATGCATGTTTCAGACATATGTGGCTTCTTCTTTTTCTCTTGGTTAGGAACATGAGACAATGTAGGTGAGATTGACTCTGGAAACGTGCAATGAAGTATTCCTGAAAATTCCGAAGGACAAAGTTATTAGACATGGAAATTGAGTACTCAGGCTGCAACCAACATAGCAGCTCTTTCACAGCACTTCAGACTGGTGCTTTACATTTCTCTTCCCAATATAATCAGAGGTGATAGGAATTTCCCAGAATGAGCCGAAATGAGTGCCCAGGGAGGTGGTTGAGTCACACACCCTGGATGTGTTTAAGGGTCGTTTGGATGAGGTGCTTAGATATATGGTTTAAGGTGAATCTTGTAGAGTAGGGTTAAAGGTTAGATTTGGTGATCCTGAAGGTCTTTTCCAACCTGGATGTTCCTGTAACTCTGTAATAAAAATGACAGCTGTGTTCATTAGGCAATTTGGAGAGGTTTATTCCATCAGGATAGAAGAATCCTTCTCCCACTGAATTCCCGCTGCATCTAAAACCCACCACAAAGCCATTTTTTAAGTATATGTGTTGTGCCCAAAACTAAAGTCACAAAATATTTGAGATGGAACTTTGCAAAGCAGACCCTATCTAACCGGGGGGCCAGCAGGCCCCCCGGCCTTTGATCACCTTCACCATTCACCCGGTGTGCACCATGGGTACTCACCGGTGATGATGGGAGAAGGATCCCTCTGCCCAGTTGGGCAAACTTGGGGCTTCTGCCTCTCCTGGGGCAGATTAAAAAGGACAGGAAGAGCAAAGTGGTCACACTTGGGGTGGGAGGAGACTCCTCCAGAACCCAATCACCAGTTTCTTGTTTGATGTTTACGAGGACAGTTCTACAGATGTTTGTGGAGAGAGTATTCTTCTAACAGCTAAAATACCTCAAATTCCTCAAACAGCTAAAATACCCTACAAAAGAAATCAGCTCCAGCAAAGACACGTACCCAGCACCTGTGGATGATGTTGTAATGGTTGCTGAGCCTAACCCTAGTGAGCCGGGGGGCCACCAGGCCCCCCGGCCTTTGAAATCCTCCACCAATTCACCCGGTGCACACCATGGGGACTCACCAGGGATGCCAGGCAGAGGATCCCTTGGCCCACAATGGGCCTAACTTGGAGCTTCTGGCTTTTCTGGGGCAGAATATAAAGGGAAGTGGGTAGGAAGGGCAAAGTAGCCACACCTGGGGTGGGAGGAAGCTCCAATAGCCAGCTAATAGAAAATGGCATCACATGGTGGCAGCACAGCTGACGTGTTACAATAGGAGATGAATTAATAGCAATGATGGTAGCAATGTCTGTTATCAAAGCTGATTGCATTATGCCCAGAACAAACAGCACAATGAAGATATGAACAAACAATGGTGGCTAAAGCACATAATTTTATCTATCTGCTGAAGGGGGGAATGCAGTGACTGACAAAATATCCTCTGTCTTAAAAGAGGAGGTGTTCAAAAAAAGCCTGGGTGAGGCACTTAGTGCCATGGTCTAGTTGATTGGACAGGGCTGGCTGGTAGGTTGGACTGGATGACCTTGGAGGTCTCTTCCGACCTGGTTGATTCTGTGCTACTGTGATGGTCTAATTGACCGGACAGGGCTGGGTGCTAGGTTGGACTGGATGATCTTGGAGGTCTCTTCCAACCTGGTTGATTCTATGATTCTATGATTAGAACAAGCACCCAATGGGTGATCTTTATGAACGTATAGTCCCAGGGCAAAAGTGTGTTCAGGAATCCAAGGACTGCTAAAACTTTGGTTTGAGAAGGAAAGCTTTGTCTCCAAATATCTTCTTTGCTAGTGAAAAGAACATTTATTTCCTAAGGTTTGTGCTTAGTCAATACAGAAACTCATTCAGCCTTTTTCACTTCTCTGCAAATGAACATTGAGACTTTAATCTGCATTGTGCTAGCCAACACAGAGAACTTCCTCTCTCCATTACACATGTCCATATCTCAGCTAAGAGATCCACATCTTACATGGGTCAGTGTTACCCTGAGCCCAAGTGTGTGCTGAGAGGGATAGATGAGAAACCTGCAGTTTGAACTCCACCCACCAGTGCTGATCTGGATGTGAAGGTGTCCGTGTGTTCCCTCCATCAAATTTTTCTTCTACACAGTATGGATTGGAAACCAAATCCCTCAGATTACTTCCTGTATAGGGTTAACACTCCAGGGGGAGTAACCCTGAACCTGACCCTAGGCAGTCTTGACCCCTCCCCAGGGGTGGGCCTGAACACCACCAGGTGATGGTTAGCCCACTCCCCCTTCCTATCTAAAGACCCATAAAAGCAGGGGGACTTTCTGTTTTATTCTTTCTGTGTTTCTCTATGCTCCCTGCCTCGGTCTTGTCACTATCTCCATCCTATTCCTGTTTTTGCTTTGTTTTACCACGTGGCCATCACCCACAAGGCAGGCAAAGCTGTCACCATCAAAATCTGGTTGTATTTATACCTTTTGGATTTGCTTTCCCTTCCCTATACCTTTTGTAAATTTCCTGCCTCAGATATCTTTTTAAGTTATTGTTAAACTTTCCTCTTATTTCAACTTGCAAATTGAGTGAGATTTATTTGTTTGTGTGTGCTTACCTTCTTCTCTCTCCATATCTAATTCCTTTCTTTTGGGAAAGAAGGGGGAAGAGGGAAGGGGCACTTTATGAAATTGTTATTGGTTCTGTCAAATTTATCTGAGTCTCTGGAAAGTTAAATTAGAACTGAGACGCTTTCCTGCTGAAGAGTTTGGCAAGAAAAAAATGAACTCGTGTAGCATATGAACAGATGTAAAGAAACGTTTATCAATGTGCAGTCAAATGTCAATTCATTTGGCAAATGCAATTTTCACTGTAATGTACCTTTTTCTCATGAAAAGTATATGTTATATATACATTTGGTGGATAACCCTTCCTTTGAATTTCAGATTTGTCATGGCATATGAACATAATCTTTGCCATCTCATCCAAAGTTAAAATGGCTTTTTAAAGGGAATAACTAATAGCAAGCTACCCTTAAAATCAGAATCTAAGGGTTTATCTATATTCATGAGTATTTATAAGATGATGTTTGACTTTCATTGTAAGAGCCCCTTTGATCTGGCAGAATGTAGATGGAACCCTCAGTATGTACAATGAAAACATTTTTCTTTTTATGGGAATGCAGTGGTTCTTGCATTTCCCCCAACGGGGTTTGAATTAGTTTAGCAAAATGTGGTTTACCCACAACAGCTGCAGCCTGCACCTGTGCAGTATTTCAGAAATTCATTAGAAATTGTATATTACTTTTTCATTGCTATGTTGTGGCGGAAGCAAATGGGCAGAAAGTGGTTACTCAGGCCTCATGAATAAGAAACTAATGCAATACCAGTTTGCAGAGGTATTTGGGTTTTTTTTGAGGTAGCTAAATGAACAAAAGAATCAAGTCTAAAGAAGAAAAATGCCATATTTTCACTCTTGCTTCTAGATTGAAACAACAACTAAGCTGGATGTAGAATATCTGATGCTTCTATTTTTCTTCAAAGCTGTAAACTTTATTGTTTTAATTTTATTTTATTTTTAGAATCAGTGACACAATTCTTCATTCCAGAAAGTATGGGCATAGAGAAACCTAATACAGGGTGACTTGGTCAGTGGGCAAATTAAACTCCTATAAAGGTATGAATTAACAGCCCTCGGTAAATTGAACAGGAGAAGGTGCTACAAGAGTTTCAAATCTTGCTTTTGCCAGATGCTAGTCTCCCCAGTCTGCATCCAAGTCATGGTGAGCTGCGAGTACTTGCTGCACTGAGGGAAGTGCACTGCACATTTCAGCATCTCCCAGGGTTGTATTCAGCTCTGGCTTGAGATGTGGACGCTGCCAAAGCATGAACCACCCCAGGTGAGAAAGTGCAGGGTGCATGTTGCCGTTAATGAAAGGGGACAAGCAGCTAAGGCAGTCGCAAACACCCATCCCTACTCCATGACTGCACCCACCCACACACCCCCCTCCCCAAAACAAATATGTGTTTGTCTCCTCTCTAATGTGTTTTATTAGTCATACCTTGGAAATGGAATCTTTTTGCTGAATTCCTGATCTCTGTTTTGGTGATAAAAGCATGAACCCATGACCATAAATTTCAGACAGTATTCTTGTAACTGCTTTTGCAGTGTTTTAGAGTTTGTTAAAGACAGAAAATAAAAGTAAATTAAATATGCTTACTTTCATCCATTTTCAAAAGAGGCCTATGGCAAGATGCCCAGAAAATAAATGTAAAATGCCTCCCAGTTTGTTGTTTTTTTAACAATAATAATATTTTTTAATAATAGAAAAAGAAACACAGAATGCCTTCCTATGAAATGCAGATACAGTAACAATCTGATTTTAGTTTTTCTAATAGCTACAAAGAAATCACTTAAAATAAAAAGAACTAATTCTGTTGAAGACTGTCACTAGTCTTGACAAGTTAATGAGGGTTAGATTATGAGAGTATTATTGTTTTAGCAGAGTATTATGTTCCACTCAGATTCTCTTCCTGACTTCATAGACAAAACTTGCTCAGAAATCTGTGCCAACTATTACATTAGGTTAATGGGACTCTGACACGCAAAACAAGGCAATGTAGACCTGTTCACCTACCACATGGGAAAGAGATACTGCAGCTACAAACACAGAGGGGACAACAGACAGTTTAGGTTTTTTTGTTTGCTTTTTTTCTTTTGCAATGAGAGAAGGAGTCAAGTGGTTAAAATTCTCTCTTATGCAGAGAGCACAAATTACTTAATGTACACTGATGTGCCTAATTAGTTTTTTTCTTTTATCTTAAAAAAAGATAGAACACTTCCTAGAACACCCAACAGCTGAGAAAGTCTCATAGAGACACTGTTTTCACCTATAATTTCTTAAGGAGCTGAAAAGAAGTATCTCTGTTTTCCTTCTTCTTACCTTAGAAGACAACTGCAATGTTGAAAGAAGGGCTGCAGGATCAGTCCTTACAGATTCTGCATCCTGCTAGCGTGCATTGGCCCTGAAAGGGAAGATGATCCCCCTAGCACTGTCACTTGGTCATTTGCTCAGAAGGAGACTGCTTTATATGTCTTTTTCTGTATTTTATCCTGTTTCTTTTTCTATCATCACCTGCATCTGTCTGTGGCTATTGTTAGTGGGGTGTTCTACTTTGCTTTCTGAATGCTCATAGCCTCTGTCCTGCTATGCCTTCCTAATGTGTGGATACTCAGCTGCATAACTAATCAATAATACAATTTGTACCCATCAGTTTCAGTTCAGTCTTTATGTGTCTTAACCTCTTAGTCATTAAGCCTTCCCTCCTCTCTTTTGCACATAGCTTTCTTTACTTCCATCTTGACCATTGCACCCATTTGAACAGCTACTTCCGCCACACTTTGTGCCAGGTTACAATCTCTGTCTCTCCTATCCCCTCGAACACAAGTGGGCCTTTGTTGTTCTGTCATAGCCGAGATCAAGGAACTCGACCCATTTTCTTCAGTCCTTAATCAATGACCTACAGAAGAGTCATTTGATTAAAGAGTGTGAACTTAGAATCTATAACACGTGACAGTACACATGGAATTGTTTGTATCCAGAAAGAAAGTTACATTATTCTATCAGCTAATGTGAAGCTCTTCTGATTTTAAAACACATATATTTCTAGCACACATCTTTTCTAAGCTTTTCCATATTCTGATGATTTAAAAACAATATCAGGAAGCAAATGATATCTACCATTATTAGTATTATTAGTATTTAATATATTGTTTAATATGGTAAATATTAGGTGTATATCCCTCTGCAGTTTCCTTTTTCAATAACTGTGTAGTGTACTGTATTTCTTACATATACAAGGGGAGAATAATTATAATCTGGAAAAAAAGATTATTTTAATGGCTATATGCATATGTATATAGATTAGAGAAAGGGAAAAAAAGTGAGTTAGAATTGGAGGGGGGAAAGTGCTAAATTATTAGCATCTAGCTTTTGAGTAAAGGCAATTATAAATGGGAAAAAATGACTGTACTGAGCTCAGTGAACTAGAGTGAGCACAGATTTATGAATGGAACTATATGTGTGGCAAAAGTAATGTCACCTGCTTTTGTAGGAGAGCTTGGACTTTCAAGCTGTGTCTGGGCAAAGAGCCATTTTGAAATGCTTTTAAATCATGTCACCAGAATGTAAATCACACAACAATGTGAAACACTGGGAAATACTAAGGACAGTAAACGTTTGAGCTCTGTGCAACATTCCATTTTATCACAACACAATGGTTGTAAATTTTCACTTAGCCATAGCATTTCAGAATGAGAGTGCAAGTGCATGTAAACTTCTCCTATAAACTGCAGGTTGATCAGCTTTGCCTTGGCAGCAGCATTTGTTTAATCAGCCTGCACTGACATTTTGTGAAAGACACTCACGACATAGTGTCCTGAGAGTGTGGCCTCTCTGGATTTTATTCTTGTTTGATCATTGCTCAGATGTGCCCCCCACCCCATTACTCCTTAAGCTATGTTCTGTGGGGTTTTGCTGATGGTATTTAAGCTGACATAGCAGCTGAAATGACAAGCAAACAAAGCCACAGAAGCCCCTCTGCTTACAGCCAGCCTCATCCTTGACAGTTTGACCTTGTCCTGCTAATTTTAACTGTCATCCCAATTGGATTTGAGAGTCAAAGCACAGATTAAATCAGTAATATAGAAATATTGTTCACATTTTATGTCCATGCTCCTGTTTACAAGGAGAAAATGTAGAAAGAAATCATGCTGCCCAGTCAAGTTTGAGGATATGGAGGTCGTTTTGCCAATAGATGTATTCACATGGAAAGAATACTATTAAGTTTCACCCTATGAAATAAGCTTATCAGACTGCAAAGAATAGATCAAGGTCTTCTGCAGTAGAAAATAACTGTAGTCCTATCAGCAGGAGTACCTTCTGCAAACCTCTCTGATCACTGAAACAATACACTTTAATTTGCTTCTGATAAACAATGTAGCAACTGTTTCTTCAGTACATTCTTCTCATAAACTTTCTTACGTGGATTTTGAAAGCTAATTTGGATATCATTTGTTTCTGCTCATTCCTATGGTTTCCTGGCAGGGCATCTCAGAGGCATCATTTTCTCTGCAATATTTTTATATCCATTTAAATATATATGTGCTACACACTTATATGTATGTGTATACTTAAAATACAATAACTTTTTTTTCCTTTTCTTTTAATATTTGCTGAAAGCTGCAGACCCAGGCTGCTTTTTAATACATTTGTCACTTTTGTAAGAGTGATATGAATGATATACTGAGTTTCAGGTTGGCAGATGAAAAGTGGAATACAAGTACAATTTCTTCCTTGTTAAGCTTATTGTACTCAGGGAATTCAATAACTCTGTGCCATCTAGCACAAAAATGTCATTTGAGATCCTGTTACCAGAAGAAACAGGAAAATCACTATGGCCATAAGTGAAATTGTACAGGAAGAATGAAAAAAAAACATATAAAAACAGAAAGTAATCATATTTCTCTATATTCTGCTCTGTCTCAGCCACCATCTTCTTCTAATTAATCTGCTGAGTGAAGTGCTATTTATTCATGACTTGAAATCCGTGAGGAAAGAGAAGCCTGGCTCATGTCATTGAGGACTTCCATAGGAAAGTTCCTGATTTTGCAGGAACTAGAAAATCTTCTGTCATTGTGCTAAGAAATTTTTGCAAGGAATTAGAAATTTTTTTTTCTTTTTTTTTTTCTTTAATGTTTTCTGACAGAATGGATATTGACCAACTCTAATACATCTTCCTCCATGCTCTGCTCCTACTGAGATTGTGTTTGCACATGGTCTTTTGCTCCCCAGTAAAACATGAAACAGAAACGAGGTCTTGAACAGTTCATTCCCCATCTGTCTACAGAGCTGTCTGTCATCTAAGGCAGTGACTAACACCTTCCAAGGTTTCTGAAGATACAAAACTATACTGACTAGCAAATGCAGGCACCAGGGATGTAAACAACACTCAACATCTATCTTCCTAGTGCTATAAATATTCAATTCAGATATGAGCTTTCATTATTTCATTTGGCTAGCATTATTTTTCTTGTTTGTGGAAGTTCACGATCCCTGTTGGAGAATCCTGAATGAGACCACTACAGAAAATAAAGCCAAAAATTACTCCCCCTATCACAGGTAATGTAACATTTCGATTTTAGTATCAAAACTTTAGAAGATTTATTTTTATTTTTATTGTCATTTTTTCTTTCTCTTTCTTTTCTTTTTTTTCCTTTTTCTCTTTTTTCTTTTTATTTTCCTTTTTCTGCTTTTTCTTTCTCTTTTTCCTCCTCCTTTCTTTTTCTTTTTCTTCTTTTTTTTCTTTTCCTTTCCCTTTTTCTTCTTTTTATTTTTCTTTTTCCTTTCAGTTTTTATTTTTCTTTTCCTTTTTTTTCCTTTTTTCTCTTTTTTTTCTTTTCCTTTTCCTTTTTCTTTTTTTCTTTTCTTTTTCTTTTTTATTTTCTTTTTCTCTCTTCTTTTTTTCCCCCTCTTTTACTCCACTACAACTTGAATCCTGTCTATTATTTCAATATCATTACAATGATCTAATTCCCTTGGAGGGTTTTAGGTGGGAGGAGTCATTACAGCAGTACTGAGGCAATTTAGAAGCGTATATTAAGTACTTAATAGAATCTAATAAGCTATCATATCATCTCAATTGATAGTATTAAACCACTAAAATATTGAGACATGAAAGCATTGGGATAGTTCTTACATGAGGCAGACAGCTTTCAAACACACAGATGCTCAAAGGAGAGATTTTTAAAGGTAGAATTGAAAGAGCTGCAGGTTTTATAAAGGATTCTTTTTACTCCATAATACAGAAGAGCCATCATTCCGTGGTGTCTCATCCCAAAATAAAATTTCCATTAGTACAGGCTACTTTTATTTTTTTTTAAGCTGCTCTGTTAGTTCACTTGCTATGTCAGAGTAAATTAATAGGAAGTTCCATGACACAGAGCAGAACAGTTTCATTTCCTAAGCCTACTCTTGGGGATGAAACATAACTGGAGGAAAGAACAAGATACTAGAATCTAAGAGATAGGCTGTAAATTTCAGGTTTACCATTGCATTGCTCCATCAACTTAGACCTGTGCATGGCCAGTCCAACTGACCCATTAGAAGTGTATAATGAACATTGTCTGTAAGGCTTGTTACACCAGTGCCTCAATGCAGTAGAGATCCTACCTGCTTTTTTTGTTGTTATATTCTCAGATAGAATGAGCTTTGCAAAGTAACATTAATATTTTTTAAAAGGGAAGACCATAGGCTATGAAAGACCTTGAAATGTTTCACCACTGCCATCACTCACAGTCTGGACTCTAGTAAACCACCCAGGGGACTATTACAACCTGCTTTTCCCCCTTTAGACTACCTAGGAGCAGTCTTGCCTCTAGTGATCACAGCTCAGCTACCAGGAAGATCTGAGTTCATAATTCTAAGCCAGTAAAGAGCGGTTTGCAAAGTAAGCCAATTATTTTCCGTGACATTAGTTATTACAGATGGTTTAATCTTAATGTGAATTCCTGTAATTGATCATTAGTTCCTTTCCCTAAAGCAAATGTGTAATCCAACAATGGTTCTGCCAGGTGTTCAAGCTTTGAACATACATTTCATGGACAGTGAACCATTCCTCTAAGCCTGTCTTGTGAAGCCACTCAGGATTTCCTGTTCTTTGAAAATAACCCAATGCGGGCAGATTTCATACTTATGAGTTCTCTTTTTCTTAGACAAACTTGTCATGAGCATCTGAATAGTGCAATCCAAGCTGTCTAAATATAACATTTTCCTAAACAAACCTACTAAAGCAAAAAGCAAAATGTGCATTTAAACTCACCAAAAGAAAAGCCTCTATATCTTGCAATAAGAATCTACTAATTAGAAAAGATCAGAAATCCATCCTTTTGATCTGCTTTATGGAAATACTTCACTCAAAACTGCTTTAATTGTTGACATCATTCTGGCCACTGTTATTTCAGTAACAAAACAGCATGTCTGTTTTCTGACAATCTTTTTTTCAGAACTACATTTTCTGTCAGTTAGATAGGCTTGAGTATATACAATTTATAATAGACAATTCAACACTCCATAGCTTTTTAATAAGATTTTAACTATTGTGTAGCCTGAAGTGAGGGGGAAAGTGAGTTCTAAGATGGCTTTTATCTGTGTAGCACTCCTAAGCCACTTAGAATCATTTTGATGCAGTTATTCAAGGGTTTAATCTCCTTTTCTTCTTTTACTATGTGAAGATTTTTATCCCAAATGCTTCAAGCTATCACAGAATCATAGAATGTTAGAGGCTGGAAGGGACCTCAGACCTGCCCAGCCCCCCTGCCAGAGCAGGATCACTTACAGCAGATCACACTGCAACACATTCAGGCAGGTCTTGAAAACCTCCAGAAAGGGAGACCCCACAAACCCCCTGGGCAGCCTGTTCCAGTGTTTTGTCACCCTCACAGTGACATTTTTTTTCCCTCATGTTTCCATGGAACTGGAATACCTGAACACACTTCCACCCAGTGCACACCCCCATGACAAACATGGTCTCTTATTACTCCAATCACCTAGCCTCCACAGCTTTGGAAACTGGCTGTGCTGAGGAAATAATAAGCATCATCTATCCAGTATGGACTCAGCAACATAAAGAGATCCTGAAGTTACTTTTCCCACCTCTCTCATGTCTAATTTAACGAAGACAATCCACAGCTCTGATTCACATGGCAGGAACAACCTCCAAATGCCCTACATCAGCAGGCGAAGCATTTGGACAGAGAGACAGCGATATTGATGTACATGTTTTTTTTTCAATATCACACATTTCGAGGCTAAACACAAATACTAACCAGTAAAACCATGATTTATTAGCCTCTTTTTGACAGCATTCCGAACGTTGTGAGATGTTATTTTCTAAAGAAGCCAAAAGAGAAATAAATCACTTTCTTTAAGTACAACAGAAAGCAATTAGAGATGTAGCAAATGAAAAGGCACCTAAGCAGTAGGAACCATGATCTAATTAAGGTTTATAATTAGAAATAAATTGAGATTGAAAAGGGAAAAAAAAAAAAAACACATCAGGATGCTTGATGTCAGAAGGAAATAGTTGTCAGATTAGTTAATATATTCTCAGGGGGAAACAGGCTACCAAGCAATGAAGTAATATATGGACGATGCCCATCAATGTTGCATTAAATGTAGCCAAATGCATAGACAAGAAGTGTACCCTCCAGCTGTTTAATCTCAAATAGAAGAATGAATGAAAGACCATACAAAATAATGAGAGGAAACAGAGAGTGAAAGAAAATAACTCAATAACTAGTAGTGGAGAACTAAATTGGAAAATTCAGTCTAACAACACAGGATACATAATGAGGACATTCCAGTGATGAACAGTGGAAGAAAATGAAAAGCTTTCTGAAAGATCTCTGATGCACTCAGTGGCCAGCTTTTATACTGAATTAATACAACTGTCCTACTTCACCAGGGTTTTAGCTAATGCTTAGTTTTACAGAATGCTATTAGAGCCTTTCACAATTTTTATTTAGCTTTAAATTTCCCATGCCTTAATCTCTGTTTAACTCTAACCTGAAATTAAAATTATTCACCATTGAAATAGGCTTTGAGACAAATACATTAATTAAGGTCTGTTATCCGCTTCTGCCTCTTAAAGTTGAGTAATTTTTTTTCCCCCTTTCACAGTGCCAAATGCAGAGAATCAGTGTTCTGTGGGAAAGCAGCAATTTCACTGGAATGATGAGGAAACCATCCTGGCCAGCCTCGGTCTTTTCAGGCACATGGCATCCAACTTTCTGATGCTGCCCATCAGAATCTTATTTCCTGCACAACTAGCTGTGTTTATATGTCTTTGTTGTTTATCTGTCTACTAGAACTCAAAGACTGTGATCCACCTGCAATACCACAGAGCAGAAAAAACTGGGGATGCATATCAAAGAAATATAAGTTGTAGCCTGAAGTTATTACAAGACAAATCTTGTTCATGGGAAATGCCTCAGGAAGACAACAAGATCTATAAAGACAATATAGTTGGGAGAACATATGATGAATACTATATGATAACGTGCCCAAGACTTAAATGTGCATACAGATGTACTGCAGACCTCTCTTACAAGACAGCAGGTAATACTAAGTGGTTTTGAACATGAGGTATGATCTAAACACTCAGCAAGTGATGTAAATATTTGTGGCATCTATGAGTTTTAGCAAAATTAGTTTGTTAGCCACTTGCAGAAATATGTGACCAAAAAAATAAAGTTGCATTTTTTTGCAGTATTTCTCTTTAGTACTAAAAATATGCTTCTCTCCCACCCCCCTCCCTTTAATTTATTCTGCACATGCCAGTCAAGATTCTGGAGCCTACAGTTCCACGATGCACTCTTTTTAAACCAGCAGGATATAGATATGTTTTTGGGGTTTTTTTTTCCCAAGAAACATACAGAAAGTGAAGCTGTAGTGTAGTGAATATGGTGCATGTATGTGTATAAAGTAATAATACACATATAACAGGTTGATGTTTTAAAGCTCTGGAGAGTTTTCTTTTAAACTTAGGCACAATTAATGCTTATAGTGAGGTAATAGCAGCAGAAATGTTGTTTATTTATGAGCATGTTTTCTTCCCCTAGTGTTTAGCAGAGATCTTTATATAATGAGTGTCCACAAAGACCACAGTTCATCATGCATCATATACAGAACCAGCATTCAGACCTTAGACATCAGGCAAGACTTGAAAAAAGGCTAATCAGCACAGCACATCCTTGTGTGTGAATATAAATTTGAGTTTATATTCACTTACTGATAGTCCAAATGCGTTTGAGTCTTAGTGAAAATAATAAATAATAGCATCTGAATATCACAAGGACAGTTAATTTCTATTTAATTACAACTAAGTGCAGCTGGTCTATCTAACTGCTGGGTGGGACTTTCATTCTCTCCTTCAATCTCTCAATCATAGAATCAAATTTGTTATTTCTAACATCAGGTAGTTGTAATTCACCTGAGAGGACTAATGCATATAAAGAATTCCATCCTAAAGCAATGGTTTGTGCACAACACATCCATCTGTCATGGAGATTGATCAGGATGTCCTTGCCACTAACACAATCTATGGATCTTTCCAGATGTAATGCTACATCTAACAATATGGAAAGACTTGCTCTTGCTCCAATATGTACATCATGGTTTTGGGACAGGGATACAGCAGATTACTTGTCCAGTCTCTGCCTCTCTCATGAGGAAGTTTGGATTATGTTCCTTACTAGAATGAAAAGCAGGTTTTCATTTGGTTAGCCTTCCTAAGATTATCTTTGTTCTCTCCTAACGAGAACCAAGAGTGACAACTTTTTACTCAAAATAGATATTCTTCAGCTGCGCAGTGAAGGCAGAGCAACACAAACTCAGGGCTAGTTTACCAAATCACTGGGTAGGGGTACATAACATCACAACAAAGAGAAAATCAAAGAATTAAAACCAGATCACTGTTTCTAAATGGGAACTGTTACCCTGACAAGCAGCATCTATGCTGATGCAACAGAAAATCCCAGGCTGTGTCACCTAAAGCTGCTTTCTAACAGTTCTTTTTATTGGGAAAATACTACACGGGTGAGAAATTATATCCTATCATACTGATATTTAAATCATCATCTCAAATTATCTGTATCAGGACTCAACTTTTAGTTAGTATAAATTGAGTGGAACTTTAGAAAGCTGAAACCATCTAAGCAATGGTCAGGGTCATCTTATCTTATATGAGTGGTACTCATATCTTAAATGAGGTTGTCCAAGAACCTAAGGCTACGGCTGAGACTTATTCTAAAGAATATTGCTGCTGTCATTGTTTAACCTCTTATCTCTCTTGAGCCTTAAGGAAATCAAGGCCAGTGTAAAAGTTTTCCTTAAAGTAGTATTAATTGCAGGTTTAAGTCATGACTTAGAAATGCTCTAGCCAGATATGTTCACAAACACAGAATTGAAGGCCCCACAAGACTGCGATAATAATTTAATTTGACCTTCTTCATAGCACAGGCCATAACTTTCCCCCCACGAAGCCTGTATCAAGCACAATTTTTGGGCAGCTTGGAGTGTTTATTTAAAATGCCACCACTTGACATGAAAACGTAAGGAAATGCAAGCAAACTTTTTTAAAATGTTGAACTTACTAAAATTTGAAACTTTTCTCCATCTTGCACAGTTTTCTTATTTCAGTTTCTGTTTTCTGACTGTTATTATGGTTTTTCTCTATTGAAGTGTCTCCATGGACAGAAATCTTGTCTCCATGTAGGTGCTGTCAAACGTTCTTGTTACATCATGTACAGGGACTGTCTGACTGATGCTTTTAAAGCACTTAGAATCACAGAATCACAGAATTAACCAGGTTGGAAAAGACCTCTAAGATCATCAAGTCCAACCTGTCACCTAAGCGTTCTAATTAACTAAACCATGGCACTAAGTGCCTCATCCAGCCTCCTCCAGGGATGGAGACCTCCTCAGACAGCCCATTCCAATGCCAATCACTCTTGCTGTGAACTTCTTCCTAAACTTGCCCTAGCACAGTTTGAGACTCTGTCCTCTTGTTCTGTCACTGGTTGCCTGGGAGAAGAGACCAACCCCACCTGGTTACAGCCTCCCTTCAAGGAGTTGTAGACAGCAATGAGGTCTGTCCTGAGCCCCCTCTTCTCCAGGCTGCACATCCCAGCTCCCTCATCCTCTCCTCACAGGGCTGTGCTCCAGCCCCCTCACCAGCATTGTTGCCCTTCCCTGGACACACTCAAGCACCTCAACGTCTTTCTTAAATTGAGGGGCCCAGAACTGGGCACAGTATTCAAGGTGTAGCCTAAACCAGTGCTGAGTACAGGGGCAGAAGCACTGTCCTGGTCCTGCTGGTCACACTATTCCTAATACAGGCCAGGGTGCCATTGGCCTTCTTGGCCACCTGGGCACACTGCTGGTTCATGTTCAGTCACCTGGTGACCAGGCCCCCCAGGTCCTTCTCTGGCTGCTCTCCAGCCACTCTGTCCCCAGCCTGTAGTGCTGCATGGGGTTGTTGTGGCCAAAGTGCAGAACCTGGCACTTGGCCTTGCTAAAACTCATGGCGAGGGACTGCACCCATCTGTCCAGGTCTCTCTGCAGAGCCTTCTTGCCCTCTAACAGGTCAACACTTGCTCCCAACTTGGTGTTGTCTGCAAACTTCCTGATGGAGGACTCAATCCCCTCATCCAGATCATCAATGAAGTTATTAAACAGGATTTGACCCGGCACTGATCCCTGGGGCACACCACTAGGAACTGGCCGCCAACTGGATATGGCTCCACTCAGCACATGAGCCTGGTTATGCTTGATTCTGTGTGTTGCTTCTGTATGTTTGACTAAGGACAAAAATTTCAGGAAAGGTTCAATATTTCCTGAAAAAGGAAAAAAAAAAGGAAAAAAACAAGTCTACCTTCTTGCTGTACGGTGTCAGAGTTCGGTAGGTTAGATTGTATCACTGTATGAGGTGAGAGTCTGAGGAGCTGAAGGGAGAGAACTGGTGGCTGAGATCACATAGGATCACAGGATCTTTGGGGTTGGCAGGAACTGCTGGAGATCACCCAGTCCAACCTTCCTTTCTAAAGCAAGTTGTTCAGGCCCTTGTCCAGACAGGTTTTGAATAGCTCCATGGAGAGAATTGTTTCACAAGTGCTTACTAATTGCATTTTCTGAAGTTGTGGAGCCTAAATACAGAACCGCTTAATATTTCCAATACAGCCAAAGACAATGAAAGCAGTAAACTGCGGCTCCCTACAAGGATGGCAGGATTGATATGGTCCAAGCCCACTTTGGTCATGGACCTATGTAGAGAGATTTTTACTAACAGGACATGAAAAGATAAACACGAGCAACCCGTGCTGGGAACTGTCCTTGAGTACATCCTGGGACTGAAGATACCAGGCTCTGGGTAGCATCCCCAACATGCAGCTGCAGGGGGTGGAGTGCCAGCTGCATGTGGGCAGAGTTAGCCAGCCCCAGAGGCTGACCCTCAGAATGTTATGGTTAAATCACCTATCTATGCCATGCTTGTAACCCTGGACCAACTGGAGCTATCCATATGTAACCAACCCTGAACTAAGTTAGTTGTGCAGGCCTCTTCTAAGAAAGCAGATAAGTCACTGTATCATGGAAATAAAGCAGAGAATGACCACCTAACCACACTGGTGAACCAAGAGTCATTTCATCCCAGGTGCAACGCCGGCAGACCTACAGTATTCTCAACGAAGGAATTCAAATGAAATAGGAGTGGAAGCAGCAGCAGGCAGGTGTTGGAACAAAAACTTCCTGCTCTGCTGGTCATACAATTTTTCTGCTTTGAGATGCCTCTCTGTTTTATTCAGTTAATCAAAGAATAGGTTATCTTGTGATTGTGACAGATGTGATTTGTTCCAAGACTGTAGGGTTATCTCTTGTTAAAATGTCAGGAATCTGTAAAATTTGATATTGTTTACTTCCTCTCTGTTCTATATTTCCACCAATATAGAATCAGCTCCGCTGTTTCCCATTATCGGTTAAAGACCAATAAGTGAATATTTGCCCTTTTCAGGTACTCCCTAGGGGAAAAAAATACTTTAGTGACTATTTATCTAGTGCCTCTTTAGTAAAGAAACCCTACAAGAGCCATTTTTGCTTCCTAGATTTCCTAGGTCTTAGTCTAAAATGTTATTCGGGTCAATGGAATTCTTATCACCAGCTTAATAAGATTCAGTCAGGCCTCAGTGAACACAAACACACAACAGTAAATAAAATAAATGTGTTCACCTGCAGTTGGGAAAGAACCCAGGAACTGAAAGGGGGGCAGAACACCCTGCAAACTGATGTTGATGATAACAGCATACTGGTGCAACTCAACTCCATTTTTCTTTTTTTTTTTTTCATTTGAGGTATCTTTAAACAGAAAATAGCTTTTTCTCTAAAAAGAATATCTATTTTGCTCCTCAGCTCTTCAAATATATTTTATCCACTCTGCTTACTCAGAGAGCACGTTTTAGGAAATGCTGTGCTAACTTACCTAAGTGATGAGACAAATAACAAAAGATTGCCATCAAGACTGTCTGTAGAAGCAGCTAATCTACACAAGACTTCCAAAGCTTCCAGATCAGTTTTTCAATACTTGAGAATGTCTCCATGGTACAAAACATATGTAGGATATCTGACTAATTTTTTCTGTTGAGAAGTGTATTTTTTTAACATGTGTGCTTTGATGTCTTCCCTATATCTGAATATTGCCATAAATCTCAGGATGGTGGCATAGTAAGAAGAAAAGGATGCCAAGTCCTTTTATTCAGGTGTGTTCATTTTACTGCCAACCTACAGGACGTTCTTGACTGATATATCTAGACTAGATATAAATTATTCAAGAAACTGGTTTAATTGTCAGCCTAATTTTTTTCTTTGTGTAGTATATCTCATCACTCTCAGTTATGTCCCACTGGACTACCCTAAACAGTTCTTTTCATCTTTTATGCTTTTCAATGCCTCTAAATGATTGTTGCAGACCCTCTTAAATGTTCTTAGCCAAAGTAAGAATGTCAGATGTCTCCCATCATGGGAGCAATGAAATAAATCATTAATAATATAGCTAAGGGCTTTATTTCTCTCCATGAATTTTATCTAGCTGTGTTATTTTAATCATGGACTGGGCAACAATCAGTAGACTGTGATCACATTTTCCTCCACTCTTTTTTTTCTCAACAAAGCTTAAACCTAATAGCAAGCTTCTAATGTCTTTGAGTTTATTGGGAAAAAATCTAGTTAGGACATTGACAACAGGATGATAACAATGTGCAACAAGAGGTTCTTGTTATATACTAGTAAGTGTTTTGAGGACAGTACAACAGGGGGAAAGGTTACCCAGGGACTTTGTGTCATCTCCATCCCTGGGAGTTTTCAAGACCCACATGGATCAAGTCCTGAAAAACCTAGACTGATCTCACAGTTGACCCTGTTTTGATTAAGCACTTGAACTAAAGACGTTTAGAAGTTGCTTCCAGTCCTGGAATTACAGTGTCATTCTACAAGAAACAACAAGGAAGTAATCAAGTGAGGAAAAAAAGAAACCGGGACGAGAGGAAGGGGGCAAATGCATCATTTGCTTACACAAATATTCTGGGAATACTTTCTGCTTTTCACCATACCTATGAATTTAAGAAGCAAAAATACAAAACCAAGCTTTTTGTCTCTAGGGTGTAATTTAAACATTGTCTCACAGCCACTGAATAACAATTTCAAAACACATTCATGTGTTGGAGGAGAGGAAAATTTCTCATAATTAACAAACTCATAGAAGATTTCTTTGAAGGACTATCTCAGAAAGTCACCTAATGAAAGAATAAAGATGCAGGTAACACATACATCTAGGCAGCTTGATGGAGCATTCAGCTGTCTTAACCCTGCCTATTGTCAAAGCCTGTTTCAAGAAATGCAGTGCCAGGCTGTTAAGAACTCGCTGTAAGTCACCGTTATGCCTGAAGATACTGTTCTAAAATATGCAGAGTACACCCTGATTATGTGTTGTGCATTTTAATCTGGTCTGTCTCTATGCTTAATCAGCTATTTAAACAACACTAATCACTACTGGAATTCAAGGAATGGCACTTTTATTATGAGAAAAAAAGTTGTTTTATTTCTTTCCAGATAACTTCCACTGAAATAAATGTTAGGGTGTTTTTATTTCAGTGATAAATGTATTAGAGAAGATCCATACTACTTAAAAACACAGGAATCTATTTTACATAGAGGTCTACCATTTTACCAACGATGTCTAAATACAAATAGAAGAAAATAATATATGCAATTATGCTGTTTAAAATTTTAAAACTGCTTATTAGTCTAAAAAAAATAAAAAGCTTCCTGTAGTGCCATGCAGCTGAGTCACCAACCCTGGATATGTTTAAAGGTTGTTTGGAGGTGGTGCTTGGGGATATGATTTAGAGCGAATCTGGTAGAGTAGGGATATTGGTCAGACTTGGTGACCCTAAGGGTCTTTTCCAGTTTGAATGTTTCTGTGATTCTGTGATTCTGGTTCCATGAGCATTTTCTTATCTTAGATTACCTGCCCAAACAAACTCTATATGATTATAAAGATCAAGCTGTTGGATTGGTTTTGTTTTATTTTCTCTCTTAATCAGTTTTCAGTCACACAGATGAGACTCTGTTTGTCTGACTGCATGGTTAAAGCTGGGATGATACTCCTGACAGTACATCAAGGATGGAATCACCCATTCTGGGCTCTGGGTCATAAGAAAGGAATGCTGAAAACTTTTTTTTTACTAGTTAAATATGACTCTGAATGCATCTGTGTAATAGCCTCATGGATCAGGTATTTTTAGAAGTGAGAAGATGCTGTTCTGTTTCTGTGTATATATTCATGCCCCTAAAGTTCAACAACAGCTCTTCTGAGACCTCTTGGTTCAATGTTTTCCAAAAGGCCTTGCTTGTCAAATGCATTAATTGGTCTTCACCAATATATATGTGTGTGTATGTATACACATATATACATACACATACAAAGAATAGTACATCTGTCATTAGACGACATACTTCCTTAGCTCACTAATAAACTGAGAGGCATACTGAGAAACAGGCGCACTGACGGCTCACTTTAAAGCAGTGTCCTGCTAATCAGTCTGCCATAGCACTGAAAGTGTCAATGCCAAGAATCTGTAAGAATTTCTAACTGTGTGTCCTCAGCTCAGCGCTGTGAAAATGCTTCTTTAGGGGTCTGATCATTGCAAGGTGCAGAGGAAACTATTCTGGAGTACCTAGTTTCTGCAACTTGTGCTCACTCAAAAGGGAATTAAGAGCATTAAGTTGTAGAAAGGCAAGCTCCCACTCACTGGTGTTGCAGCTTTTAGAGCTAATGTATGCATTAAATGTATTGTTTCTAAATCTTCTACAGATTTAAAGATAAATGCTTTTAACTAGGATCTGATGCCATATGATTGTCTTTAAGGAAAGGAATAGACTGATTATCTTGAACTTATGACAACATGAATTCACCAGGGAAAAACTGTTGATGTGCTTTTCCAATTCTAAACTAAAAATACATTGTTAAAAAAGAGATTTTATTTTTTTTTAAGTACTAGCTTCATCAGGGAGTCTTTCACATTTCTAACTCTCATGCAAAGATTTATATGCTTTGATGGTGCAATTATCCACTATAAAAGATCTGTACAGTGCCTAGAATGTTTGCTCCATTCTGTGCTTCAGTTTGGATTTGAAACATAAATATGTCAAAGACCAAGGTTCTCTTCTTTGAGCCTCCCCACCAATTCTCTTGACAGTGTCATAAGCCTATACAACAGGTCTTGTTTACTCAGAATTTATGGTTTTCTGCCCTGAATACTAATATAGTGCAAATATGTTTGATTGCTGAACTGCAATTTAATAATCAAGTTATAAAAGCTATTATAGAACATGACCTACCAACCAGACACATAAATATTTAATTGGGGTTCAAGATTTCCTTGCATTTGCTCTCAATAGAACAGCTTCTGAAAGTGAGAGAACGGAGATTTTTCATAGTGTGTGTTGTAAGATACCTCTCAAGTGCAGTGCTATTAAAGAATGGAATATTTGTTTGGTTAAAAAGGATTTGTATACACACGTTATTATCTAAGTATTATAGAAGTATTATATGCAAACAAGAAAAACAAAAGGCAAAGTTGTGAATTATTTTGCAATGTTCATCTCAGGTTACTCATATATAAGGTTAATTATCTCATTAAAAAAAATAAGTACATTATAGTAAGATATCTCTAAGTGCACAGGCCAAAGTTTTACAGCATTTGCTTCAGGAAAAGTCAGAGCTATCCTAGCAATAGAACTTTGCCTCACGTTATCCAAACCCCACCGTTAAGCAATATAAATACTCAGATGCAAAGCTCCACGGAGACATGGAGCTATAAAACTGGAACAGTTTTAATGCTGTCATGGACTGTAAAAGAGGAATCATGTCTCTAATTTATTTGTAGTAAATGAGAATTGAAACGTTCTAAGAAAAGGGGAGGAAAATGGAATCTCAGGAAGATGTATACTGAATGAAATAACACAGACTTTGTCAGAGCCTCTGATTTTGTTTAGTAATGTTTGGCTTTTGTTCTCAGCTGAAGTGCTGTATCAACCTCAGGACACTCCAGGCAGAAACGACTAGCTTTGGTCTTTCAACACCTCTTTCTTTTGTTGTGGAATGTGAGTTAGAGCAGTTAGGTAGTATAAACAAGCTCTAAATCTCATTAATCTTGCTGCCCTTTCTGTTCTCAGTTGTGCAGTCTCCAGTATGGCGATCATGTTTTACACTTAGGCAGTTCCCATTTACTCAGAAAGAAGAGTGATGTCTAATTACAGAATATTTACCAAAATGGTAGCAAGTACAATATTGCATTTGCCATCTGGCATCTGTAACTTACCATAGCTAGAGCATTCCCTGTTTTGTTTTTAACATATGCTACTAGGAAGGAAAAAGAAAAAAAATGGTAGATCATTTTTTCTGTATTAGAGGTAAGTACATTTTCAGTAGATTTTATTTAACATAAACTAGGCAAATGGAAACTCCCATCTAAATGTTCCAAATGTCAGCAAGGCATTAGTGACCTGATGTATCTCCATGGCTGCTACTGGAAGGAATCTGTGCTTCTCTTCTCTGCATTGAACGTGACAGCAATCATGAGAAGAGTCATGCTAACAAGATTTCAGACCAAAACTGGCAGTCACCACATAAGAAACACTAATCTCAAGAGATTTCCTACCGTTTATGGCTCAGAAACAGTAAGAAATGTTTACAACCCTCCAGCTAAAACTTGTAAGCCTGGATCTGAACACTGGCTTCCCTCAGTATATGCACACACAGTGGCTGTTTCATGGCACAAAGAAGATAATTAAAAAAAATGTACAGAGGAATAGCAAAAACCTTATCAGAGTTTAAAATGTTCCCTATTAGTTATCTTGGGCACATCAAAGCAAGTTCCTAAAACTATAATGAACTATCATGTGCTGTGATATTGAAAGAGAATGAATGTGTAACAAACTACATTATATAGGATAGGATAGAATAGAATAGAATAGAATAGAATAGAATCAATCAAGTTGGAAGAGACCTCCAAGATCATCCAGTCCAACCTATCACCCTGCCCTATCCAGTCAACTAGACCATGGCACTGAGTGCCTCATCCAGTCTTTTCCTGAACACCCCCAGGGACAGTGACTCTACCACCTGCCTGGGCAGCCCATTCCAATGGCAAATCACTCTCTCTGTCAAGAACTTCCTCCTAACATCCAACCTATACCTCCCCCGGCACAGCTTGATTACTATGTCTCCTTGTTCTGTTGCTGGTTGCCTGGGAGAAGAGGCCGATCCCCGCACTGTTGACCCGTGTACATCATGATGCCCAGCACCCAGAATGATTTCATATAGTATGTCTGAATACACTGTGTTTGGTTTCAATGTACTTGCAGACAGATGAGCATTAACAATATATTACTTTTTAATTCTTCTATGATTAAGTTATGTAAAAAATTCATGTCATCTGCAAGATGTGCAGTAATATGCAATCAAAGATATAATACACTGTTATTGTCAAAGATGAACATACCAATTACTGTATGGAGATATGTGGTTGAGAATCTTAATTAGAAACTGGCTTAATTCCACAGAAGTAGAGGGAAATTAGAGGAAAATCATTCCTAAGAAAGGCCTTTCATTCTTCAGGCTGCTAAGTCCGAGGTAGCTATCACACAAACTTTCTGACCATATATACTGATCTCCAGCCTGTCAGGTCACAAGTACAACCTTGCTCCTCTGTAACCCTTGAGATTATTCTATTTGATTTGCTGAATAGTAAGCATCAGATGGATGAAGATTTTGTTATACTTTGAAGAAGTGTGATGGTTTGGGTGTGTCCATCTCCCACCCCCCCCCCACTTATAGAAATTACCCAGACTAGACTCAGTGGGCTCTGGAAATTTGAATGAAGCTTATATTTACAGCTGGCACAATTTACAAGCAGATATTTACAGTATATACAGTTAGATACAGAAATATACAAGGTAAAAAAAGGTAATACAAACACAATTCCCCTCCCAGAAACCTGAGTCCCCAGGAGGGGCTCTCAACCCCCCTCACCTTCCCCCTACCCCTCTCAACCTTACCCCAATCCCAAGGAATAATGGAGGTTCAGCCAGAGGGATTAAAAAGCAAGGTGAAGCAGCCAAGCAAAGGGAGGGTGAGGTTAGAAAGCAAGACGGAGTCCAGCCAGCAGCCTCAGCTTCTCCCCAGCAGGCAAAGCTCCCCAGCGAAGAGAAGAAGCAAGTGACCTAATCTTTGTTTTGCCTTTCTTCTTTACACATCCCAGCAAGACTGTGAGGGAAATAGACCTCACCATTGTTTTCATTTTACAGCCTATCATCTAGTTCTTCTCACCAAAACATCTCAGCTAGGCTCAAACTAGCACAAGAAGCAACAAAGAAAAGTAGCCACCAGCATTCAAAGGGCCATTTAAAAATTATGTGACCTAATTGGAGTCTCTTAATTTTCCAAGACGGTTATAGCAAATCAAGCTCGAATGCTGTTGAATTGACTTCCAGCCTAAGTGTGATATAAACCTGCTAGAGGTGTTCAATCCCAAAATAGAAAATACAGAGGTCAACATACAAATTATGTTGTGGTTTTTTTTTTCTGAAAGAGTATGTGTGAGAATGAGAATAGAAAACTAGAGTATGGATATCCTAAACTTAAGCAATTGTCAGAAGAAAAAATTAGATCAATCTAATTCCCAAGGCAAGGGACATCACATGCAGCTCCTTCTCCTACCTGAGAAGATCAGTATTTTCTTTATTCCTTCTCTCTGTCTGCTCAGAAGATGCTGAAATACTATGGTATACTGTACTCAAAGCACTTGCCACCACTCTTGATATTGTGCAGAAAAGTGTCTAGAATTCATAGAATCATAGAATCATAGAATGGTTTAGGTTGGAAGGGACCTCAAGGATCATCCAGCTCCAACCCCCTGCCATAGGCAGGGACACCTCCCACTAGAGCAGGCTGCTCAAGGCCTCATCCAGCCTGGTCTTAAACACCTCCAGGGAGGAAGCATCCACAACCTCCCTGGGCAACCCGTTCCAGCGCCTTACCACCCTCACTGTAAAGAACTTCCTCCTAAACTCATTAGTTTATACACAGGCAATAGTTTATACTAATGAGTTTATACTCATTAGTTTATACACAGGCAATAATTAACACCTGGTTTTATAGCCTACTATTTACAGAACCAGGTTAATCCTTATCTTTGAGCTTTGGCAACTATTCCCAGAAAAGTTCCTGCCCTGTAAAAAGTTATTGCATAAATGTCATGATTGCATCTAAAAGCAGAAATTAGATTCCTCCTCCCCTCAATGAAGGCTTTAAACTGAGAGAAGGGGTCCAGTTTTGTGCCCCCACTGTCAAAGCCAAGATGACAATGCAGGTATGTAAAGAAAATCTTGTGGCTGAATCTGGGGCAATGCAAGGTAAAAATGTAGAATCTGGGGAGATGAGGCAATCTCAGTGTGAGGGATCAGCTAAGGGGAAGCTTTCAGAAAGGCAAGTTTGGTCTAACAGTTGCCTGCATCATCTAACAGTTGCCTGCATCTCTTGTTAGATCTGCTCAGTCATGTTGTCAGGGAAAACCATATAGGCTTGGCTGTAGCTTTTATTTGAAGACAAATCCTAGGAGAGACCTCTAGTTCTTCAGTGCTAACCTTTCCCTGTGTAAGCAAACGTGCTTCTTTCTTAAATGTGTTTCTATACATACACTGTGTGAATCTCCTACTGCAGAGTATTAATGTCAACAAAAGGTTAATAAAAAATAAGGTTTCCAGGCTTTTTATCATGCTTGCCTGCTCCCACATGATTTGTTTTATTACTGAAGCTGATGGTTTTCAATAGTACTTACAGCAGCAGCAGCAGAGTTTAACTCTCACTTCTTATTGAAAAAGCCAAATCAAGAGCTGAGTAAAACCTATTGCTTATCTATTCTTTTCAAAATAAAAAGTAAAAGTTAAAAGCTGACAGGGTCATGGGTAGGTGTTATTGAAAGTCACAACCAGCAAGCAGTTTGCATCTAGAAAAAAAAAGTCTTTCCCTTGTTTTTCTGCAGTCAGTCATGGTATTGCTATTCCCATGCCCTTTACACTGCATGGATGGGCTGTCTTAAAACAAGGATCACCTCTCGTATGTTTAGATAAAAAGTAGGATAATCCAAGGTTTGTGCTTAGACCAAAGAATCCTGCAATCTTGATTCTAAATATCATCTCTCCATTGAATCACCTTGCCACCCATTTTTTAATTCCCTCTCTTCTTTAAATTTTAGGAAAGAAATAATGGATAACAGTTCTGTGGTAAAGTACTTTGAAACCCATAAAGAGAAACAGTTAAATGTTGTTTCTTCAAGGCATATGCCAGTACCATTGTTGATAGGGAAGCTAGAAGGTGAGTTCTGTGGACTATGTCTGTGGGAGTTTAAGGATCATTAAAAATATTGCAACCTCCTTTACAATCAAGAAAATCTACCACATCTAAAAGATGAAAGAACAGATCTGAACAAAGATTCCTTCCTTCACTCTTACTCTTAGTGGAGCCTTTATGCTGACATACCAAAACATCACATAGGATATTCACAAGTGAAATAAATATGCTGTAGAGTTCATAAAGCAAAGGGGAGAAAGAGAGATCCAAATACTAAGATATGGAGATTTCCCTTTTAGCAAATCAGAATGTTTGACCAAAGCACTGTTCAAATTATTTTCTGTGACAGCAGGCAGATTTTGAACTACTGCAGAAAATACTTCATCTTATCTTGAATTTTAGCTAGTGTCTCCAAGTCATCAATGAAAAAAATATTTCTGTAGACTAAGTGTTGAAGGAGATCCTAAATTTTAGACCTATACGGGGTTTTGACAAACCAGTACTGCAGTGGTAACTGCTTCCCAGCTCAAATGCATATGTGGAGTTATGTATTGCAAGGAAATTAAGTATCATAGTATCATAGTATCATCAGAGTTGGAAGAGACCTCACAGATCATCAAGTCCAACCCTTCACCACAGAGCTCAAGGCTAGACCATGGCACCAAGTGCCACGTCCAATCCTGCCTTGAACAGCTCCAGGGACGGCGACTCCACCACCTCCCTGGGCAGCCCATTCATACTGGAATGAATGAACAAAGGTAAACATAAACTCCAAACACAGCACTGATAACAATGAAACTTAACCAGTCAGTTAAGACACTTTCCTTGAAAAAAGGTGAGACCAAGTTTCAGAAGAAATTGACATCAGTATCATTTTCCCTCACTCCAGGACATTGACCTGGCCAAATAACAATATGGTAAATGTAAAATTGTGCTCTGGAATCTGTTTTCATTGAAGAAATAGTAAAAGGACTTATTTTCACTGTGCAGCGGAAAAGGACATTATTTGGTAATTGTAATGACAGGCTGAGGAGCAACGGATTTAAACTGGCAGAGGGGAGTAGATGTTAGGAAGAAGTTCTTTCCAGTAAGCTTGGTGAGACACTGGCACAGGTTGCCCAGGGAGGTTGTGGCTGCTCCCTCCCTGGAGGTCTTCAAGGCCAGGTTGGATGAGGCCTTGAGCGACCTGTTCTAGTGGGAGGTGTTCCTGCCTATGGAGGGGAGTTGGAACTGGATGAGCTTTGAGGTCCTTCCAACCTAAACCATTCTTTGATTCTACGATTTTTGAAACCTCAGAAATGTTGTGATAATCAAAAATCCACTTCCCACTTTTCTTTCCCCCATCTTGTTAGCTACATCGATGCTAAAGCAGAATTTGTCTTTATGTACTTTTTCACAGTTTGAGCCTGGCAATATTGGAATATGCAATCTCCCTTCTACAGGCAAAACATGAAAATGGGATGTTGCTATTTCATTTGAAATTATTTCCAGATCATCAGTGCTTAGCACCCTTCTCTTTGATTGTGAAGAAAAGAATCACATTATTTCCTTCACAACTTTGTACCTAACAAGGTTACAAAGCATTATGTTGCAGTTTGTTGCCCTCCTGACAGACAGAACTGCCAAAAAGCCATTTTCTCTTCCTTGAGAGTTATTGGAGTGTCAGTCTTTATCCTGCTGCTCCTCTTTCCCATTTACATCATAAAATGAATGATATTTACAGAAGAGAAATTACTGCTCAACATTAAAATTTAATTAATGTTGAATTACCAAGTAATGTTATTAACAAGCTTTGAATCAACATGTTGTGCCCTCACAGAAATCCTGCAGAATTGATTAGAGCAAGCTAAGGATTAAGCTGCTGATTTATTGACAAGAAGAATGTCACCTTTATCTATGTTTGCCTCAGCTGGAGAGTTCCCAGTGCCATGTCACCTCTCTTTTCCTTATTGCCTTTCTGCTCATTTCCCCAGTTTCCAGATGAAACAAGCAAACAAACAAAACTTCATAAATTTGGGTGATTATTTGAGGTAACTACAGAGGTAGGAACTACACCCACCTGCTAGATCACACGAGTTTTTGGACTGATGGAGACAAAGTTTAAAACAGACAAATGAAACCTCATCACAAACCACCAAAAAAAAAATCATACCAGAAAATGCCTTTTTATGATATTTGTTATTCTGTATTTCGTGATGAGCTGCTCAAAAGTCAGGATTACAAATGGGAAGTTTATTCAAGCAGAAAACTTGACACAGAGTAAATTGATGTCATCTGGTTTTATCCACCTAATACACTTTGTATTGCTTTTTATACCTCTGGTAGATGATTGCTCCTGAAAGATGCACTACTTTAATAATACGTGTTGGTGCATCACTTAATGCACAGCAGTGGTAATTCATCAAAATGCAGATCAGTCAGGAAATGCAGTAATGGAGTAATAGCAGCATAGAGGAATATACTTATTAGCTTGTATGAATCATATCACTGGGTATCTTACAAGTGATTTCTTTTGTTACAATAACCCCTTTGACTGCACTGTGCACTGGGCCAGATGCTTTCTCATAGGCTGTGTTTCAAGGCAAGGAAAAGGAAAAGGAAAGGGAAAAGGAAAGGGAAAGGGAAAAGGAAAAGGAAAGGAAAAGGAGAGGGAAAGGAAGAGGAAAGAAGGAAGACTGAATATTTAAGGCAATAATCTATTTGCATCAACCAGATCTACAGAGCAGGAATCATCACATGCCTCTGATCTCCACAGAGTGTCACATCGTGAAAATTGGATTCATATTTCAGGTGTTTACACGTAAAGGTGGTCAAGCAATGCCACAGATTTCACAAAGCTTTTCTCATGTTTGTTCTGCTTCCACTCTGGCATAAAACTTACATTTTTGAGACCCCTGCTGTTAACTTCACTTGAAACATCTGATAAGAAAAGTCTCATAGATCTGATTTCTGAAATCCAGAGAACTTTCAGAGGGGCACCAGACAGCATCTAGAAGCAATATTAGCTCTGAGGCTTGCAATCAAGAGCTGCTCATGAGCATAACACTCGAGTAGTGATAAAATATGACAGGAGAAAAGAAGGATTCCAAATGGTTTCACACTTCTCATCTTTACTATTATGTTTTGGAAACAAGACTACAACAGTTTTTACCTCAGAGAATGTTTAAAGCGCTCAGTCAGGAAAATCAGATGGACAAGCAGACTCCCACTCCAGGGAGCTGTAACAATGCATTACTTCTGAAATTGTTTGACAGATAGAAAAATGTAGGCTTGTGCTGTGTTTTAGACCTGTGAGTCCTCTACACGGTTCATTCCTGCAGCGAAGGGTATGAAGTGTTTGACCCTTGTTGTTTGTAAATCCAGAGTCAGTAGCAACGGCAATATTCACCAGGCGCTGATCGCTCAGGTTAATTGTTCCTTTTCCACAATGACACCGATAGCAATAACTCAATAACTCAGTCTTCAAAGGACTTATCCAGGACCTTAATAAATGGACTACCCTCAAGGCAGGCCATCTTTGATCTAGTCTGCTTAACAGAGAGGTCAGGTTTAGTGTGTGTTTTGTGAGGGTCACTTTTTTTTTAGTGTACTTGAACACAGGAAAAGGAAAAGAGTAAAAGGAAAAGGAAATAAAGAAAATAAAAAGGGGCAATTGGAAAAGTAAAACAAAAGAAAAGTGAAAAGAAAAAAAAGAAAAAGAAAGAAAAAGAGAAAAGAAAGACAAAAAAAGAAAATGAAAAAGAAAGATTAATAAAAAAAATTAAAAGGGAAAAGGGAAAAAAGAGGGAAAAAGGGGGGGAATGGGAAAAAAGTGGGGGGAAGGGGGAAAAAGATGAGAAAGGAGAAAAACCTCTTTCTCTTGATCATTTAATAACTCTCGGAATAAGATGTCAAATTCAACAAATGCTGCTTCTGATCTGTGACCTTAAGGAAGCATCAACAATTACGATATTTAAAAATAAATTACAGTAAAAGCCTTCACTCTCTTACATCTTCTAGAGCAATACACATTGCTCCCCATGTTCCTATTTGCTTTGACTGTTTGGAAATGGAAGGTTTGTGCTTGATGCAAAGTGCAAGGGGAAAAACGTTACTGGTCAGGAAATTCAAAAATACTTAATATCAGCCACAGAAACACAAGGCTGTCCAAGCCTGCAAACAAATAACAAGTTATGTTACAGCCTGAGTACCCTCTAGGACTTCAGGGCACATTTATTTATTTCTTTCACAGTTTTTTGCCTGCACTGCAACAAAAATGCATACTGTATGTCAGAGGTACTTTATCCGACAGTTCTCTGCACTGGACTGACAGTTCTTGCCCCCTACGGTGACTTCTACTCAGCATGCCAGGGCTTTGAGCACATCCTACATCTTACACACATACAACTGATCAAGCAGCAGTCACAAATAAGAAAGAATAATGTGAGGTAGGAGGAGAATAGAAAGACCCACAGAAGTGTAGGGTCACCCCATTTTCTGCTCAGCAATAATGTCCTTAATTTGACTTTTAATGGACATGCCTCAGTAAAAGCAGAAATGCAGGCACATACCACATTTCTCACCTTCTCTGTGCAGTGTGTTTCTCCCTTCAGCACTTTTAAAATGACTGATAAGGTTTAGCACAAAAGGTTTAGGGAGTTGGAACAGAAGGCAATATGGTCAATTCCTTGCTTTCTGGCAAGCTATTCAAAATATTTGAGTCCTTCCTGAACAATCACGACATCTGCAAACACACAACCTAAAGTACTGTATTGTAAATTGCCCGAGCCTTTTAAATTACTCAGGTATTTTAACAGGAGTCAGCAATATTATTGTCCTTAAGGTTGTATTGCTTCAAGTTACACTCCTAACCTACAATTACTCGGGTAGTTGAGTGGGAGTCAACATTATAATTGTGCTAAGGTTACACTGCTTCAAGTCACACTCCCAACCTACAATGGTAGTGAAAGACATTAGAAAACTGAAAGATGTGTGCCTGCAGAAGTTGATGCTCTGGTAAAGCCTGGCTTGTGTGTCATTAAAACATTTAAGTACTTTTTTTAACTTTCCAAAGAATAAGATGGGGGGGAGGGGGTGTGTTACTTTTTTTCCCCCTCTCTACTTATATATATACATCTGCTTCAAACATGTTGTCCACATGTCTCCTGCGAAAGAAACATTCTGTAGAGTGATATAAACTGGATCGTGCCACTAGACCCAAAGAGACTTGCAAGCTTTCCTGATTACAAATTCTTTCACAATTTTTTTATCAATACAGCATAGTGAAATAGTAATAATAAAGAAAAAGTTCTTTGTGTCTATGGATTTTATGAGTTTCTTAAAGAAAACCAAAAGGATGCCAGAGAGACATTGCAGCAAAGACGGGCAATATGTGGCAGTTACTGAGCTAATATGCTACAGTTTTACTTTGCTAATTAAAACTAGAATCAACCAATAATTAAATTAAGGTTTCAATTAAAATTGAATCAATGTACGAATAGATTGAATGATTAAATCGCCCAATTAATACAGCAAGCAATCAGATCAAATTAACAGATTGACACACAATGAATATATTGGTTCCTTCTGTGAAGATTTTAAGGAGAAAATGCCTCCTCAGTGAAAATCAGATTGCTTTCCTTCCACACACCACAAGCTTAAAAAAAGATTGTCAATACAGGAATTTTTGCCAAGAAAATATGCCTGACCTCCAGCTGTGGTAAGAGCTATCAGAACAACGATCAGCAAAACCACTCTTTCATGAGATACCAAATGATCACATGGACATATTTTTTTTCCATACTTGTGTTGCTGAGGGCAATTACTGCTTTCAGCATTTAAAAACTATCCTGGACTTCCTAATGCCAGAGCTGGAGAACCAACATGAGTAAGTCATTCTAATGTCTGTCGACAAAACATGAGCTGCTTTTACATTTATCAGAATTCTGCTCACCATTAAGCAATTATCTAGCTGTACTCAAATTGCTGCTTGAATCCTTCACATGATTAAGCACCTTAGTTCTCCAAATGTTCTCTCTTATGTTAATTCCAGGCAAATATTCCCAGGAGTCCCAGTTTGTGGTAAAAAAACCCAAACAAACAACAAGAACAACAATAACAACAAAAGTTTAGTTTTCTAATTCAGAGGCATTGTTTACTTCAAAGCATTTCCTCTTCAAGTAGTTAATTTCCCAGTTAAATCAGAAGATGAGAAACCCTGCTGCTCTAGATGCCTGAAGGTCAAAGGGTTGTGTGGGAGAGAAATTACCATGGTAGAAACAATCCAGCTTTACCTGGGTGACAGCAATTATGCAGAGCAACAAAAGGAGAAGTTAAGTTACAAGACAAGAACTGTAATACATTCTCCCCAGGGTCTGCCACTCACTCAGCCATGAGAAAAACAATGCCAAGCTTAATTTGAGTAGTTATGTCTCTATACTGCTGAGATAGTAAAGCCTATCATACACACAGTATATTTTGTTGTTTTACTTCCCAGGTGCCTGCTCTTCAGGTTTCCTTCTCTTAGCTTGCTATTCTTTAGAAGAAAACAAAGAACAGAAGTAGCCCAATCAATTTTTAATCTAGGAGTACACATGAATAGGTAGTGAAGTCATAACTTTCTCCAAAAGACCAAAGCTGGGAATGCCTTTAACCTACAGTGGAAAAGAAATGTGGGAAAACCTATGTAACCACATTCACAGTATATTAACATCCAAATCAAGAAATGGAAACGTCAGTCAGAGAGAGGACTGTGGAGGGCATGGACTCTTCAATCTTCACAATGGGAGATGTGCAGCAGGGGGGACAACACGTTGTCTTGATTTGGGTTGGCGCTTCAGGAGGAAATACTTGGGAGAGGTACTCACCCCCACACATTCCTTGCAGTCATTTCCAGTAAGTCCTGAAAGTAACTGAAAAGTAAACTAGAAATGAAAAATAAATGTAACTTTGCCTCTTGCCTGAAAGATTCCAGAACTGTTTTTTATTTATTTTCTTAATTCCATTTTTTTTTTCTCCTCACACTCAGGCATTTTTGATCATTTAAAACGCAGGTAATTTCTTAATCATTTATCCCAAGTCAGTCCCTGCTGAGTGTATGTGAAACATTCTAGAAATATTCCTTAACATCACTTGTAAGAATACTGACAATCATTATCACTGTTTCCAAATCTGGAAAAAAAGTCTTTGCCTGGAAAATGTGCTGATTCCATGAAATGAACTTCTATGGCCCATGAAAAAAACAGAAGATTCTGATGCTTAATCTTGTCACTAAATCAGAACAATGGCCCAATAATTCTCTAAAGATCCCATCCCTGTGTGGTTTTGGTAAATACCACACAAAGAAGTTACTGGGATTTTTCTGTGACAGCTGCACTGTGCTACTCATCTTTCCCCTACTTTACCTTCTGAGTGGTGTAAAGCAATGAGTCATTTATTCAGCAGATTTTACCACTGATTTAATTACCACAAAGCAAAGCAGAAGCAAAGCAGTGAAGCTAAAGGGACATACATCAAGGATATCCTATTTTTAAAATCATCTTACTAATGAAATAGTTTCTTCATTCCAGTCTCAGCAAAGAATTTAGTCTGTTCCTCAAAGTTACGCTGGTCTGCTGAGCGAAACAGAGAGGTGCTCAGAAGTGGGCTCTCAAGATTTCCCCTGCATGGGAGAAGAACATTGTCTTTTGGGGGGAAAAAAAAAAAAAAAGAGAAAAAAATCAGATCATATTTTCTCAAAGATTTATATTGATAGGGTTTGTTTTTTTTACTATCAACTGTAAGGATCTGGTACAGGATACTCATCCCTTTATTGTGTCTATACATAGAGCAGGAGGATATTTCTGCCAGCGTGCAGAACCTGCTGCTCTGAATCATCCTCTGGAAGACAGGTAAGAGCACAACTATTTCTGGACAGTTTGATTTCTACTTCTCTACTTATAATATTTGAAAACTAGAGAAAAAGTCTCTCTTAAATAAGATAAAGAGTGACATAGCTGAAATATCCTTTAATGTTTCTACAACTAGAAGGTTCCAAAATACTTCAAATTACAGTGGGTTATTTGAAAAATACCACACAGGTAAATCATTTCAGGATCCTTATAATTTTCTTTTTTCTTGTTGCATCTTTTAAGAATTTCTGTATGTGTACTTGAGTGAGAGAGAGGTTACAAATCAAAATACATGACTTGGAAAATGAGAGGGAGAACATTTTAACCTGCGGGGAATATTTTAACCTGTTGGAAAATGAGAAAGAGAGTATTTTAACCTGTGGGAAATGGTGTATATTGTTCTCATTTTGTGAAGATAATTTTTTAGGGTATCAACTATGGTTCATAGTATCAACTATGGTCCGTGGTTCTCAACCATGTTTTTCTTTGAAGTCATATTTATATCATTATTATGTTTGTAATAAAGATATATATGGCAAGCAGTTTCGGTGATATATTGAAGAGGAGAAAATCATCTTTGCAAGGATATTTGCTTTCCCTGAAACAGCTAAGACTGTGTAAATATTTAACTATAATTATGCTAAAGCACTATTGCTTTATGCCACAGTCACTCACAAAGTGCAACCCTATAAATGCCTTTCTGGAGATTTGTTACATGCTGGCTTTCGGTCTTATGGGAACAAATCTTTCTCTCTGCTATTGATCTGTTCTTTAAATTATTCTCCCATGAGGCTTTCAGCTAAGAGCATCTTTTCCTTGAATCTCTTTGTATTTTTAATTGGCTTATGTTTGTTTAAACAAAATCACACCAGTGCCTTAGGCTACAGCCGTCGACTCACTGCATTTAAAACCAGACACACTGTACTCCAGCAGCCTTCACTTCTGTCCTCTACTGGACTCATCTCTTTGGGGATGAAATCTGTCACAAGTTTTAAAAAAAGGCATACAAAATTGCCTTTGGACTGGGTTGCTAGGGACATAGCTGGGATTTGCATAATGCTGTTAGAGACCTAAAGATGAAAGGAAGCATAGATTGTGCCATTCGTCTGCGGGTTCTGGCTAGCGGGTGTTGAGGAGACGCTGCCTCAGGAGGAGCACTGGAGAGAAGATGCCTCAGGAAGGCCCCAAACTTTCCTCCCCACATGTTCTCGTGAGTGTGAGGACAGGCTCTACGCAGTCTGCCCTTGTCTCTGCCACGGCACTGAGGGCTTTCTGCACTTCCCCCATATCATTCCCCAAAGTGAAGTGGGGCTGCCAGTGCTGCAGACTTAGCTCTGCCCTGAAACTCATTCATCAGCAGATACCCATGAGAGATTCCCAAGCTCCTCTCACTGAAGGGAACCCAGGGACTTCTATTGTGTGTTGCCCTCATGGCACTGAACAAAAAGGAAAAGAGTCTTATTTCCCCTTTACCCTTCCTTGGCTCAGCAAAGAGGGTTCCGAGCCAGACCTCAAAATAAGATAGACAGTATGGGTGATGAAAGCAATAGAGAAAAGTGTTTCTTGTCATTCAATTTTATTCTTATGCACTTTGATCCCAGATTAGTTTTTGATAGTTTGAAGTGAGATGTATTCAATGATTTTTTTTTTTTTTTACTTTATCCTGTTCTTTTAACTATTTCCAGTTAATGACCAGTTGCTAAAACAATTTTCTTCTTCTGTGACATAAATACAAGAGAAATGAAATAAAGTTCTGCTCATACTCTACTATGTTTCAGTTTAATACATTATGAAGCCAAGTCTTATAGGCCACAAGGGCATGGTAGCTATACAGCCAGGGCAGTATAGCCCACCTCCATGCATTACAGCCTCACACAACATTGCCTTCACAGTACACTGTCCCGGGAAAGAATTATTCCTTGTAACACCGTGCTCCTGATAACACATGCTCACCTCCGGTTTCATGATCCTATCCCATCCCTGCAGTATTGATGCCTCACAGTGCAGTAAGGCACTGTAGGAGGAACACCTACTACCTCATGTGCCCTTCTCAAGCCTTATGTGATCCCTTGAGTGCCCACTCACTTAATAACTTACAAGCAGATGGATATGCAACTAGAGACAATAATCTTTTCGATAAAAAACAAAAGGACGCTGCCTATACCCTTGCACTTTAGGCAAGGACCGAAATACTGACTGATGATCTATGCTGTCTGAACCAACCATGTTTGTATCGAGGTTACAGATCCTCTGTGGTACAAACCTCTTGTTTAACTTCATTCAGCCCAAGCTACCCACTCTTAAGTGTAATCTCTTCTTAAAGAAAAGTAACTGCCCTGGCAATACAAAGAGTTTAAAAAAACAAAACTACTGCTGCAAAAGATTATGAAAAATATTTAATGCTGTCATCTTAAAACACAGGTGGCACCAAAAATTTCTATAGCTCTGAAAGGATTAGGTTCCTATTCCTATTGTTTTAGTCATACTGTGTCTTATTTATTTACTAATAAAATAATGCACATATAAAGAAAAAAATCATTTTCCAACAATACCTTTTGTATTAGCTGAATGATATATAGGGAATAAAAGTCTTTTACAGAAATGTGGGCTCTGGAAGTGGTTTTGTTAGGCTTATAAAGCAGTGCTGCTTATCACTTGATGACTACTGAGCTGTATGCAGACACTCACAATGACAAGTGGCTGCCCACGGATATGGCTGCCTCCCAGCCAAGTGACACAGAGGACATACCACAAGAAGCGGTAATGCAAAGGAAAGAAAAATGAAGCCCTCTGGTAAATCTGTCACTGATCATTGTCATGTCCTGTGCATGTTACTCTCCTCTATCCAATTTTATTTCCTTCTGCACTTTCTGTTCTTATCCATACTGATGTTTACCCTTGGAATCTCTAACAGAACAAGGGAAGTCGATGTAAGAGGGCCTATCAACGTGTTGAAAATGCGAGTCCATATTTTTGGTGGACCCACAAAGCAAATGGCCAATATAATGGATCATACCAGAAGTTCAGTAGGCTACCCAGCTCAGCCGGGATGTGGGATAATCAAAGGAGCTTCAAGCTTTGCACTAATTTCTTCATGTCTGTGTGCTTCTATTTGGCATTATCTTAAACAACTAACTGAATCAAGACCAGGGTATTTTTAATACACTGAGCCTCAGAGAATACAAAACCTGACCAAAACAAAGGCAAAAGATTAAGTAGTTAAGCTAAGGGATCAGAGCAGCAATTACTATTGCACATTTCATTGTTAGTTCATCAACATCCAGCGCAGACCAAGTGTTGCAAATTTTACTCCACTTTCTTTTCTACATCATTTTGCATTTGATACTTTCATATTGCACATGCTAAGTGGATTTTGACGTAACACTTTGCTACTAAAAGTGCATGCATGCTAGATCATAATTAAAACAATGGCAGCAAACTCGTAGCTAGAGAACACTTGCAGCAAAGGAGTCCTGGTGAGGTTTCCATGTACTTAACCTCCATTAATCAGGGGTTGTTTTTTTTTCCATATCTGATATATTTTATTCTCAACATGGATAGCAGCTAAAATTGGGATAACTCCAAACTTAGAACCTTTCTTTTCCTAGGACCCAGCTAGGATCTAACATTTTCATAGAATCTGAGATAAACCCAATCAGAGTTTTTAAATAAATAAATAAATAAAATCAGTTGTTAGGACTGAGTACTGTGCATTCAATGTGCATAACAATTACATCCTTCAACTCAGGTGAAATTATACTAAATGGTCATCATTTAGTTTATATTTCCCTAACTCTTGCTTTGAAGTGGTTTCAATTACATCCTCTTAATAAAACTGAGTTTTAAGCACCTTCTTGTTATGTCTGCTGTAAAAGAAAAGCAGATGGAAACCGAACATTTAAAGACAATTGAACAGGAATATTTATACAGACAGTTATTTTCTTTCTTAATTGTTAATTAAACCCAATGAAAGTGCTAAGGAAGTCAAATGTCATTCTTGGGTTAATATTAATATCTCTTTTCTACTTAGAGTTTCTACACATCTGACCACTGGATTCAGTCACTAAGGGAAGAATTCACTAACAATGTTGAACACTATGCTCACATCTTGCAGAGGGTTCACACAAGGAAACAGCATCACAGAAATTTATTATGCCTTTTCTGCTTCTTACATAATTGTCTCCTCTTGGGTCTACTGGAGTTTGCACAAGGATCTGGGGATGCAGTGACATTCTGCATTCTGGATGTTGCTCTGTAACTGTCGCAAAGGAAACAGACATGTGGAGCAGCACAGCTGTCCTGTGCTGTATATGTTGTGGGTCTTCAGCTCCAGATAACTGTGGCTGTATGAAATGTAGACACACAACAAGGCAGTGGTTGAAGAGGTGAGAAAGATTTTTGGAGGGGTGTTATGGAGCAGAATGGGCAAAAGATTTTTAGGGTTCTAGGTTTTAGGGATCATAGCTCTATAAGACAGAAAGAAACTATAGGCAATCTGCTACTTTAGGAGAAGCAAAAACTTTAGATGGGCTCAGATAAGAGAATTATGCTTAAGCTGAGGAAGTGAGTTTATTCCAGATGTGTTTGACAGCATGAGAACAGAAGCAGAAGTAGTGTTTTTGGTAAGAAGCCAGTATTGGGGATTAGTCAGGTGGAGAGCAGTGAGAGGAGAGTGAGGAGCTGAGAGCACAAGGGTGGGAAGAATTGAAAATACAGGCTCTGGCATCAAGCAAAGGGAATGAAAACAAAGAGGGAAGGAAAGGAATTAGAGAAGCAGAGAAATCAAAGGGAGGTTTAAGAGCAAAGCCAGCTTCGGTAGAGATCACAAGGAAGGAATAAAACCAAGAAGGAAGAGAGAATAAGAACTACCAAGGGAGGGATGCTGGTGGTTATGGGGATGAAATAAAGAGATTGAAGATAATTTGGGGCTCGATTTAAACAAGTGAAGTTGAATCTCTCAGACTTTCCCACATTACGCCCTGCAGAAGGGGGTTTATGATCACCGTTGATCTGTGCACACACGCAGTCAGCTCTGTCACTCTAAGTGATTTTGGATTCTTTTCTTTTCTCCCTCAAACATCTCATCTAAGGCCTTTATTTTTGTAACACCGTCATTGTCTTATGTACAATCTTCCTTGTTCCTACTTTTTAGCATACAGTAAATACACTGTATTGTTTGAATTTTTGCTGCCAGCCTCATGCACAGAATTCCCTGAGTGGGATTTAGGGCAGCTGTGGAAAAGCTCTGTGATCAAAATTATTTCTTAAGGTGGAGGTGGCTGACCTGGACAATGAAATACATGTGCAGTTGATAAAAGAGAAAGTGAGCTATGTCATCTGAATACGGTTTTTTAAAGTTATTTAATTTAGGCAGCTCCTGGATCTGCACTCATGCCCATCTTCCAACAGATTACAGGACTGTATTCTAAGTACATGTTCATCAGCTTGTATGCATCTATATGTGATACATAGGCAATAAATGTATCTTAAATATATTACACTTCAAGCACTTGTAGCTCATGGCAGCAATTGCTTTTCAACAGAAGTGTGAACTCCCTGGGCTGAGAGTGAGCACTTTGCTGAGCAAAAAAATTATAGAAATACCGAAACAAGATCCTGGTGTCAGAAGAAGGGATGATGCATCCTCACCTTGGTACCTGNAGACAGTAAGATGGAGTTCAGCCAGCAGCCCCAGAGCTCCCCAGCAGGCGAAGAGCCGAGAGCAAAGTTGAGTGACTTTATCTATATTTTCCTTTCTATTCTAATACATCTCAGTGAGACTATGAGGGAAGTAGACATCACTCTTGTTTTCGTTTCACAGCCTATGATCTAGTCCTTCTCACCAAAACATTCTAGTTAGCTTCAAACTAGCACACCTGCACACCTTGATGTCTGCACAGACGTGTTAAAAATATGGGAAATTGAATCTCAGGAAAGGTGTAAGTCTCAGCTTTCATTGGTTTAGGCAGCTGTTGACATCAAAGATAAAGTAAGATGTCAGCAGGATCCTGCCATAGCAACATGTAAACACACCAGGATTAATATGCAGCAAATATGTGCACATTTACATTAGAGAAATTTAGAAAGGTCTTTGTCTCTTCATGATATGAGCTCTATCTATAATGTAGTTCCATGTGTTCAAAACAAAAGAAGTCACTATTACAACCCCAAAGAACAAAGCGTGAAATTCATTCTCTCTGATTCCAACTGGATTAGACTAATATAAATAATTAAAAATAACAGAAATAAGGACTATTTTAGAAATGCCTGAGATCACAGGAAGTATCTGCTTAACTTGGTAAGAATAACAGCTTTCTGGTCAGGAGGAAAAAACATTTCCTTTCTTTTCTTTTCCCCACCCCTAGTTGCAAACTTAAGTGTGTCCAAAAATCTTTTCCTATGTTGAAGAATCCCATTTTATCACCATGTTGCAGACACTCAGATGTTATAATCTTAAGAATAAGAAACAAAGAAAAACTTTATTTTATGCCGAAATTAGTCTCTGGAGAATGTCAGTTATTAAATCTCCACACCTAGTACAGTAATTTATTATACATTATTATACCAGCCCAATGGGATGAGATTCAAGAGGCTAAGAGCCAGGTCCTGCACTTGGGTCACAATAACCCCATGAAAGCTACACACTTAGGGAAGAGTGGCTTGAAAACTGTCCCATGGAAAAGGGTTTGGGGGTGTTGGTCAACGAGGTGAATGTGAGTCAGCATGTGCCCAGGTGACCAAGAAAACCAACAGCATCCTGGTTTGGATCAAAAACAGCATGGCCAGAAGGACTAAGGAACCAATCATCACACCTTACTTGGTGCTGGCAATGCCATGTCCCAAATAACTGTGTTCAGTTTTAGGCCTGTCACTGGAAGAGGGACTCTGACATGCTAGAGTGTGTCCAGAGGCGGTCAGTGAAGTCAGTGTGGGGTCTTGAGCACAAGTCTTATGATGAGGGACTGAGGGAAGTGAAGTTATTTAGTCTGGAGATAAGTAGATTCCAGGAAGACCTTCTCTCCAATTACCTGAGATGAGATTGGAGTGAGGTGGGGGTTTATCTTTTCTCCCAAGTAACAAGCAGTAAGATGAGAGGAAATTAACTCAAATTGCACCAGAGGAGGTTTAGATTGGATATTAAGAAAAAAAATATCCACATAAAAGGTTGTGAAGCATTAGAACAGGCTGCCCAGGGAAGTGGTGGAGTCACCATCCCTGGAGATTTTTATAGGATATATAGAATTGGTACTGAGAGACCAGTTGAACATAAGGGACATGGTTTGGCTGTCTTAGGTTTACAGTTGGACTTGATGATCTTATGGATTTCCTCCAAGCATAATTCTATGGTTAGATTGCCATTATCATCCCTTTACCTGACAAGTGACTGTTTAGATGCTGCTCCTTAACAGACATAATAATGCATTTCCTTTATAGAATATTCTTTGTTGTTATAAGTGTTTGGTGATTTCTGGTTTAAATTTAAATGTTGAACAATTACTATCAACAGTAGATATAGAAACTCTACCATAAGGGAGTTTTCCTAATCCCTCTCTTTTGGATGTATTTAAGCATCATTTATCTTTAGGTGGAGCTTTGCATAGTCTGAGTTTTCAAATTCTTTCATATTTTCACTTCATTAAAGAAACCCCAATATATTAATCAAAAAAACAGGTGACTAAAGACTATAACTAAGTTGTTACACACACTTAGGGTTTGGAGGGATTTTCACTGCCATAGCTTTTCATTTATGGCTTCCATTTGTAGGATTTGGAGCAAAAAATGTAATTCTTTTTTAAAAGAAATTGACAAATTTGCCTGACTATAATCATCCACTTCCTATTGTCTAGCGCAGGTGTTCTATTTTCTGGCACAAAGAAGGTTTGAAACGTTGGTGCTGTGCAGTTCATTTAATCCCCCACTATGTTTCGTGTCGGCGGGGAGTCAGTAGTTACAACTCCCCAAAGAGCTCTAGGAAAAAGCAACATCTCCTGAGGATGCCCCTGAACTTCTGGAGTGCAGTGCACCGTGGTGCAGCTGTACTTTTTCTGTTTCTTTGGACGGGAAGAAAATAAATATATTCCTGGAACTGCAGTGCCTTTGGAGCTCCTGTTCTGCTCCAGAAGGGAATATTTTGTATCACGCTCTTACTATAAGCAGCCTCCTTTTCCCACCCACACTCTATATTGTTTAAGGTGTGTCATTGCTCCTGAATACGGTGGATTGTAACTCCTAAATTAATCCAAAGGTGTTTTATTGGAATATGGGATGCTGAAATCAGCATTTCTGACTATCTTTTTCAGCCTTCACAACATACCGATCAGTGTCTTTGGAAAAGTCACTGATCTAAAGGTTTCAGTGGATTTAGTTCCATGGTCTTTTCTCTCTGTGCAATAACCAACATATCTACAACATGGATTTAGTAATAACTGGGTTTCATCCCACAAAAAGGCTGTAAGGTTCAGATGACTGCTCTTCAGAGCAAAAGCCCTGTGTTGGTCAGCTATTAATCAGAAGAATGAAATGCGACTACGATTGTCACAACTCACACAGGACGTATCTATGGCTGAGTAATAAAGTTAGAGGAATCCTAGAACAGTGGTGATAGACATGGCCTTGAATTTGAATTTTTGATGGATTATTACAGTGAGCTCATGCTTTCACCACTCCTTCTGTAAAAAGAATTGTTTCAGTTCTTAAAAAAAAAAAACACAGCTATCTTCTCAGCCTTACCTCACACCACTTAAATATTCCCCAGTTAAAAAATATGTGACAAATTAAGAACTGTACTGAAGCACTGAGCAAATGTTATTGAAATACTACACAAATAGCCAATGCACTCTATGTGACTTGCTCACAAATGATTTAGAATTATATTGAAATACCATTTGTGAAATAAATAGACACAAGCTTAATTTACTAAAGTAGTCATTTGTCTTCCACAACTCCAAATTGGAATTCAGAATCAAATAAAATTTAAAATGGTTATTAAATCCAGATGGATCTTCAAATGGAAACAAGATCTATGGTAATGACAGCCTTTAAAGGGCACTGTCAACTTAAAAGACAGAGCAACTGAAAATGGTTTGTCTGCTGGGTTTTGGTTTTTTTGCAAGTAAGAATTACATTAACTTTAAAAATACAAAACATTTGATTTTTATTATTTCTCTGTAACTTTCCTTCCTTTTTTTTTTTTTTTTGGTAGATTTTAAATACTATTTTTTTACTATTTCTTCTCCACAATAACAACATTTTTAAATTTTGTTTTCCTAATCTCCATTTCTGCCTACTAAGACATATGTGGGACATACATAAATGCCTTAATATATGTACAGAAGTGTCTAAAGGAATATAGGCTGATATTTTATTTAAAGAAGAACATTTCCTGTAGAATTTCGTTGTTCAGATTTTACCAAAAGACTTCATTGGTTCCTCTGTCCCTACAGAGCTGCAAGAAAACTCTTTATAGCAACCTTGAAAGTTAGATATTGCAAATGTTTATTCCTTCTTGGGCTATGCAAGATACTTTAAGCCACCATTAAGTTCTGCCTAAAAGTGTTTTCTAATACCTTATTTTTAAGATATAACATTGTTAGGCTATTCATTGTGACATTTGTAGTGAACTGTGTGCTGCTTGAAGTGTCAGAAGACTACACTTCACATTTTATGACAGAATGGTTTAGGTTGGAAAGGACCTCAAAGATCATCTAGTTCCAACCCCCTGCCATAGGTAGGGTTTTGCATTCATACGGCACCACATTTGAATCCATAACATAAGGTGACAGAAAGCAAATCAGGGTCAGTGGCATGGCTGGAGATGGCACCATGTAAATAACTTGAAAACACAGAATGTTTTCTTTGTGTACATTGCATTCTCAGCGGAAATGTTTGTGCTTGCAATAGGTCGGTATAAAGTCATCATGGCATCCAGAGGTAAGTCCTCTGTAGGAAAAGACTCAGCACTATTGAAGATGAGGTCACCTCCACACATAGACAAAAATCATCCAAGCCTTCTCTTTGAAATGTCCATGGAAAGCTCTCTAGGATTCTCCTGAGTTACAGCACTGGGTGTTTCGTTGTTCCAGGAAGTGTAGAGGTGCACGAGTTTATAACAAACAGATGGCAACCAGTCAGCCACATTACATCAGTCCTTCCTGTTCATTTGCACTCCAGCAAAGATGTCACAAGTGGCATTTGGAAATTATATAGATTATCCTCAAATGAAATTTCAATAGAGAAAAAAAAAAAAACCAACAAAAAAAAAAAAGGCACAGAAAGATAAGTCAGATTGAACATCCTCCCTGCTGCAGTGTCACTCCTCAAAATTCCCTCATTTCTTTGTCTGTGAATTCGTACCACCAGCGGTACAGGAACATATTAGCTACCCAGAACATTCATTTTGGTTCCTACCTTGTCTAGCTGAGGAAGTGTTTGAGCCACATGTGGTAGACCACATCCTTTCTCTTATGCTAGCAGGATGATGAAGGAGCACATCTGGGTTAAAAATTTCATTTTCACCCTCAACATTTTTGTATTAACACACTGTCATATTTAATATAAATTGGAAAACACTTAGTCCCGTAGCACTTGATTTTCTGAAGGAAGACAAAGCATGACATTGTGGAGTCCATAAACAGCAGGGGGTATAATTCATAGTAAAGCTATATAATATGTTCCATATACACTGCAGCTGTTGATAGATTTTATTACATTTCAGTTGAGGGCCTTATTACATTTGCAGGCAAGATTTATTATATTTGGTTGTACTACTTCTAAAGTTCAGGATATTTTCACATTTGTAGCTGGCTTATTTCATCTATGATCACTGAGTTTACATCATAACCTTGTTGTAACTCTAGGTTATGAATAATGTCACCTGTTGTTATGACGCTTGCAGTCAGTTTTCATTACAACACTTTCTAATACTTCACAATATTTTGCAGGTGCTGGATATTACATTGTGGTTTTTAAAGACATACTTTGAAGTCAACGGAACATAACAGAGTAATGTCTGAAGAAAGGGCCCCTGCAGCAGAGACATGAGGAAACTAGTCAGCTTCCTTGTGAAAAGAGGTGGCAGATTCTTGCTTACTCACATCCTGATTACTTAGCAACATATGAACTAGAAAGTGCTTCCTAATTTCAGAAATTTCTGGTACAATAATTTAACATTCTGAGACTTGGAACCACGTTTTCTATTTGTGATGGTTTGGGTGTTACCTGCCCCCCTACACTTTGGAAATCACTCAGACTAGACTCAGCCAGCTCTGGAAATTGAATGAAGCTTATATTTACAGCTTAGCAGAATATACAAGCAGATATTTACAGTACATACAGTTATATACAGAAATATACAAGGTAAAAGGTAATAGAGAAACACAACTCCCCTCCCAGAAACCTGAGTCCCCAGGAGGGGCTCCCAACTGCCCTTCTACCTTCTCCCACTCCCCTACCTTAGCCTAGACATTGCCTTGTGCCCCAAGGAAGAATGGAGGGTCAGCCAGGGGGGTTAGGAGGCAAGTGGATTAATCAGACAGACGGAAGGTGAGGTTAGAGAGAAATGCAGCCCACAGCCTGGACAAAGAGCAATTCCTTATCTGTGTTTGGATTCTTGTTCTTATACACGTCAGCAAGCCTATGAGTGAAGTAGACATCAGAATTGTTTCTCTGTCATGGCCTGTGATTTAATCCTTCTCACCAAAACATTCTAGCTAGCTTCAAACTAGCACACTATTTTACTCTGCCTTTGTTCTTGGAAGTCAGGAGTTCACCCATACCTCAAGGTCCCAAGGCCTTGGCGTGCTGAAGATATGCTGAGGTTTTTTGGAACCTCAGATGAATGTGGCTGATGTTGTAGCTGTTTTCTACATGTGTCTTTACTTATCAGGTCTCACCATATTTTTTTACTTGAAGGAAGACTACGGAAGAGCTGGACAGTGACAGTCTAGAAAGGCATGTAATGGCTTCAAACTGGAGGAAGCTAGCCTTAGAGAAGACATTAGGAAGAAATTCTGATTACTCTGAATACTTTAAATGTGTTTATATTGTTGCAGTATAAAATAAAGATTAAGAGGACCCAAGTTGCTTTCTTCTGGCCACTCATTTATATGCTAAGACACCTTCTCTACCTTTACAATTTCATCTATGATAAGATGGAAACATGCTTGTCACAAAAGAAGGAAATAAAAGAGCATGCTGATTTTATGATATATTTTCAGTGGTTTAACAAGATAGCAGTTGTATGGTTTCAAAAAAACACTAATTCAAACAAATGAAATCACTGAGTTTAAAGTGCAGAACAGACAACCATCAGTTTTTAATTGGTTTTCAGGAACCACATTAAACTGGGTCAAAGAGTTTCTACTGTTGTAGCAGAAGCAAGGAACCTGAGGGTAAGAGTTATACAGATTGATTTATCTAGGCTCTGTTTAATTTTTGTGCTATCTAAGGAAAAAAACTGTAAATTTGGTGTTATTCCTGACATTTGTTAAATGCTTGATATAGAATTCACCTTTTAAGATACTTACTAGAAATTAAAACATCCCTGTCCTGGCTTTAAACTGGAATTTTGAACCCAGAAATTTGATTAAGAGGTCAGAAAAGAGAAACACTGGTGTGGAAAAAGCAAATGTGGATCTAACGTGATACAACCTGCACGTAAGACCCTTCCAGAATGAAAGTTCAGCAAATGCCATGAAATGCATTTATAGTTTCAGTGTATTTCTTTTAAAATGCAAAGGATTACTGTTGCAGTCTGCCTTCCCCTGAGAAAGCCCCAAGATAAGGTAATTAAAGGCAACACCTGTGAAATGAGTGCCGTTGCATTGGCTAGTTTTGATTGGTAGACTTTTTTTTCCCCATTCCTTTCATAAAACCAAAATAATCCTGATTGTGAGCACAGGTTGCAATTCTTATACTCAGAAACGCATGAGAACCATCGAGCAGAAGCTTTTCAGCATGGTACAAGCAAAGCAACTTCTCAGATCAGGCCCTTTGCTGATTAATTTCATTCACTTAATTAGCGATGCTTCTCAAAAAAATCCTTCCCTTTTTGTCCTTTGCATTGATGGTTTGGGTTGGAACAGGCTTATGTTTTCCAGTTACATGTTCTCCAACAAGCGTAACAACAGAATTTACATCTGAAAAGTTCACAAAGCAGTGTGTTGTAGAGTGAATTAATCAGTGACCTTTCACTACCAGAAGTGTGCATGTCCTGATAATGTAGCTGAAAGCCCTGGCAGAAGCAGGAGAGAGGGAAATAAAGAACACTGTAAATTAGAGGAGATTTGGACTGGGAGTCTAATTTTCTGTTTTCTGAGTTCAGAGACAACTATTTCTCACCTTAAAGACTAGTCTTAGCAGGCAATTATTCACCGTGCCCAACATATTCAAATGACATAACTGACAACATTTGTTCAAAGGACTGAAGAAGCTGGGATGATAAAAGACTTTCTTGCATGACTAGTGTTTGGTCATTCTAGGTCAGGGTTCAGGTGGCATGACAGAAAGTCTGGCACCCAAACTGTGAGTAAATACAGTATATTTCAGCTGGAGTGTCTGGTCTTTAAATAAGAGGTCTCACTATCATTTTCCCAGGGTTTTGTGTATGATATCATACTTCTGCATTGAAAGTACAGCTGCATATTCCCAAGTAATAAGGGCAATAACTGAAGTTAAACATAAGAACTGAAGTCTAAATTTTCTTGCATATAGAGTGGATCAGTGCTGCTTGTCCAAAGTGGGTGGAAGTGCTCTAGCAAAAGTAGACTGAGAAACCTGGGGCTGTTTAGTCTAGAGGGGATTTGATCAGTGTATACATATATCTGAGGGGTGGGTGTCAAGTGGAGGGGGTCAGTCTCTTTCACTGGGCAGCAGTGAAGGATTAACGGCTACAAATTGGAACATAGAAGGTTTCACCTCAACATGAGGAGAAACTTCTTTACAGTGAGGGTGACAGAGCACCAGAACAAGCTGCTCAGAGAGGTTATGGTGTCTACTTCTCTGGAGACTTTCAAAACCTGCCTGGTTGCATTCCTGTGCAAACTACCATGGGTGATCCTACCCTGGCAGGGAGGCTGGACTTGATGATCTCTAGAGGTTCCTTCCAACCTCTAAAATTCTGTGATTCTGTGATTCATACCTAAGATGTAGAACTATTAACATTCTGTGACCTAAATGTGGGCTGATTCTTTCCCTGGTCCTAAAATGTTTACCTATTCTGTTCATGTTTGGTAAACAGGTAGATAATCTACAGTTGGATCACTCATGTGGTACTTTTAGGATCTATACTGAATGCTACATTTTCACAGTGATTTCTTCTGTTACTGTTTTAAAATGGTTCACTCAGTAGTCTATCTACTTCAGGTAAGAAGTAATTGGTTTCAGTTCTCCAGTGACAGATTTTTTCATTAATAGGCTCAGCAGGGAAAATGGTAACTTTAACATTCAAAATCAAACACATTCTTTTGCCTAGTGATCATAATACATTTCTTATTCACTGTTCAACTAGTGAAAGAAAACTAGGAAGAAAGTAGAAGGGCAGTTTGGGCATGATAGGAAGCAATAATCCTTGCCTGTTATTTTAAAGATAGCTTGGGACCCTTCTTTTTTTAAACACAGACAGATGAAAGCACATTTTTATATATCAGCATTATGAGCCCCAGTCAACTTACCTGCTTTATCTGCTTCCCAAAAAATTACATTATACTAAACTGTCTTTTCTTTCCCCTCCAAGGGATCATAAAAAGATGGTTTCATGCAACTGCTTACACACGTGGAATGCTTTCTCAAGCGACATGAATGCAAGTATATTGAAGGAGACAGATGACAAGATGTGCTACAATTCAGTATGAGGATAATGTATTAATTTTAAGGCTCATATAGGTAGTTATAAACCTAATTCACCATCTGCTCTTTCTTATGAATCCTGTCAAAACCTTCAGGTTAATATAGCAATAATAGCTTTGTTTCTTTCTTATAGTCATGTCTGTAAGGAATTCAGCACAGGTTTCTTCTTATCTGCCACCGTGAATAAGGGAGGAAACAATTAAAGAATTACTTTCTATCATGAGAAACATGACATTGGAAAACCTTCACAACAGCTACTGTCACAGAAAGTGATGACAGTAATTACAATCAGCCTAAAATTGTTTTCTTACAGACACATTAGTTTCAGAATTAGAATTGAATAGTTCTTGAAATTCACCTGGAGTAAAACTTAGCCTTCAAAGAGTAAGTTGGGCTTTCTCAGAAATAGTAAATATAAAGGGTAGAATATGCTAGTTTAGAAGGAACAAAGACTACTCTTGGTGATTGGAAATTGTTAATCTGAGAATTAGTAGATGTCATATTAATTTTCTACTTTATATGCATGTCGTGCCAAAGCAGATGAACTAAGTAATTTAGAAGACAAATTAACCAAGCCTCCTCTAACCAAATCTCCCATTTAAGAACAAAATTGGGTACACAGAAAAATATACAGTCTGATCTTACAAAATGCCCTTTTTCAGAATTTTCAAAAGCTGAATTATCACCTGTATAGTAGGTACATTAAGTATTGGAATCAGCCCATGGATTGGAGAGTACAAATTACTCATTACCAAATTACAAAGCAACTTTCATTATGGTTTACATGAAGAAAATTAACATTATCACTCTCCTGCCTACTCTAGTGACTTTTTTCCCATTCAGAAACATCTTAAAGCTCACCCTGTAGACCAATTTTTTTTTTTTTTTTTGCTATTGTATGGTTGTACCTAAGTGTTCTTCTGGATGAAAAGGACCACACTGGCATGGTGGTGAAAGCCCATTTCCTAAGCTCTGGAAATACAAGGTAAGTTCTTGCTGTTCAAAAAGTGAATGCCATGCAGGTGTCCAAGGTTGAAAAAATTACTTCCTGCTAAAGCAGGACAACTGTTTGAAATTCCTCACAAAGATACGATTCTGAAGAAGGTTTAACTGAAATAATTTCTTCTATTTTAATTTCTTTTAGTTGGTTTCATCACAGAACAGAGTCAAAATATTTCCTTGATAGTTTGAAAAGCAATATGAACAGATGCACAATTAAATGTACTAGTGTGATTTGGCCTAAAAATCAAAACAATATAACTAAAAAGGAAGTTTGATGAAAAGCAATCGATGCACTATCAGAGCAAAGTATATTCAAAATGAAGTAAGAAGTCTGAGATGTTTTGACTTTTTTTTCCATCAAAGAATTAAGGTCAAGGCTTGCTAGGTCTAAGATAATTATGTTTGGCAAAAAGCAGTATTTTCTTTTGAATAGTTTTCAATAACTACCTCTGCTCCCAGCCAAGACAAAGCAGTAGGGAAGGCAGCTGTACCTTCTCTGAAAAGCAGCTAGATTTGTAACATTCTCAGGGCTCAACCTGATAAATCAGTCCAGCTTTCTGTGAACAAGAACTAAAACTTGATACCGTATTGTCATAAAATTGTTATAATCAGTCAGAACCAGTACTTCTTGTAACATGGAATTACAAAGCCAGTTTCTTAACAGTATCAAATGATGTGGCTCCACTGATTCAATACAACTACTTTGATTTACGTGGACAGCCTAGGCAATACCATTTATAACCAGTTTACTTTCCAATAAACCCCTTGAGACATAATAAAATTCTAGAGTGTACCTTGTATGGAACCAGTTACACTTTCATAGTATAGATGCAACTTATTTGAAAGAAATTCAGGCCATTGGTACCTAATGTGTCTCAAACCATTCCTTATGTAACTCTGTCAAAGTTGGGTGTCATCAGGTAACTTTGTTGGTCGTATATCACTACTCAGAATTATGCATCACTGAAGTACAATCTTTTAGTACCACAAAAAAATGGATAGTCTAAAGGAAAATGAAAAGTAGTGGGTATAAACTTAGGTATCAGACAAGGGATACAAACACAGTTAATACTCATTTAATGTTTTTAAATGTATTTTAACACTTTTTTATATTACTTGTGGAATAAGCAATCGTGACCCATTTGCTTCCAATATCTCTTCTATAGGAGACAAGGGTTGGCACTACAGATGTTTTAATACTCTGAACTGTCACATAACAGTAATTGCAGAGTTACAGTAAGAGGGGAATAGGAAGATATAATTATGAGATGAGAAATAATAGCATTAACTAAGAATTAATGCAAACATAAAAAGAACAAAATCTTTTCATATGAGACATAAAGCTGGAATTCTGTGGCTAGGTATAAAAAAAATAGACTTAAAAATGTAGGCATGTTTTAAGAAGAATTACAAGATAAAGAAGGTCTAAACCAAGGAAAGCTGAGTCATCCAGAAAAGGAAATGAGAAACATAGACAGACACATCAGATAATATAAATTAATGAATCCTATGTTTTGCAAACTTTCAGGCGAAGGTTGGATCGCGTTCAAAACCGACTCCAAAAAAAAACCACCCACGATATTTTGACTTACATGCCAATTTTTCCTATGTTTTACCTAAGGCAGAAAAGGAGAAAGCATCATATTTTTGAACATCTTTGCTGGCAATCAAGCCCAAAAAAGCTTTGTATGCAACATGAGCATCACAGGTGACAATAGTACAGCCATTACCATGGCCTTCTCCTCGTTGTGAAACTGTAGCTGTCTACAGCTTGGCAGAGTGTGAGTGAAGACAAACCCAGTCACTGTTCTCATATGATCTCTTATGCTGCAAAGTTGTGAGAATGATGCAAGCACTCACAGAAATTATTTTGTACGGTTTCATTGTGATTATACAAAGCAACATGAAGTCTCTCTGTTCTGACCGTCAAGATAGAGCACACCGTAATCTTAGCAAACTTTATTGCTATGAAGAAAGAGAAGTAAAGCAATGCTTATCATCATAACTTCTCCCAATTAATGAAACCTGTCTGGAGTCAAGTTTCATTTGGTGAAGTATAGGTCTTAAATGCTCACTGCACACATTTCAGTTCTCAAGGGGTCCAAGTATGAATTTAGTCAAGCTTTTTAAAGTTTTCAGATCAGAGTTTTCTATGTTGGAATTTCCTGTCTGGGGGCTGTGCTGAAAAGGGTTTGATAAAGGAGTTTCATTTTAGGACAATTTTCAAATATTGGTATTTGGGAGAAGACATACTTCTAGTCTAGACTATCAAGGAATGTTGCAAGGGCTAAAAAAAAAAGCATAGCATTAAGTTTTCCCCTTGTAATCCAGGAAACAAAAATCTAGCCTTTTTTTCTCTTTTTCATTTTAGCCATATCATTCTGGTCACTGTTTTCCTAAATGCCTTGCCAGAAATGTATGAATTCTCTTTACCCTCTGATTTAAAAGAGAGTAAAATCTAATACACCATCCCAAATGAAATCCATAGAATTGCAGTTGTAATCCTAAATATTCATGTTTCTTAGCTACGTTTATGGTATCAGAACACTGGAAACACAAACAAACATCTCTGGACAACATCAGACAACAGAGATTATAACTCCTTATATTAAAAATCCTCTAAGATGCAGATATGTAAGCATGCAGTATATGTCCCTGTTTAAACCAAGTGTTGCCTGGAGATACCAGAGTTGCCTCTCTCGGCAGTTTTTATTTGGTTTGGTTTGCTTGTTTGTTTGTTTTAAAATCAAATGCTGTTATCCTCTCTTTATACAATCAGGAAACAAAGCACAAAGAGGCACTAACTAGAGAATCTTTGGCAGCAGTCAGGAACAGAGTGAGTTTTCTTATCCCTTAACTCAAAAATAGGGCCATTCTATTTAGACTGATATTGCTTGCATAGCTTTTTTCTGCTACTGTAATATTAACTGGGTGTAGCACATACAACATATGTGGTGATGTTTGGAAAAGATGAAAGAAAAGGCAATCGTGACATAGTAAGAGATGTTCACATCACAAAGTTTTGGAATCACATCTCTCTCTGAGCTTCCACAAAGTACAAGGATGTTTGAACTCAAGCGTTCACTAATCTTTGAGAGGCAGATCTCAGCTGTTTCTGCACAAAAGAAAAATGAATATATCAGAAAAAGACCCAAATGTATTAATTACCCCTTCTCCTACATATGACTCCTGATGTCTCATCTGTGTTAGTTGGTCTTTCTCATTCAAATTGCTCTTTTTATGTTTTGTACTGGGTTTTTTGTATATTAAAAAGATTTCAATGTTTTGAGAGGGTTACCTAAAAGCCCAACATCGCTGTACTCTCAGACATGGGTTTCCATTAAGATACTGCATAGCTTTATCAAACTTAGAGCTCCTCTAAACAGTTATATTTGATAATTCTCGTATTTATGAACAAGTATTCCACAGTACCAACTTGCTCCAACTGATAGTAAAGCCTGGTAGTGTTAGGTACCAACATGAGCAGAAGATGACAATACAGGTCTTGGTAATATTTATAAGGACAAGGCGCAGTGTGAGTAAAAGTGGAAACAGCACAGAGACGTTAAGTGGCTTTCTCAGGACCTCATGGTGCCAGGTTCGATGCTGTTTAAAGCAGACAACGTGACAGCTCAGGGATTGTGTTTCAGAAATCTCACAGCACATATCTGGGCTTACAGACTTCTTGTCTTATTTCTAAAGGCCAATTCCTGAAATATGTGGAAAACTTTCTGCTGGCTGAGGTCATTCAGCACCTTGCAAGACTGACCCTGATTTTCAGAGGTGCTGAGCACATGCAGCTCCTGTTGACTAGACTAAGAGCTCCCAGTACCTCTGAAAATCAATTCATGTCTAATGGCCTTTTCACCTGTCAGAAATAATTGCTGTTTCACAGGAGCATACTAATTCAGTCACTGTTTTGTTTTTAAAGGAGACTATTTATTTTTAGCCTCCTTGGAAACTGATCTGCTAGGGAGAAAGATCAGGAGCAAATTGCATCCCAAAAGGAAAATAGATTTTATATGAAACACTCATTCTGCTGATTGTCAGTCATAAAAAAAAACAACCCAAAACCATGTTTTAATAATCCTTCCCTTGCAGAAAAATCTGTTTAATTATTCTGATCATATATTAAAAGAAAAAAAATCTCTTAACATTAGATAGTTAGCTGAGTATTCTCTGCTGGAATATATCTTACATGGTTTAAGTCCTCAATATCAGGAGAAGCATACTAACATGTACCTGGGGGTGTCCTTTCTGTAGCTGGCTTTGTGCCCAGGCATTGAAGAGCTTTCTCACTACAAGGTGTTATCCTCAGTCTTTCTCCTGATGAATTTCTGTCTTTAATGTTGTCGAGGAGAGTAACTTAATGTAATTTTCTGCTACTTAAGGCGAGTTTGGAAATTAAAATACACCTTTTAAATTAGCAAAACGTATATGTTCAAAAGGATGGGGCAGCAGGGCCATATTCTAAAAGGTAAGGTTTTTAATGGAAATTAAAATGCACACTTAGGAAATAATCTGCATGCCTTGGCTGCAATTGTTAACAAAGCAGCTCTACTGGGATAACATCATGCAAGCAAATGCTACGGAAAGTTCTAGATTTCATGTCCTTGCACATCTTTCCTCACGAGGTTAAACTTCCGTATGGTTAGAAGCCTGCCGTTTCTAGTGCAGCACCCAGGGGGCATTTGTCTTGTCTCTAGACCAGATTTTCAGTTCTCTTATCTGTTAAACCTGTATTTCAAAGTGAAATTTCACTATGAGAATTTAACAAGGGAGAAGAGCAATGAGCACTTGATTTTCATTTGCAGATTCTTAGTTCTATCTATCTGTCTAACTGAGAACAATCTGAGTGATTTTGCAATGTAAAAAACCTAAGTGCATGTTTTTGATACACGGGAAATATTTGCATGTGGACCTGTTTAACGTATCCCTGGGAAAATTCCATTGTTATTCAGATTTGAAAAGCTAGAATGGTCAATCAATAGTGTGTCTATATCATAAGATTTATTAGTCCCTAACATCTCCTAGCTGTCAAGGAGATGAAAGTATTTTCAAGGAAGTCAATGAGTAGATGGTATCAAGGACCAGAGATCCCTCCTTTATGCAGATGTTGGAGACTGACATTAAAGATTAGTACTCCAAACACTGGAGGTTTGGTGTTCCAGAGCAACAGGGATGCATCCCAAGGGAAACAGCTGGAGGCTACTGTGGTGAACACTGAGAGGGGGAAAGAAAACAACAGCATTTCTTTTTTCCTCGTGACCACTCTAACACTGAGCATCCCCAGCACTCTGTGTAGGCTTCTTTTCTAACTTAAAAAGAGTCTGGATGTTCCTGGAGAAGCACACATTTCCTTTTTACTTTCTCACTTGGACAGAAGTAGTAAAAATAATAAGATCACTCAACCCACATAGTCCATCCTTTGCTGCAGTTACAAAATGTGAAAACCACACCATGAGTTTGAGTTGTGAATGGATAATCCTTGTGGCTAATTTTACTGTTTTATGCTATTTATGACTTTATTTTTTTTCTTAATTTTTATTTCAGCCTGCATCATATTGTAGTTTATAATTTTCTTCCTTGCACCTTTTTGCTATAACTCTCACTTCATTTCCCTCTGGAAAGTAAAACCACACTGCTATGAAATCATAGTGTCTTTTCTTCCTGACAGTGCCCCCACTTTAACAGATCAGTTCTTTGAATGAACTAGGAGATTATCAGTTTCACTGTTTTTTTCTGTCTAGATGTCATTCTCGTTGAAAATATTCATCTCCTTGGAAATTAACGTTGTAAATGGCACTAAGAAATCCTGTGTTATGGACCAAACAGCACAGCAATAGATGCCACTTCAGTCTATTACTTAAACCAATGAACAGATTGATACAGGAAAAATGTAATTTGTTCAGAAAATTCTCTTCCCCAATACAAGCATGGCTGCATCGTCAAATTTACAACCTTGTTTATATCACAGATCACATATATTTCTGCTGGGTTTGGCTGTGGAAGAGTTAATTTCCTTCATGGTATCTAGCGTGGGGCCACAGTTTGTGTTTGTACTGAAAACTGTGTGGGTAACACAAGGGTGCTTCTGTTACTGTTGACCAGTGCTTCCACAGAGTCAAGGTCTTTTCTGCTTCTCATCCCATCCCACCAATCAGCAGGCTGGAGGTGTATGAGAAGTTTGGAGCAGGCACAGCTGGAAGAGTCGATCCTCAATGACCAAAGGGATAGCCCAGATCATATGATGTCTGCTTATGATATAAAACTGGGGACGAAAGGAGAAAATTACAGACATTCAGAGTGATGGTTTTTGTCCTCCCAGGTAATGATTACATGTTCTTCAGTTTTTCTGGAGATTGCTGAACACCTGCTTGCAAGTGGGATGTAGTGAATTAATCCCTTGTTTCGCTTTGCTTGTGTGTGAAACTTTTGCTTTAACTATCAAACCGTCTTTATGTCAACCCATGAATATTCTCACTTTCACTCTTCAGATTCTCTACCCCATCCAATTGTAGGAGGAGTGACCAAGCAGCTGTGTGGTGCTTGGTTGCCAGCTGGGGGGTTTAATTGTTCGTTATTGCAGAGCTGGAATGATGGTCCACATAAAAGTACTGTAGGTATACAAATTCCCTATATGCAGATGGAATACGTAACACTAAAATAAACTTCAGCTTTCAGTCAATGTAGTAAACTCCATTAAGAAACAAAACAGTAGTTATACCTTAGTCCTCTGATGCTCAAATGTCCTGATTTAATCAAGGGTAAGTACCCTCCCATGATGTCTATCATAGTAATTCAATAGAATCCTAATGGCAGTTTATAAGTAAAATAACGTTTCAAACCATTTCCTTACATGCTCCTCAACATCCATTTGAACTCTGTGCTAACAAAAATTAACAGAAAGCTGACTTCTAGTGGAAATGTAGTGACTGGGCAACAATCTATATGTCAGGTCACTGGAGGGGCTACATACAAGAAGCGTTACAGACATCAGGATGATGTGAAACTGAGAGTGTCTTAGTCTAGATTAAAATTTATTGCACTCCGTCTGTCAGCAGAAGTGACAAATTACTGCAGCTAAGGAAGCTTTTCCCTTCCCAACAAACAATCTATTGGAGAAACTGGTTGATTAGTCATCCATCTTTATTTCAGCATTTCAATTTAATATAATCATAATTAATTTGTAAGCAGGAAAACAAAATTTTATAAAATTGATTCCGACTTACAAAAATTGTTTTGCATTTCTTCAGGTTTCACTGATTCTTGTTTAACTGACCTGGTATCAGAAAAGGTGATGCCATTCCAACTCAGTATCTGGTTTTATTTTGATGAAGTCATAAAAGTGTTGACTTTACATGGATTTAAGTTTGCATGAAGACATGCTTGTAATGCAACTTGCATGAAAAGCAAAGGGCTATAAACTCTCCTCCAGTAAGAAGCATGCTCTAATACTTAACTGAAATTAATTGAGATACTATTATAACATTATAAATGGCTTAGATTTTAATGAAGGTCAAAACACTTTAGACCTCAGTGCAAACTCATTCTCCTCAATGAGAGGCAAAAAGATTTGATGACTGGATTCCAGTGTTCTAAGGGAAAAGCCCTCAAAGATAAACATTAGCATATTTGAGGTAAATAACATGAAAATTAGTATTATATTACGTTATTATTATTGGGTAGCATTTAAGCTATCATCTCAAATCATGTTGTTGATTACCATGGCGCTGCTAATACATTTCAGCAGAAGGACATTACATAGCTCCTCCCATTTTCAGTTTGAGTCTTATCCCCTATGTATAAATGCCATTTCCTGCACTGAAATGTACAGCTGTAGTGTCACCTAATAACTAACAGATTTTTATAGCACAATATTGTCCCCCAGCAGTGAATTCCCCTCATGAAGGATGCATAATTTCAAATCCCATTCCTGAAAGCAACCTCTGAGTGTATTTAGTCTGCTCTCAGCCATAGAGAGCTATGTAGAGAACTAACCATACAGTCCTTGGCAGCCAAATCCAGCTCAGCTGAGCTCACCGAGAAGCAGTTTCTCAGACCATACCCAATGTCTTTGTCACAGAGGTAAGCACCAATTACCTAAGTGTATCTCTAAGTATACACATGTCCAGGAGCACTCAGTGTCCTCAGTGAGGGTGCTATAAATGCCTCAAGACCTGGATTTCTAAGGTGAAAATAGCAAATGGACATCTGCAGAGAGCAGGTCATCAGAATGCCTCAGAAACTTTCAGTCAGTACTTGGAAGGAAAACAGAAAAGTGATCTGGTGCTTAAACACCAGTTGTCATTTGCCTCACGATTCAAATAAGCAACTTATTTAAAGGTTTCCTGCAAAGAACATAGCAGTACAATGCAGTCTAAGCTTCCTTTATTCTAAAATTAAACTTTTCTATAAAAATCTATTGATATAGAAGTGTTTATTCCTTTATAAAGCTCTGACTAATGGCAGTGACTAAAATCCTGAGCAGGAAAATCAATGTAACTGCTGATTATCTGTCCCCGGGTGTTATTTACAAAGATTATACCTGTTCTTAATACTGCCTATCTAAGCATGAATTTAACTGTCATGTGTATAATTCCATTGCTTCGGGGTTCTGAGAATGCTTTAAAATTGAAAGTTTGAAAGACAAGGGCTGAAATAAAGATGTTAGGGTTTTCCTTTTCACGAGTATTTGGGAGCATTTTTAGTTACAGAAAGGACCCATTGAGGAGTTGCTATGTAATTCTGATTACAGATTTCACCACAGTAACTGGGGATAGATTTAGGCACACATGATTATGCTGGCAGGCTGAGAGAGTTGGGGCTCTTCAGCCTGGAGAAGAGAAGGCTTCAAGGAGACCTTAGAGTGGCTTTGCAGTGTCTGAAGAGAGCCTACAGGAAGGCTGGGGAGGGACTATTGACAAAGTCTAGTAATGTTAGGACGAGGGGGAATGGGTTTAAACTGGAAGAGGGGAGATTTAGACTGGATGTTAGGAGGAAGTTCTTTACAGTGAGGGTGGTGAGACACTGGCACAGGTTGCCCAGGGAGGTTGTGGATACTTCCTCCCTGGAGGCATTTAAGGCCAGGCTGGACGAGGCTTTGAGCAGCCTGCTCTAGTGGGAGGTGTCCCTGCCTATGGCGGGGGGTTGGAGCTGGATGATCCTTGAGGTCCCTTCCAACCTAAACCATTCTATGATTCTATGATTATAGCAATATTATTTTGGACACATACCTTTTTGGTTGGGTTTGGGTTGGGTTTTTTCAAACTAATGGAATTATACACAATTGGAAAGGAAATATTCATTCAGTGTTCCTTGAGAGATTTTCACCTTTTCAGGCTTGAGGTATCACATGATTTCCTAGTTATATTTCAATTTCCACAGAAATGGCAAACTAGAAAATACAGCAGTTAAAAAACATAAAAATTAATCAGCTAACAAGAATTCTTATTCTACCTCTGAACTATGTGGAGTTTCAAACAAAAAGTCTTTGATGACTGCAGTTTATTCTGCTTTACTCTATGATGTATTCTTAATATGAATAACATTCTTAAGCCAAAGATAATTTTTATGTAGTTGATTGGATACATTTCTTATTTTTTGGTAATATTTTTGCGTATATATATATATATATATATAATATCTGTATTCCTGATAAAAATAAGGGATCATGAGGCATGTCCAGGACTCATACTCTTGTCTTGGAACTTCTGCATTCACTTGCTTGTACAATATTGCCATTCCGGTGCAATGATTTGATTCTCCTGATGCAAAAGATAAATCCCCAACTCAAGATTAGTAACACTGACCAGTTATAACTCTCATTTAAAACAATGTTAGTTGGGAACATCCTGCCCACATAAAGGCTGAAGAAGTCCAAATATTCTACCCATTAAAATCAAACTGCTATATGAAACTATCTGGGTTTGTCTGAGTCTTTGTGCTTGTAAATATGTATTGCAGCCACAAATACTTACAGCTGACAGAATTTAAACTACTTATTAAAGCAAAGGCTCCTGAAAACAAACTTGTAAGAAACACAAGCAATATTTTTTCACAAATACCAAATCTAGAATGTCTGCTACGCTCCTCTACTGTGATATCTTGAATGCAGGCCTTCTTCAAACTAGTTCTTGTGAAGTAGAAGTTAACTCTTCAAGATAGCAAATTTGATAATGAGAAAAAAAAAAAAGGAAACTGTAAAATAACAGCAAACACACAGCAAGATCTGGTAAATTGATTCAGTGAGCTACTCTCCAGTGACTCATTTCTGGTCTTAGCTGACCTAGATATTGTCTGCAGTATTCTTTCTAACTACTCTTTTTCCATTTTCATTGTGGAACTTTTGTCAAGTTTGTGCTCTCCTTTACTGGAGGAGCTATGCATGTTTTATGTCACTACAGGTAATATGCACAGGTCCATCTCCTGTGATGTGGCTGTGGCTATGTACCTCCTGCACGTGAATCACAGATACTTCTACCCCTAATTACCATCAAGGTCCTCCTCCTTAGCTGTCACTGAGCTAAGCAGATCTAGCTTCTCATAATTGTAATTGCCAGGTACATTCTTAAAATCTTGTGTCATTCTCATAGATCTTATCTGAAGGGTCTCAAGATATTTATCATAGAATCATAGAATCAACCAGACTGGAAGAGACCTCCAAGATCATCCAGTCCAACCTACCACCCAGCCCCATCCAGTCAACTAGACCATGGCACTAAGTGCCTCATCCACTCTTTTCCTGAACACCTCCAGGGACGGCAGCTCCACCACCTCCCTGGGCAGCCCATTCCAAGAACTTCCTCCTAACATCCAGCCTAGACCTTCCCTGGCACAACTTGAGACTGTGTCCCCTTGTTCTATTGCTAGATGTCTGGCAGAAGAGACCAAATCCCACTTGGCTACAACCTCCCTTCAGGCAGTTGTAAACAGCAATGAGGTCACCCCTGAGCCTCCACTTCTCCAGGCTGAACACCCCCAGCTCCCTCAGCCTCTTCTCACAGGGTTTGTGTTCCAGGCCTCTCACCAGCTTTGTCACCCTTCTCTGGACACGTTCCAGCATCTCAACATCTATCTCAAATTGAGGGGCCCAGAAATGGACACAGTACTCAAGGTGTGGCCTGACCAGTCTACAGGGGAAGAATCACCTCCCTCATCCTACTAGCCACACTATTCCTGATATAGGCCTGGATGCCCTTGTCTCTTTTGGCTACCTCAGTAAAGATTATTGGTCTGCTATGAGACTGGCTAATGATTCTGATATGGGTCACCCTTCAGTGTAAATATAGAAGGAGTATAATCCCATTCCATATTATTTTTTTTATTAAACTAAACTATTTACTTTAAGTCATGGTCTGTAATTTAAACTAAATTATTTATTTCAATGGTTTAAGCTATTAAACTGTTTCCAAGGATAGTGCCTCCTCTTCACTTACTGTTTCATAGTAAAAGGCTGCATTTCACTGAAGTTCTGAAATCACACAGTCACTTTTGCATCCCCAGCAACAATTGCATTTGAAGATCTATAAGTCAGATAGATAGTCTGGAATCTGCTCAGTGACTGCCATGTTGATTTTGATCATGTCAGCTGGACTACACTGAGCGCTGTTTGAAAATTTTGGGGACAAGTTCTTCCTATAGTTATTCCCACTGGTCTTACTAATGAAGATAGTTTCTCTCCTTCTGGTTCCTGCAACCATTCTCACTGATCAGTACTCTGCTTTGATATACCTGTATCTGTAGGAGGGTACTGTTACCTACAAAAAAAACCCCAAAACCTTTAGAAAATTCTCTGTCTCTTCTAGAGAAAGATACAATACACAAATAAAGTGAAAAGACATTACAAAGATTTAGGAAAGAATGGCCATATGTTTGAAATGCATTTCAAAAACCCACATGATGATCCTCAGGGAAAATTCAGCTAAACAATACAGAAACGAATGGCACTCGTATGGACTTATAGTTCCTGGTGATTTCATAAATGTATAAATCAAATCCAATGTAAAAATAAAGAGATTTGACTTGAAGACAGAGGGAGAGAATTCCTGCCTGACATTTACATCATAAATCCAGCCAGGAATCAGAGTGCACTATCCTAGTGAAAGCTGGAGAATTCTGATGATACACAAGCACACTGGGAGGCACAGCATTATCACTAAATGAATTATTTATGCTACTTCTCAAAACAAGGAAAGGAGGTGAATAACATTCCTCAAATCTCAAGGCTGATGATCAAATAAAAATTTCCAAATAGAATAGAAAATTTGGCTCCTAGAACTATATTGGAGCTCCTTGAGCTTTTCTTCCCTCAATTCAGGAAAGACAAAAATCATTCCACAGCTGCAAGGAATCAATTTTTGGTACTCCCAAATAAGAATTTAAGTTCTTCATGGGACAGCTTAAGCTTTCCGTTGCCTTCAGCTCTTTGTGGGAGGCACCTATGTTTCTAAGGAAAAACTCTTCTGAGGCCAGGCCAAGTTTGGAGCTAGACAGCATGGCTAGGTGTTGAAGCCAAGCATGTGAATCTCCATGGCACAGAGGTCCTCCAAACTCAAAACTGGAGCAGAGTAGAGGGAGGATCCACATACAGAAAATCATGCTTCTCTTCCTACTTTGTGTCAGACCTGATAGGATTTTGTCTCAGGTACACAGGGAAACACGTTTTTCCCTTTATATTTAGTTATCTGTAACCTTGAAGAATTGGGAAGGTCACAGACCTGGTAGGTTTAAAGGTGCAGTTAACATCCATGTAAAGGCGATAATAGAAAGCCCAGTGGAACCAGTGGGCAGTTTTCCTCTGAGATCAAGGGGCTCTGGATTACACCCATAAAGCCTGACTAATGAGGTGTTATGTGGATTAAAATCACAGGTTTGAAATAGGAAATACAGTACTTCTGTGCCAATGGGATCCTGAATTTGTGGCTTCCCATAGACTTAGCAGTGAATAACAAAAGGAACAGAAAGTCCCTTGGAAAGCTGTTGTGTGCAGTCAGACCCTGTGCTCTCACAGAGCCTACAAGCTGCAGGCCTGAAGGAATAAGCTTTTAGCTTGCAAGCTCACTGAGAGAGTGTCACATACACTACCAGTGTTTCATGAAGCATAACAACAACAGTACGCATTTCCTTTTATTCCCCCCCTCATATATTTGCATCTGTTGCGCATGGAAAGGAGTGGCTGTATCCCTTTCTAAATGTCTATGTACGTCTCAGGCAGGGAGAAAGCACTACCAGACATTTTAAAGACATGAGTCAATACCTGAAAATCTTGCAGAGCAAACCTATGACAAGGCTGGCTTACACAGTCATACGTCTTGTATAAAGAACACAAGGAGATGCAATTAGCTATGGTAAGAAGATTCTTACTGCTTTATATTCAAATTAATTTCACCCATCAAAAAGGAGTACCAGACTATTTTTTTACCATTTCGTTGTCACCATCACTGCTAAGAGGTACTAGATAGTGGCCAAGACATTTACGTACTTCCTTTCCTCACCGCATCTCTGCAAGTGATTTAGACCAGTTAGGGGACAAAACAGATGTTATGATATCTAGGAGCTATAAGCTCATTATCAACAGAGAAGATTCTAGGCAGTACATGACCAGCAGGAACAACGGTTATGCATCCAGAAGTATCCTAATTCGTAGAAATAGAGCTTGCAGGGCAGACTAAAATCAAGCAGGTGGGTACTCCAGCTGTCTGCAGAGGCTATGTATTGCTTTTCAGATTTTCCCACCAAAACTACCACACTTGGAAAGAATCACAGCCTTGCAAGAAGTGGATGATTTTCCTTTCCTCCACAGGAGGCCGTAAATCCCACATAGGCCTGCAGGGACTTGGAATTCTGCTCCTTTTTTAAAAGTGCCAGGTTTATATACTGTTCTACATGGACTGCTGGCTCAAAGTTCCCATCCTCTCCTTCCTGTCTTTCTTAACACCAAGCAGCTTGGGAAGCTGCAACTTCAATTAAACCAGTTAACCAAAGCTTCAAACATTATGTCAGGAAATGACAAAAAAATCCAACATATCATACCTATCAGCTAGATAAGATTGGAGACCATGAGTCTTAAAGTTTTAATGCTCAGAGAGGAACTGCATACTATAATATACACTGTAATGTGAATCAAAACATCCTCACAATGCAATCCATGGAATTTTACTGAAAAGATAAGACAGAAATACAAATGGTCACATAACCACAGAGTCACCACGTAGAACTAAAGCCAACATTTAAGATGATGGTTTGAACTCAAAGTATCTCATGAAGTATGTAGGTCTTTTCATCAGTCCAGTCACAAAGCTGCAGCAACAAAAAAAAGCGAGTAGAACAAAACAGTGCAAAGATAAATATAACAGAACTCCTTTGTCTATTCAAGCTGCATGTCTGCTATATAGAAAGTGATTTTTTTTTCTCACTTTCCTTATTCTCATATATCTAATTATTTTTAACCACATTGTCTTTATGCAATTAAAAAAAAAAATCCAGCTCCAGAGAATAAAACAGTGTAAGCAACACAAGTCTAGGATCTAAAGAGAAATTCTGGTCAAAGCACTGTAGTTCTGTCAACAGCAACTTAAATGTGTCAGACTGAAGTGGACTGCACAGTCTGCATCTTTGAATTTAGACCAAACTATTAAGGTCTTCTTGTCTTCAATTATTCAAAAAGCATTTTCAAATGTGGCAGCATAGATTCTATGGAAAAAAAATTGGTAAGTAACCCTGTAGCAGGAGTTCTCTTCATAAATTACTCAGGAGAAATTAATTATTTATAACATTGAACAGTTCAGTTTTACTAATTTTGCCACAGTCACTTATCACTTCTGATCAATAGTGTGTAAAACCTGCAGAGAAAACTCTTACTTGGCTGCTTCTAGCAAGCAACGGGCTCTTGACCACGTTCGGTGTGGAGCATGGGAAAGCGTAGGTGTACTGTTCTCAGCCCTGCAGCCAGGAGCTACTGCTGAACTTGGCAGGGATCAGGATCCAGCAGCAGCTGCTTCTTATGAAGATCATGCAATCCCTCCCATGAGAGGCCAGACAGCCTGTCAGGTGTTCAGTTCAGCAGAACCTGAGATATCCCAGCATGCACAAAAAGAAAGCCCTTACATCCCTACCTCTGCCCTCCTAAGAGCTCTGATACGAGTCCTACTGCTCATCCTAGCAGGCAGCATCACTGCTAGGCATATGGCAACTCAGTGTAAAAAGGGCAACAGTGAAGAAGTTAGAAGCTTCTCTGCAAAGCAGTGAGTGATCCCTTTATTTGCATTCTTCTTCCCTGTTTGTGCAATGCATGCATACAAAGTCTTCTACTTAGGTCAAAATAAAAGCATGAGGTCTAGTGTCACATGTAGCACAGACAGGACACCCAAGCAAGCACCACTTCAAAGATTAGCTCCAAGTAAACTTGTTCCAGGTTCTTGCATGGTCTAATCCTGAACAGAGCTATAGATTCACACCAATATAATGCTTTTATTATCTCTTTACCCACTGGTTTTAATGTTCAGTATTCTGTAGACTTTCACATTAAATTAACTTCTTCCACAACAAATTTCTATTCCTGGGGAGCTGAAAATAAAAATAGCAGATGTCTCTGCTCAGGCTTATTGCAGTTCCTGTTCTGAAAGTACATAGACTTTTTTAATGTTATTTTATTTAAACAACCTCTATGCATTCCATAAGAAAAACAGACTTAAGCTATTCCTTTAAAAGAAGAGAAAAAAAGAGTTAAAGCTTTGATGTGATGGATGCATTGAACATGTCAGGAAGAGTATTATCAAAAGGAGAAGTTTAAAGCCATTCCCTGGGGTATATATGTTTTGATGTCCTACTGTCCTTGTCATACATGAAAGTATTTGGTCTATCTAGAAATTCATTTGACCCAGAAAAAAAACAAATTGTTCAGAGTTAATGGGAAATAAAACCCACACACAGAACAAGGACTGGGACTATGATATGCTCAGTATAACACTGCACTCTCTGTTTGAAGTAGATTAAGAGGAAACAGTGACAAGTAATTAAAATGTGTCCTTTTAGTCTTTTACTACTATCAAAATGCTTCCATTGATAATAATAATACCCAAAAAAATTCAAAGGATTCTAATTCCCAAAAGTCTTGAATGGATTTTTTGCAGGTTGCCACCTAGGAGCTCATTCATTTAGCACAAGCTTCCTAGGTGACAAGATACTTGGAAAACAAGTACCTCTTAGCAGGGGGCCCTTTGCATGGGCGAAAAGTCTAAGGGCAAAACCAGTTCAAAATTCTTCTATGTGCTAGCTTGAAACCCAAACCATCACATTCTGTATGAAAATGTTACCAGTTCTGAAATGTCAGATAGTTTTCTTAAAGGATCAGAGATAAAACGGAGATTCAGCTTGCCTTGGAGGATTCAACAAGTTCTCCTATTTTATTTTGGCAGAATGATGGTACAAGTGAAGAAGGCTTAGAACTGAAGTAAATCACAAAGACGCCCCTAGATCTGATACATCACATGTCTAAGGAATGATAAATTATAGCCCTCTGGAAAGCTTCACTGTAATGAAAAAAGTGACCTTGAATGCTAGTGATGACAGTCCACCCAGGAGTGACTACTCTGATCCAACAGTGAGAACCGGTCTGTTGTAACCTTATCATCCTGAAATTCACGGTTCACTGATGGAAAGAATTTGAAAGAGACAGAGCTGCAAACTTTAAAGTTGTTCCAAGTTTATCCACTGGCTCTGGGTTCCTTGAGCACTTGCACATTCTCACACGCTAAAACCCAGTTTCAGCGAAGGGAATTTGGCTGTTTCAAACAGGTTTTGCGTTCTGAATGAGCAGCATGACTAAATGTAATAGAAAATTCCACAAGGCCATCACCGATGTACCTTTGTACAAAATACTATTTCAGATAGAACAGAACAGAACAGAACAGAATAGAATAGAATAGAATAGAATAGAATCAATCAGGTTGGAAGAGACCTCCAAGATCATCCAGTCCAACCTATCACCCAGCCCTAGCCAGTCAACTAGACAAACTAACACCTGAGACTCTTTCTCAGGCTTAACGGTTTACTACTACATAGAGACATTCTACATTGCAGTTGTATTAACATATATACAAAAACAGCTTTCACATGAAAATATTTATTTTAAATGCAATAAAACTTGTTTTATTAAAGTGATTAATTCCTGTGGCAGAGGGAAAATCAACTGATGTGAGATTATATTTTTCCAAAATGGATATTGTTTCTTGATTTTGATATTGAGAACTCTCACCACCCCTGACCACTAATTTTAATAATATTGCAGTCCTTACATGGTCATGGAAACATTCTATGGATAATATCTAGATCTAGTCATAACCAGCAAAATATATAAACATTTCATTCAACTGGAAGAGAAGATTCCTGCTGTCAATGCCGCTTGCAGTCAATATGCCGCTTGCACAGTAGATGGGCTCAAGGAGCTCTTTCTACTTATGGCAGAAGGCAATGGAGAATTACAAAGAGGCATTTAAGCATTTACTCACAAATTATTATTACCCAACTCACAGGGCTTAGCTACAGTCCAGACAGTGCCCAAATGCTTTCAGGGGACTCTGTCTTGTTGGACGTTGAGACTTAATTCTTCCTGGCTTCTGGGGAAAGGACAGAGACAATCTCTGACCTTGTCTCCTGGCTCCTGGACAATCTGTTATGTCCAGAACTTCTAAGCAGGACTGTCAGGTGTAGAGGCAGGACGTTGTGTGATGCGCACAATGTCACGCTGACCACACAGGCCGATCGCGTGCAGGCATCCAGGGTCTGCTCCTGGCGCTCGCAGCAGTGGACTTTAGCAGCAAACAATAAGGCAGTAGGCAATTGCAGCAGGCAATGGCAGAGCACGGCTGAGCACAGCAGAGACAGCAGAGAACAGGGGAGCGAGCGTGTTGTTTACCTGCATATCTCCTTCTAGCAACGTGGGCCAATATGAATTGCCCTTTGGACACAGAATAGCCAATCAGGATGGCAGTTAGCCAAACCATACCATATCAGTCAAAGCCATAAGCTTGCTTTTCCCTAATTTGGGAAAAGCAGAGGCCTTGCACTAGGCAGGTGCGTGTACCTTGTTTACCCCAGGACCCTGGGCAGGCCAGACTCAGTGGCTATAGGCTCTTTTGTGTCCTTTTCTTGCGCTCGCCTCTCATAGAGCAGAAAAGCATGCCTAGGAAAGGCAGGACATGTACAAGCCCATTTTAGGCCTATCACGCCTACCACAACAATTCCTTACATCTCTTTTTCTCTCTGCACAGATGACAGCTCAGTACCAGAGTTGAACATGAGGTACACATGTAAAAAGCTGAAAATTGTGATAATATAAGAATACATTGCTGACTGGTCTAATGATAAAACGATCTGACATAGTATAAAATGCAAATTGTGTGTTATTGCCTTAAATTGTTCCAGTTCATTTACTTTGCTATGAGCATTCATTACAGCTAATTATTGCAACAGATTTTTATTATTCATAATTAGTTTTTCACATTGCAGTGATCATAAATTTTGAAAATTCCGGTCATCATCTGTCACCATTCATGCTTGTCAGGTCTTTTTTTTTTGTGCAGAACATTTTGCATACTCATTATCATTAATAAGTTTGTAGGCTGCTATTATTCAAATATAGTAAGGATCTTTTAAAAGAAATGCAATACTATTTCTTAAATACATCCTTTTAGACCAAACGACAGATTGATGCTGGTCCCAAGTTAGAAAATGAAATTAAATACCCCTAATTAAATGTACAGTTTATTCCTCGAGCTCTGTCAGGTTCATGAATGCACCTACCATTGGACAGAAATTATTTCACTGTTATTACTATCCAGGCAGCAAGGCATTTTAAAGACCAATTTGTATAATGAAAAGGTTAGAAACAGAAAGCATTCCTTCCCAGCAAAATTGGAGAATAAGAGAAAAAGCAAAAGAGAGAAATAAAACTGCCTACTGAGTTGTTAGCAATGAAGTGGCCACAGAACCAAGAAATGCTCAATAACTTAAGCTCATCAATCTGGTTCCACTTTATGAGGTAGCTGTAGATGTCAGATAGATGTTTTATCAGACAGAATAAACACAGAGGTTTCGTTGTCAGAACTGACACCATTCTACAGCTGCACTTATTCTGCTACTTCTGAATAAATCAACATATGAAGTCAGTAGTTCCCTCAGAAGGGATTCTGATTTACTCTTTCCAACACAGCTGATATCACTGGATATTTTCATAAAACATCACAAAGCTCTTTAGGTGACCTGAACTGGCAGATAAAGCAAGTGCAGAGACATAAAAGAAAGAAACGCAGCCAGCAAAAGTAACGTCTTGATTCGCTGTGACACTCGGTGCTATCAGAAGTTCTGAATTCATTTATTCCTTGTTAATAGTGACACAAAGCACAGTAACAGTGGTACCATACCTACATATACTATGGCCAATAGAAAATAGGCAAGAATACACTACGTATCAAAAACCAGGGGTGTCTTTTATTAATATTTCCCAAGACTTTGAGGAAGGTGCTGTGGATTGATGGTCACTAAATATGCCTGCTTTTCACAGTGCTGACTGATAGACAGAAGAAATCTATTAAAAATTTCACTTTTTTTTTTTCATTGAGCTTGTTCATAAAATATGATACTGTCAAAAGTGTGGTAAATCTTTCAGAACCATTTGGAGAAAACACAGTTTGGCAACCTTAAAAGAAAATAGCTGCATATGTGTTGATAAAAGTATTGTACCACTGACACGAAAAGCAGAAGATAAGGAGGTTACCAGTCATGGTTGACTAAATAAAGCCTTCGACAGAACTTGACATTCGATGACCCAACTTGAAAGGTTATGGAACACATTCCAGGCTGATTAAATGGGTCAGAGCTTTTCCTATGGACCATAGCCAGCAGGTTAAAGTCGATTGTGTCCCCTCCAATTGGCCAGCGATTAATGGAGATGTCTCAACAGGGCACTAAATTGAGACCTTTACTCTTTCTATTAATGATTAATGACCTGGTATTATACGATGCAGCGATAAAGAGTAAGCATGTGGTACTTCCCTCACATAGTCTTTTCCAAATCACTGCATTAGAAATCTCGAACTTGAGAGAAAAAAGTAACAACAAGCAAACAGTTTGGCATGAATTTAAGAATTACTAGATAGAAAACCAGCACTCTCTGTTCTCAGCCGAGCTATACAAAAACAAAACGATCCTAATTATTGTATTCATTTATGTGCTTTATGCAGAAAACTTGACTTTTTTTCCTTCTATTCCTAAGAGAAATGTATCAGAACATAATGTAATGTAATTAAGAGTAGACTGAAATATACCTAGATTTCTTTTGGTCGTTTGGGTTTTGCACTTGTTGTGGGTTTTTTTTTCTTGTTAAAAAATTCAGGCTTGAAAAAAATCAAACTAAATATCTTAAAACATTTTTAAGGAGAAGCTCCACCACTTGACACTGTTGTTCAGATGTCAGAACCATCTTTTTAAAATTCACAGCTCATCCTTTGGTCACACTTCAGAAGATGAAGAGATAGATAATTCAACAATTTTTGTTACAGTTTAGAAAACAGAGCCGGTGACTACTAGATGCTATGTTGTATATATCATCTAGAAGCAGTGCTTTAGGAGAAAATGTATTAATTAAAAGAAGTCAGAAGAGTATGATTTGTATAATCATACAAAAGCAGCTTGTTAAGCTGATTCTTCACTAACTTCCTCATAGATAACTGCGTCTTCAGTTGTGGTGATGCAAGTAAAACACACTTTCATTTTCTTAAGATGCTCTCGAGGATCTAGCTAGCTTTGAAATCTACAATATGGCCATTTTGGGGGTATTTTTATTATGACTAGAAATAAAAACCGAATGCACTGTTTAAGATAAAGATATAGGATATATCTGAGAAAAGATTCAGGCAAAATCAGTGTGAAACTTGATGTGTGTTCAAAGGACATCAGTTGTAACTATGTTCATCATTTGAGCAGAGATGAGAGGATAAGTTGATGGCTGACCCTGAGCTCAAGCCCTCACTTTTTGAGCAGATCAAAATAAAATTATCACAGGAAAAAATTTGTGGGAAACTTCATCAGAGGAAAGAAATGGGGAAAAAAGATATACAGAAAATCTGATAATGGTCAGATTAAGTTTTCCAAGATTAAATGTGACTCTAAAAGCAAGCACTTAGCTAGGTAATAAGTAAATAACTAGATAAAGCAAACTGTAAGACTTCAAAAGATTAATAGCTAGGTCTATATAGATTTGTGAACAGTAAATTATTATCAAATGGCTATTTTTCTAATGAGGAATGGAAGAGATAGGGTCTCCAATTTATGTTAATTGTTATCTTTAACATGGAACAATAAAAAGAAACACCACATCACTTGCAATAATATCTGAAAAAAAAATAATGGGTGAGGAACTGCAAAGGCTGAAGAGATGTGGTCCCTGTGCAAGTACTAGTCCTACAAGTTCACTGGCAAAGTCATATTGCATTGGAAAGTTTTTTTCCTGAATTATGTGTCCGGTTTGCACAAACAACACATTGAAAAAGTGCTGCAGTTGGGAAGTTAGATTAGGTGCTCACAGTTGTCCTTTGCAACATCACAATATATCAACCTCTAAATCTTTTTATTTGTCTTTATTACTACTCAACAATAAATTTTAAAAAAATGGGGTTCATGTTATGAGATTACTGTGTGAAATATTAAGACAGTAGTCTTCTGTCATTAGTAGGCAGATTTTTAACACAGCCATTTGGTAAAACTGTATTAAATTAAAACATAATATTCATTTGGTATAGTGCACTTCCTCTTAGAAGCATAGGTATATTAGTTAGAGGGGACCTTGCTCAGAGGAAGGCAAATTAAATGCCTCAAAGTGCAGTCTGCAGCTGTTGCCCCTTATTATGTCATCTGGTGCTACTGAGAAGAGCATGACTGTGTCAGCTTTGAGATGGCCTTTCAAGCAGCTGTAAGCTCTCAGATCACCCCTCAGCCTCCTTGCTACCTAGCCTTATCAGTACTTACACCCCTGTCAAACCCTAAAAACAATGCTGTCAAATACTGCAATCCATCAAAATGGAACACTTCATTCTTTTTCTCAGAAATGAAGCACACACAACATGCACCTTTCCTTTTCCAGGGTGTATCATCAAGAGCATTCATCAAAAGACTTTTCCAAAACCAAAAATCTTTCTTTCTGTAGTTGCCATAGAAAAATTTTCGAGGTCCTCTGAAGTATCAACCTGCTCTGAGCTAAAAGTGTTTCCTGTTGTCCACTTCCTGGTCTAACTGTCCAGTAATCTAGGAATCTAAATACGGCCTTAGATGCAGCAGTACAGTGCAAGCATTACGTATATGCAACATGCATACTGAAGCACTGAAAGGAAATATTTAATCACCTTTAAAGTTCTCTCAATTTTTCAGCAGCCCTCTTCTACCTTCTGTGACACATCTCACTTCAGAATAGAAAAAATAGGAAGATGTATGGCAGAAAATGTCTCTAATAGAATTAAAACGAATTAAACTTCTCTCCTTTTATTGCTAAAATTCCAAATAACTATTGAAAATACACATCTAGACGATTTTTCAATCCAAGACTAAAACTTCATGAGTGGCTGATCACAAATTCAGACATCTTAGATTTCTTGAAAAACAGAAATTCAGGAATTGTCAGCTGGCTATCATAATCAATGACAGGGAAAAACAAGACAGAGTAAACCAAACAATGCAGGGAGTGGTCAGTCTCTTCCATGACTGCTTTTGATGGCATATTATTTGGAACAAAGATAACTCACATGAATGGACAAAGTTTTACATCTAATATGCATGTTCCACCATGATTAATTGCATAGCATTTTTTAGTATCCAGCCATAACATCTATCTCAAAGGCAGCTCTAAATTAGTGTTATTCCAGATCATGTCATGACTGGGCTGTAGGGAATAACATGCAATCTAGGATAAATAGGGCTCAGTGATTGAAAGCATCAGATTTAAAGCACTACATACAAACAAAGCAGCAAATTTTCATAACTAGGTTAAATTTGAAGCGATTGCTCTCAACCTGTATTCGCTTTGAAATTTTCTGCTTCTACTGCAGAGATGATGCACTTGTCTGTATAATTCTAGCACATTCCAATAGAAGATTTTTTTTTTCTCATTGTAAGTGCTGCATACAGAGCACTTAATGTTAGGAGACAGATGAAAATGAGCATTGTTATGTCTAACCACTGACTTCATTGTCTGTTCCTAACTTCTCCAGCTGTGGCTAGCAATAGCTTACAACACTTTTGATTTGCACATGAATTTCCCTTTCTCGAAGCAAACTGAAGATAGAAATATAATTTAAGACAGTAAATATTGGTGTCTTTCTGAGAAAGTCAGAGTTCAGATTTTAGCATGCTTTCTGAAAGGTGTTGCTGATGTACATGAATAGGATTCATGTGTGGCTTTTACCCTCACTACACAATCTGTGCACGGACTAAATACTTGATTTGACTCATTTCATGCAGTTAACAACTTTTCTTGAGGGCAGCCTGAAGTAAAATAGAATCTTTACATGCTTTCAAAAAAATGAGATGTTACAGGTGCTGTTTACAGGAAAAATAGTTTCAGAAGAAACTGTCACTAAATCCTTAGCCAAGCTAAACAAACACAAACAACCACAAAGGTGAGCATGGTATCCAGACGTTAAGACAGCTCTTCACCCTGAAGGCTGAAGAGACCATTCCTTTATTACAGTAACTAGTTTGTGATAACTGAGTTTTGGGCTTCATTCTCTCCAGCCTGCTCAGCAGGACATTTTGTTGAGAGTCGTTTTGTTAGCAGCCACAACACCAAAATATCCACTAGCACCTCATTAAATCCTCATTGATAGCTGGTATAGTAGTTCAAACAATGCAGAAGTGCTTCCAAATATCCATAAAGACATCAAACATAAATAACACCTGCTCCTTGACCAGATATTTAGTATCAAAAACTTAGGTTCTTCTATCCAGATTTTTACTCAGTTCATGAAGATGCAGAGATGCAGAACATCTGCATCTGCAAACTTCCATCAAGCATTGACAAGGCTCAGCTCTACCTGTCGTTCCTGATGGCATGAAACTCCAAGCAACACAATGTGAATGGTCAGTATATCTGACAATGTTTCAGATTCAGTGACAATGTGTTTAAACCAGTGAAAAGTCAACACCAAAAGTTCAGGTGTTTATCCAAAGCTACTTGGAAGCTACAAAAATACTACTTTGATTTTGTGCTCCTTCAGATGCCAGATCAGCCATAGAAATCACCTGTAAACTATTTGTCTGAAATGAAAATACATTTGCATCTTCACCTATTTCATTCTCTTCTGAGCCCATTTTTTTAACTCCCTGAACTGCAGTCCACTGATAACTCTTAAGCTTTATGTACAATATTTTGTGACCAGCCTAGTTAGTGTACTCATATCTTTGTGGTCTGTCTGGACCAGGGGTGCATTGTCAGACTTCACTGCAACCATCAACCTCTCACCAATTCAGGGAGCTGTATATCACAACATTTTTACCGTATGAAAATTATCTCAGTCATTGCTCAACTTATGATTTAGGTTTCTATCATCTTGCCTTTTCTAACTCCCATCACTGCTATCTGTCTACCACCCCAGACACATTACATCTTTGCAATATGGAGAGATGAGAACCAAATCCAGGACCCAAAATGAGCACTATACTGTGTGAGCATAGAACATGGAACTGTCTAGTAATGAATCTAAACCACCGTGTGCTTTTAAAGGGTAGCCAGTAGAGTAACCCACAGAGAACACACACACAGTTCAATCTTGGTTCTGCCTACAGCCAAATGTCAGCTGTTCTAATTGTGGTACATCCCAGCAAATATTGAAGGTGAGATGATAAATACAGATCAGCTTGCCATCAGCTGTCACGAGGAAAACATATGAAGTTACAGTGATGGGAAAGCTGGAGAATACCAATAGCACAGACAAATTGAAATAAAAGTGTCAGATCTTGCCTAGTTAATTGATAATTAGACAGGAATACCATGTTTAAAGAAGGGCATCTAGTGCACCATAGAACAACTGCATAATATATTTGTTGAGCCTAGAAACCTGTCTGTAAAACCAGGGTAAATATACAGTGTTATCTCTCCAGCATATGCTCACAACCTCCAACAGACAGTTAAATTACATGTTATGCAACTAAAATACATGGGATCAGTCTTTCCAACCTTTAATGTCATTTATAAATCTACAAAGCACCCATTCCTGGTGTCTCAGGTTTTGATTTCAGTTACAATATTGGTTTCTCTGATGTTACCCACCCCTCCTTGCATATCATATTAACCTTTCAGTTCTTCCAGCAGAACCACTTGTGTGCCTCTGTTACAATCAAGTCTGAGCAATTGCTCTGGCTTAAAGAGAGTGGGGGAATAGAGAGAAAGAAAAGTGTTTTCAAAGCCAAATCAGTTTGCTGCAAGCTGTGTGAGTGCACAGCCATCTGAGCCAGTACAGCTAAGAGACCCATTCATCACAGCACGATGAACAAGCAACTAAGAATGTTTCTACCTCTTGTGATTGTTGACAAAACCTTGACAATAGAGAGAAAGAGGCTAAAGTTCACTGTGTTTTAAATCTTCCCCACAGAGAGGAGGAGATGCCAGCTAACTCACAGGACAGAAGCAGGAACTGGAAGTGCCAGTGAAGGAGGCAGTTTCAGAAGCTGAGGAAATCCTTAAAACAAAAGCTGCTGAAGTAATTCCTTACCGAAAATTGAAATGAACACTTGTAACTGTGGACCCTTCTGTTAGCAGCTGCTCTGGAGCCACTTTTCTTACTTTTTCTCAAAATTTCAGTCTATCTTTATTCTGTCTTTTTCTCTCAATTGTTGCACACTGCCTCAGTCATGAAGCAGACAGAAAGCAGGTATACTGCAGCACTCAAGCTGTGCCTGGTTTCACTCTGCAGTTTTCAATTTTTCATACAATAAGTGAGTACCCTTTCCTACTGAGATACTTTCAGTTATAAATGCCTCTATTGTGGAGGGTGCTCTGGAGGGAACTGGTTCAAATAATGCAATGCTGAAAGGCAAGAGAATATTTATCCTAATTGGACTCTTGAGTTTGGAAAATCTTTCTTTACTGGCTGGAGGAAATACTTGAGACTGAATGTCAAGACGAGAGATGATATATAAGAAATGGAGAGGAAGGAATCTAAGGTGGAACCTAATTTGTGACTCTTGAATAAATATTTTTTGATTGATTGCATTCAGTCTGTTTCTGTGCCCAGCTGAAATTCCCTTAAACAGCAGTCCTGTCTCCTTCATTTGCAAAGGTTTTAGAAATATGCCTCTCTCTCTTATCTTTGATGTTCAAATGACAGTAAGCATTTTTTCAGTTGAGAGTACTGGTCTATATTAATTCCTAGTTTAATACTCTGGCTTAGTGCCAGAGATCATTTTCAACCATTATATATAATATAATAAAAGGAGCACTATAGAAGGAGAGAAGATTTAAAGAGCATAATGCAGCATTAGCAAAGGAAAAAAAATTAGTTGGGTAGAAAATAGAAAGGGAAAAGATCTTGAGACAATGTGTAGAGGATTGTAGGCAATAAACCCACTATTAAAAATGTAAACAGCCATTCTAGCTTTCATTTTAAATACTTAGGGAAAAAAAAAAAAAGAGAGAGAGAAAGAGAAAAGATGGCAAGGCTCAAGAAAAGATGAGATTTCTCTTCTATTGTAGAAAATAACATGCACAAGATAATAGACTAACATCAGACATAAAGTATTTGCTCCTTCTAATTGCTTTCTGTCTTTATATACAGGTCTGTGTCAATTTTGAACTTAACTGCATGATATGCTCTTTAACTGAGTCTAAGAGAATTACCTTTGAAGTTCCTATTTCTGTGACCACCAGTCTTTAAAGTCAGTTGGAATCTGATTGAAAATCCCCTAAATATCTAAACAATGTACCTGTGTGTACACATATTTCTGGATGTATACATTCTGTACAAAGGACTATTAAGTAATGTGAACAAGTTAACCTGGAAAAAAGAGAACAGCAGAAGCAAAATACCTCAACAGAGACCAAATTCTGATGTTGTACAGAGTATAATACTGACTCAGTCTATTTCTTGCATTAAAAGAACAAGGAACACATTAAGTGAGAGCATTATTATATCAATCAAATATTATGTGTCAATCAAATCATAATTCGTATAGCCCAGGTGTAGAACTTGTACCAAGATGCTGTCTAAGCCAAAATGGTTCGAAACAGGGTTAGGCAAAGTCATGGATTGTTTCACATTTACTGGGGGTTATCAAATACAACATCTGAAATGTAATCTTCCAGACTTCTAGAAGTACAGCATGGAAGGATCACTCTGCTATTGATGTAGACAGAGACAGTATATTGGGTTAACAATTCATATGTTGGAGGCCGCTTTACTTCTAAGTATATTTTTAATTTGACAGTCTACTGCAAAGGGAAACACTGACAATGAGGACTAGGAAGAGATGCTAACAAAACAGAATTAATGAACTTTTTGTCAAAAATTAAATGCTAGTTAATGAACATTGAGCAAAATGTCCCTCAGTTTCAAGTCTAAAGTATTGAAGCCAAAAAGTAGGCTCGACATATGGCAGAAACTGGCTGCGCACTGAGACATAAATAATGAGCTTAACTACTTGGTTAAAGAAATCTTAAAGCACCCAAATTCAAGGTTCTCCATCTGGAAACAAACAATGCAAGCTATGCTTCAATAGTGGTTAAAATTCTCTCAGAAAGCAGCGATTCAAAGGAAGATATATATGGGTCACTGTAGATAATTACATCAGCATAGCTGTCAGAGCAGTCTGCAGCAAAAAAAGTTCATTTAACACTTCAGGAGTATATTTAATTTAATATGTAAATATGTAAATGCTTAAGGAGTATAACCTGAAGAATCATCAAGTAGAAGTAGGGAGTTTTACCACTGATAAAATTTAGCACAGGAAACTACTTCTCTGTCGAGTGTTGTGGTCTATGTTTGAAGAAGGATGTGGGAATACCAGTGGGAGTCCCAGGAGGAGCAGAGGTCAGGATGATGAACAGAAAACAAACATTTAATGACAGAGTCTATGAAGCTGATGTAGCAAGACAGGGAAAACAATGGCATTTTAGACTTGCCTGAAAATACAGAAAGAAATTTCTGAATATTTACTGTGCAGAACATTAGGAAAATTATATTGATGCTACCTTTTCTAAAGTTACTGAAGTTTTCTGGCAATTAAATTTGCCCAATTTGTTTGATACAGGCAGATGTCAAAGGCACTTTTTTCTCAGAGACCAGAATTTCACAAAGATGTATTATCAAAATGCACAAAGTTTGAATTCTGAGCAGACAGCAGTCAGAAATGCAGTTATATGCTCACCAATAGGCACGAAGATGTACTCAAGGTTTTGAAAGAATTCATATGGTTTGTTTGCTATAGATCTACACAGAATGACAGTTAAAAAAAAAATAAAAGAAAAGAAAAAAATTGAAAAAAAATAAAAGAAAATGAATGCTAAATACATTTTTCAAATAAGAGTTAAACAGAAGGCATAGAAGAAAGCAACTGCTGCAGAGTGCCTTGGTATGGGAACTCTGCTGTGCTACTAGTGAAGCAGGGGCATCTGACTGAGGTCTACAAAATTTAAAACACCTTTTAATACTATCACTTGCAAAAATCTGTGTTTGAAACAGCAATTTAAAGATGTGGCTGAGTATAAACGGTGGGGATGGTGTCACTCATTTGCCTTTTTCCTTCATGCAAAAACCATGACAACATCCTGTGCTTCATTCATATTAGTGAACATTTGCAGTGAACAGACAGGTGACTAGATATGACAAGTGAAGGAGAGAAACCCAGTGTTAAACAGAGCACAAAAACAAGCAGATAAATGCAGGCTGCAGAATAAGGAACCTAAAATGCTATCAAAGGTGAAATTGCAAGGCAGTTCTATAATGCCCTATAAACAAATATAATATACAAAAGAACCCTTTTCAAAGGTGTGCTGCTTGATATTTATTTCAATAGCGCAATAACTAAGGCAAGTGACCTTACTCGTTCCTTCAGTATTGACCTAGAGCTCTCACTTGTCAGCATCCATGTAGGCATATAAGATGTTTTTAATGCCAACCCACATAGCAATATGCAGAAAATCAGCAAAAACTTTTAATCCTTTGCAGTAGACTTGTCACACTAATGTGCTACCACACTAAATTGTTAGTCTTAGAAATTAAACCAGAAGGCATTCCCAGAAACCCCTGGCTTGAATAAGCACCAAAGCATCTTCAGCACCAATGAGAATACTGGAACTACAAGCACTGAGAACAAAAAGTTCAAAGTTACATTTTATTCCATTTAAACATATGCTCACAATTCCTTCTTTGCATGCTACATGTCACATGCATTTGTGCCTCTAAGACATGCAGCTGTGACACAAATGTACTGTCTGGGCTTCTATTTCAGTATAAATCACAAGCTTTTGATTAAATGCTCCAAATATGTAATGTCACAATTAGCAGGCTCATGGCTCTGTGACTTTACTAACTAATAAACAGATAATCATTAATTTAATCTTGTAAGTCTTGTATCTTCCAAAATCAAAACTTAGCATGCCAAAAGAGGTATTGCAATCATTAGCAGAGAGCCATACTGACACCTGAAATATGTGTGCTGATACTGAAGCATCAATGCACTCTGTGATATTTTGGAATTTAATATTTTTAAATATTTCTTCTTGACTTCTTCCTGGATTGAATTGCCTACAGTAATCCATAAGCATTACTTCACATTTTTTCCAGACAACATAATCCTGTTGTTTAAAGGACTGTTCTCTCTGCTCAGACGCGAACACTTTGACAAAACTGTTTGCAGAATAATGTTGCCAAGCAGAATGAGACACATTTAGGAAGCTTGATTATCTTAGACAATCAACTTGGTGATTAGATGTTACCTCAAGAGAAATCTGGAATCCAAATATAACAGCAAGAACAGGATAAATCCAACAAAGTCATAACCACACAGTAGTTCAAGAGCTTTGCCTCTTGCTAACGGGCAACACTGATCAGAGGCTTCATGAAAGAAACCTCTGTGTTAGTATTTTAAGACCACACCTACACACAGTAGTATCACTTATTGGCACGATGGAAGTTACAATCCAGAAATGCATTGACACTGATCGGTCTTCCTCTTAATCTTCAATGAGAGTTGAGTTTCTGTGAGAGCTGAGTTCAGACTTTCTTTGAAAACCTCCCCCTGTGGCAGGAAACCTTACGGCCACTGCACTGCTTAAGTAATGCAAAACAGGCCTGTAGCTGTCGTCTTAGGCTGTGATCCTGTCAGATTTTATAAGGTGAGCAATACCAGGCACTGAAGAGGAAGCCTCTTCAAAGCCAAACCAGACAGTGCAGGAGGTGGTGCTGGCGACTCAGTAATTGGCATGCTTCCCTCTAAGTGCTGAGCTGCAGACTCCTTAGCCCAACATGATGCTAGGGGTACTGTCAAGAATCCTGTCTTTCAAATTCAATGTGAATCAAAATCTGTGGCTAGTCCTTCTCCCTGACAATATACTTCTAAAAACCTGGGGGTTGTCAGGAGAGGGGAGGAACTGGTTGCTGATAAGAACAAGAGAGGACACGTGTTTGTCTGGATTAGGGAACCAATTTGGGTATTTGGCTATAGCTGATGGGACTCCGCATACAATGTGTAAGCCTGAAGGCACAGGGATTTTACACAAAATGTAAACCATGATTTTCCTTAAATACACTGATTTGCTGGTACTAATAGAAATACTGTAGGAGAAACACTTTATTTTTATCCAAGCTATTTTTTAGTATTTTTAAATAGTACAGCTTATGGTGGAGTCTGGGTCTCACTTATTCACCCTATTTATATTGTGTCTCTAGTATGCTATGACTGTTCTTACAGTAATACCTAGGGGTTTTTTTGCTGTTCTAGCTTGTTAGGAGTAAAATAATACAAAAAGCATACACTCCTAAAGGCTTGTGACCCATTTGCTAACACAATGCTTTCACAGAGTCTGGCTGTAATGACCCTTACAGAGATTAGCAGAAAAGATCACTGCTATGAAATGTTCACGACTTAGGCACCCTCAACCCTTTCCCACTAAGTGAAGTAAGAAACTGATCCCCATTCATTCTCCATGTTTGCTCAGGTAGCCATCTACAGTGAGCAATGCCACAGGTGGCAGCCTGGATGAGAAAACAGTACCTTTTAATTTCTTTTACAGAGTCCACCAAGCTCTCCAGAAGCTTGAAGACTAGAAGAGATCTCAATCATTCGGCAAGTGCAAAGCCTTGCAGACATGTAGACAGAAGGTGAAAAGATTGGTCAAGAAAAGCCCAGTACTCTTAGACGCAGCACCCATCACCTTCTGCAACTTGCTATATTTTTAAGAAATAGTTTATAGTATGTTCCTGACCTCAGGCAGCCAAGTTAGCACAGACTACCATAGACAATAGAATCATAGAATCAACCAGGTTGGAAGAGACCTTCAAGATCAGCCAGTCCAATCTATCACCCAGCCCTATCCAGTCAACTAGACCATGGCACTAAGTGCCTCATCTATTGCGAAAGCTCCATATCCAATGCCCCTTTGTGTAACATATTATCAGGCTTCAGACTGGAGCCATTTTTAATGTGTTTTAAACAAGCTGTCATTAGGAAATCACTAGCATAGCTATATTCATGGATAACACATTCATCTATAAAGGCCATATATAAATATCACAAATGTTTTCCTAAGTGGTCTACTGTTGTTTTAGCTAAAGGTAGTTATCACTTCAAAGCAATACAGAGTCTGGCTTTCTGGACATTTCTAATAAAGTCTTTCCTTTTCAACTTCCTATAGTCTGCTTTTCCTGGGCCACAAACAAACGATATGAATGAAATAGTGGTGATAGATGCACTAAAATTTGCTATGAAATTGTCAGCCTTTTTTTTTTCCAAGCATCCCAACTGTGTATTGAGCGGAAAATTATTCCTACCTAGAGAGCTAGGCCTATCAGCCTTCTAAATTGTTTCTTCTAACAGTTTGTTTTCTTTCCCTTACCCTCACGAGAGCCTAACAAACCATGCACTCTCAGCACATGGTGATTACAATTAGTCTGCAAGACTCAAAATGCAGTATGAGTAGCACATAGTGTTCTGTGTTAAACATCTTCAATTGAAATCTAAAAGAAAAATGATATCCCAGATATTAAAAGTAAGCAAAATCTTAGCAGATTAATTGAAGGCCATTCAGGCCCTTCCTGCACTTAGCTAATTTACTCCTGATTCTCATTTTGTGTAAGGCACAGTCTCTTTCATTCAACAATTTTCAATCTGACACAGTGATGTTTCTGATTTTCATGGACTTGCTTTTTATTGGAAACACAAGGAAACAAATTGTGTCTGAATGACAAAGAGGTGGAAACAAAGCCAATAAAGTATTTCAATCTGAAAGCACATTTTCTGAATTTCCCTTCTGAATATCAAGATTTGGAACAGAGATCAGTTTTATATCTTCTGAATTACTCTTTGAGCACTGCTACTTCTGGACTACACATGCCAGTGCGTGTTCTGAGTATTTATGGGCTCCTGCTCTTATTACAGTAGTATTTTTACAGTCATTCTTTAGTTTCCTTTTGTTTTCTTCTTTGTATCAGTTGAGAGGACCCAGGCTTTGTGTTATATATTATTTCTTGAACTTCGAAAGAAAGGTAGAGCAGAAGTAATACAAAGTTATAACTTTAGCATTTTCCACACCATGTACTTCTGATGTAAATGTTTGTGAGTCAAATCATGGAAAGAGTGATTGGCATTGGAATGAGCTGCCTGGGGAGATGATGGAGTCACTGTCCCTGGAGGTGTTTAAAAGGAGACTGGATGAGGCACTAAATGCCATGGTTTAGTTAATTGGAAGGTATTAGGTGATAGACTGGACTCAATGATCTCAAAATTCTTTTCCAACCTGGTTAACTCTGTGATTCTGTGAGATGTATTATACTAATGGTTTCCTTGTGGTATAGCTGAGAAATGATCCTCACATCAAAGTATGACCTGTCTTTATACTGTCCAGATACTAAGATTATACAACTTTTTATATTCACTCTACATAAATCCACTAATCTCCAAAACTCAGAGCTGAAGTCTCACTTACATAAAGAACTTGAAAGATTGCTTTGGCACATTCAGGTCCACAGACGTTTCCAGAGACAGCTAAACAATGTAAATGGAACAACTATTAAGGTTTTAATTTTCTTTTTAAAACAATTGATTATTAAATTTCATCAGAAAGGTGTCGCTCAGCTGTAACTTCTATTTATCTGTTCATTTTACTCATATGTTAGAAGAGCAAGACCAATATTTTTGTTTCCAATAAATCTATCCTTTCGCCAAGTATTTTCTATCACTGTCTGACTACTCAGCATGGCTGCCTTTTGTTAACATCACTGACAAAGGAATAGACACACGTCTAGGCAGCCCAACTGTGTATTATCTACACTACAAATCACCCGTCTTCACTCGTTAGCTCCTGCATTGAAAAACACAGGGGAGCTCAGGTGTTCATATCACCAAGGCATGAATTCTTAAAACTGCTTTTTCTTAAACTGACTGGTGAACTATCATGGGTGAATAGGAAAGCAAAAATAAGAACTGGTGCATTAGAAACAAAAGTTGACACTTTTATAAAAACAGAGACTGAAAGCCTGGACACAGTGCTGTTGTCACTGGAGTCACAGAGAAGGCAGAATATGAGCTGACATCTTCACTTCATTTATGCTTAAGGGCAAAGGACAACCTCCTCTAACAGTGACATTTTCTTGATTCCACAGTCTTGGGGAAACTCTTCAGGATTTTGGATGTATTCTATCTATAAATATATTTCAGTTTTCAGTTTTGATACATGGTGCATTGGAAAGGCATCCTGTAACTGCAGTAACTCTATTGACACCACTGTTCCTTCTTAAAAGCCATGCGAGGAAACACTNAAGAACTTCCTCCTAACATCCAGCCTACACTTCCCCCAGCACAACTCTAGACTTGTTCTGTTGCTGGTTGCCTGGGAGGAGAGACCAACCCCCACCTGTCTACAATCTCCCTTCAGGTAGGCATAGATAGCAATGAGGTCTGCCCTGAGCCTCCTCTTCTCCAGGCTAAACGCCCCCAGCTCCCTCAGCCTCTCCTCATAGGGTTTGTGTTCCAGGCCCTTCACCAGCCTTGTTGCACTTCTCTGGTGCTTAAGTCATTCTTCAGATAAGCATTTGGATTTTCTTAGATGTCATGTAAATGGCAACACTAAAACACCAAAACACATGTTTAACCTTAAGCATGTACGCAGTTTTGTTGAAGCCTTCCAGATCACTAGCATGCTTAAAATTAAGTAACGGCCTAACAGCTTCATTAGAAAGAAGCCAAAAGGATACATTGCCTGTATTATTTCCAACAGTCCTGCACAAAGACATGGGAAATATAAAGAGAAAAAAAAAAAAAAAGAAAAAAGAAAGTAATGATCATGATGTAACCATAAAAAGCTGGGAATATAACACAGAGCAGTTGGAGGCTTTTTTAATTTATAGTTTGGTACTGACAATATTTCAATTTGTTTCTGCCTTCCTAGCTCAAGCAGTTCAGTTAACATTTCTGCTTTTTTGCTTATTTTCAAAAAAAATCTTTAACCTGGTTATCTAATTGTGAGGGTAGATTTTCACACAAACTCACCCATCCACATCCCTATTTACAAGCTGCAAATCCATTGTGCGGTGCATGGATTGGAATCACATACTGCACCTTTGCACAGAACAACAGAGATGGTGGTTACTTGACATGCAGATCTTCAACACTTTCTCTGTTCTTTTCAATATGTATCTATAGCCCGATTTATTGGACAGTATTCAAATCCTCCTTGTGGACCAAATTGCTCATTTTCTCAGGGGCTTTTCAGTAACAGTCTCAGTACTCTAGAATCTGAATACTTTCCAAACTTTAATTAATGTACTGTTGCACAGCCCTGTGAGAAAAGAGGATTATATTCTCCAATTAACAGGGAAGCGAGAAAATGTAAGGTAAAAGCATCCGTTACATCAAATGTCTGCTCTAATATACCTATATCTGATTTTCTCACAGTACTGAAGCTTAGCACCACATATTTTTAAAGCAGAAGCCCCTTGGATTTAGCTGTAACTGAAAGCAGAAGATAGAATGTTTTCAAAACAAACACAACATGTTCTAGAAAATGAAAATTGCTGTGTGAGACTTTTGGTTTAATTGGCTCACTTGCCATTACAAAAATTCAGAGATAGAATTTGGAGGTTTTTTTCATGGCAACATATTAATTTGATTCGACTGTGAAGATTTCCTTTCTGTTCCACTGGATTTTTCCTTCAGTTATGGCAGACCTGCCCGTTTCAATGGTAAATTAGGCAGACATACAGCTCCTCTCACTTCAGGAGCTTTACTAAACTGCAGAGAATCTTTATCCAATGAGGAGGGAGGAAAATATTAATTATTAAGTCAATTAATGATACAAAGTTTGTGACATGACATATGTAAAAAGATAGTTAGAATGTCTCAAGAGCACTGACAACTGATATCCAAGTCAATGCTAATATGTAGTCCTGTCACAAGATTTCATCAAAGAAACACAATCAAATGTCACCACCAAACACTTTAGTAATACAGGTCAAGTGAGGAGTTTTTAACTTAGTGCAATCCAACTTCCCAATCCCATTGTTGTCTGACTTTGCACAGGTTTCAGTGTCTAGACAAAGAGCAAGACAGATGAAGTAAAGGAGGAGACAGTAGAATTATGTCTATTATTGCCTAAAAGGGTTAGAAATATAAATCATTGGCAGAAAACATGCAGAGGCTGTATGAATTGATTTGTCTGAATTATTTTTGCATGTTTGGGTTTTTTGTTGTTTTTTTGTGTTTGTTTGTTGGGGGTTTTATTTGGTTAGATTTTTTTGGATGGGGGAGAAGGGCAGAGAGGTTTCTCTTTGTTTTGGAGCTGTGAAGAGGAGGAAAGGACTGTTCTCTCACCAAGGAGGCAAAACTCATTGAGGTAGGACAGATCAAAATTTTAATGAAGGACAACATTCAGGTCACTTGCAAATCTGGTGGCTCCAGATGTGTTATATTATCATAGTATCACAGTATCATCAGGGTTGGAAGAGACCTCACAGATCATCAAGTCCAACCCTTCACCACAGAGCTCAAGGCTAGACCATGGCACCAAGTGCCACGTCCAATCCTGCCTTGAACAGCTCCAGGGACGGCGACTCCACCACCTCCCTGGGCAGCCCATTCCAGTGTCCAATGACTCTCTCAGTGAAGAACTTTCTCCTCACCTCGATTACAAACTACATCTTACATTTATTACAAACTACACCTTACATTATTTTTTTTAAGTTGAAAGAAAAAAAAAAAATAGAAGAAAGATATTCTGTTCTCATGTACCTGGGAAAAGGCCACCAAAGAAAATATTACCGTGTATTCCAGCTAAGTCCCAATGCAGACAGGCACTGGCACCAAAAATCCACAAAACCGATGTTTTACATTTAATTTCTTGTTGTTTTTCTTTTTCTATTTGTTCCTAATGCTTTAAAATATTTGTTTATAAATTAGCTATAAATAGACTCTCACTGACATACAGCAAAAGTAGGGAGATGGGTGGAAGATTTTATTTCTTACCTTCATATTGGCAACTTTATCATGAATCCTGCTATTTTGCTCAAGATGAAACAGAAAACAAAAAGCAGCCTCTATGGCCATTACCAGGATGCATTCCAAAATAGGTTCATTTGAATCATCAACATTATTTGCATATTAAAACAAACTCAAATGATGGCCCTTTTCTCTGAAGTATTGTATCACTGTTTTGTAAAGCAACAAAGTTCTCATTAGATTGACAGGGTGGGAAAGATTTGTATATTTATCCTCTGTGTGGTACAAGTACCAATACTGTAAATGTGAACAGCTCAGTAATCTGTGCCTATTGACCTTGTCATTCTGATACCACTGAGAAAGTGGGAACTATATTTTCACATCTTCTATTTAGTTACAGGCTGAAATTAGTTCTATGGCCTATGGGCTCCCTGAAGCTGCTTCTGTGTTTCATTGAATTGCTTCTGCTGTGTTATTGCACATTAGACATGAAATAACTGCCAACAGCAGTTGCTTTCTACCTAATACTGCAGGCAAGATATACTTACATTGAAACATTTTACAAGTGTCTTCAGCATACAATTAGTATAACAATGTTTAACTAACCATTATGGATTACAGCAAAGTGCGCTCGAACTCTATTTAATTCTGACCCCAGTAGAATCTTCCAACTTAGCTTTAAAACAATTGTTATAAATTGTTATCAACATTATTTACCTGTATCTTACTGAAAGATTAAACTACTTTAGCCTGAAGAAGTTTTGAGCCATACTTGAATTAAAATTTAATTAACAGCTACTCTTCAGAATAAATTTTAAATTCAGAGCAATCAAAAATACAGCAAATTAGAGGATACCAATCCTACATGATCCAAGTGTGCTTCTAAACTCTCACCCAAGGTACACACTTGGCCACTCTGTCTTAGAATGAGACCTGAGCATGAAAACCAGAAAGAGGAGAATAGCTGAACAGTGTCCAAATCTGGATAGCCATGCAATTAGCCTTACAGGAGCATACAGACCTCTCTGCACATAACTGCAGAAAAATGTCCTAAATAACATCTTCCTGTAGCAGTAAATTTTAAATAAATAAATAGATAAATAAATAACTATGTGCTTAGAGACAAGTAAAGACTCTATAAAATGACTTTTACACAAATTTCTAAATTAAATCTGCACTAACAGAAATATGTTTGGACTTTTTCCTTGTCATGGACTTTTCAGTGCCACGTCATTGTCCAGCCAGGTGAGAGTCAATCTCTCCTCCCAGGCAACCAGCAACAGAAGAAGGGGACACAGTCTCAACCTGTGCTTGGGAAGGTATAGGCTTGATAGTAGGAGGAAGTTCTTCACAGAGTGATTTGCCATTGGAATGGGCTGCCCAGGGAGGTGGTGGAGTTACTGTCACTGGAAGTGTTCAAGAAAAGACTGGATGAGGCACTTAGTGCCATGGTTTAGTTGATTGGATAGGGCTGGGTGCTAGGTTGGACTGAATGATCTTGGAGGTCTCTTACAACCTGGCTGATTCTGTGATTTCTTACTGCTTTTGTATCAGCTTGCAGCATGCATTCATTTAAACTTTGTATGCTGCCTGTTGTAAGTATGATTGTGGGAGTAGCATTTGCAATCATCATCATCATCACTTTTTGCATATATATATTTAAGAAATGGTTAAAATAATTTTTATCACTTTTATCTTTAGCGAGATACTTTTCTGCTTGTGCCCATACTTGCAGTGATTGCATGCCAGGAGGACACTGTATGTTCTAAACACTTTGAAGTGAAATCCTAGGAAAATATTTCATGTCACTTCAAATTGATAAAGACAATACAACTTTCCTGAATCAGTGTGACCCTTTTTTAATGTTAATAAAACTCTCATTTCTGCTACACTTAACCCTGAACCACACAGCCCTTTACATTCCAAATTATTTCAATACAAAATTATCATACTGAGTTTTATAGGTCTAACAGAATTTTAAACACAAAAGAAATAACAGTGCACTATGAGCTGTGATCCTTTTTGGATATGCTTAACACAGCCACAGCTGTTTAGTTCTTGTCCTGCTTAAAAGAGATTTATTTTTCAAATTTAATCCAACAATCATGGAAGATATCAATAAACAGTAACATTAGTAAATGCATTACGCTACTATATAATACATTTATGTCACATTTGCTTCTCAGCGATAGTAAATCCACTAACACCACCAAAATGAAACAAATGTTAAGGTATTATCAGTTTACAGACATCAAGTTTAAAGCAGTTAAACCTAAAAGAAAAGTTGTCATTAAGGATATATTGGCCATTGAAAGCAGACTATCAATACCACAATGATAAACACAATAATCCTGTTTGTGGGATGCTACTGCACGATTAGACAGCAAAAGAAAAAGCAGTAGAATAATCACAAACAAAAAGGGGTGGGGGTTTTCCCCGGAGTTTAAAATTATTTCATCTTCCACAGGGCCTTATTACTTTAACTATAGATGAAAGGAGGGCAAAAGTTATACTTCCAACACATAATAAATATTCAGAATAAAAATTAATTGTGGCTTTTTTTGGCAACACTTCAAGCACATTCTGTAGTATGGAATCAAAGCTCTTATCATATGATTCACTAAAAATGTGAATGAAGGAACGCTATGTTTGGAAAAACCAAGTGAACGTATTTCTAAGATTTCAACATTCTCCTATATTAAAAACATGCTGTGCATAAATAACAACATCTACAGAGGCAATCTTCACAAGAACGCATCTCATATTATTGTCAACTTATTAGCTAACAAACTAGATTACAACTCTCATATTATTTTATGACCAACTATCTATTGCTTCACACACCAAAAACCAACACCCTGGAAAAAACATTTGCCAATACACCAGCCTAGATCCTCCAGTATGCGTGGTTGCTGCATGGCTCAGAATTATCATAGAATCATAGATTGGTTTAGGTTGGAAGGGACCCCAAGGATCATCCAGCTCCAACCCCCTGCCATAGGCAGGGACACCTCCCACTAGAGCAGGTTGCTCAAGGCCTCATCCAGCCTGGCCTTAAACACCTCCAGGGAGGAAGCATCCACAACCTCCCTGGGCAACCTGTTCCAGTGTCTTACCACCCTCACTGTAAAGAACTTCCTCCTAACATCCAGTCGAAATCTCCCCTCTTCCAGCTTAAACCCATTCCCCCTCGTCCTAACATTACTAGACCGTGTAAATAGTCCCTCCCCAGCTTTCCTGTAGGCTCCCTTCAAATACTGGAAAGCCACTATAAGGTCTCCTCGAAGCCTTCTCCTCTCCAGGCTGAAGAGCCCCAACTCTCTCAGCCTGTCCTCATAGCAGAGGTGCTCCAGCCCTCTGATCATCTTCGTGGCTCTCCTTTGGACCCGCTCCAGCAGTTCCATGTCCTTCTTGTATTGGGGGCTCCAGAACTGCACACAGTACTCCAGGTGGGGTCTGACGAGAGCAGAGTAAAGGGGGAGAATCACCTCCCTTGCCCTGCTGGCCACACTTCTCTTGATGCAGCCCAGCACTCGGTTGGCTGTCTGGGCTGCATGTGCACACTGCCGGCTCATGTTGAGCTTCTCGTCGACCCAGACCCCCAGGTCCTTCTCCTCAGGGCTGCTCTCCAGCCATTCATCACCCAGCCTGTATCTGTGCCTGGGATTGCACCGACCCAGGTGCAGGACCTTACACTTGGCCTTGTTAAACGTCATGAGGTTGGCCTGGGCCCACCTCTCCAGCCTGTCCAGGTCCCTCTGGATGGCATCCCTGCCCTCCAGCAAGTCAGCTGTGCCACACAGCTTGGTGTCATCTGCAAACTTGCTGAGGGTGCACTCAATTCCTCTGTCCATATCACTGACAAAGATGTTAAAGAGCACTGGTCCCAGCACTGACCCCTGAGGAACACCACTTGTCACCGGTCGCCAGGTGGACATTGTGCCATTGATCACCACTTTCTGCATGCAACCATCCAGCCAATTCCTTATCCAGTGAGTGCTCCACCCATCCAGTTTGTGCTTTTCTAGTTTGGTGACCAGGATATGTACAGAGCTTCTCCTTTGTGCTTAGGCTCTCCTGCTTTCATCTGTGAAGATTTGCTCACAAGACTTCCTCCACAGCTCTTAAACAACTATGGATCTCTTCTCCTCTTTGTTCACTTTCTGTGCACATGGAAACACAGATTTCTCAACATAAAGCATGTTTTGCTCCCTGAGGTCCTACCTACACTGGAGTACACTGAGGTTTGCAAATTTGCATCAGAGGACTTAGTTTCTTTATGTATGTTAATAATAACCTTTCTTATGGATACTCTACAGGACATGTAAATGAAGGATGAAATGGCAATTATCAAATTAAACCTAGCTTTCGGTATGACTACCATTATTAGAAGAATGATTTCATAGATAGAATCCCCAAATCAAAAGTTCCAGCATCGTATTTCAGATCTTAATTTTGTGCCTTGTAGGGTTAACAGTGCATCAACAATACAAAAAATTTCAAACACACTGATACTGAAGTTAAGTGCAGTGAATGCCACACAAGTCCATTCATCATACAGACCACTATCATGCATTCTTTGCCTTTCAGTCCTGAGAAAACAAAATTATTCAAATAAGTCTATTAATTATAAAATCAGAAGACACCATCTTAAAAAAAAAATGTTGCAGATTAGGGGTAAAAAATAGTTTTGTTAAATTGGTGCTAGTACAAAGGCGACATTCAGAAATCACAATTTTTGTGCAAATATGGGAAGCAAAAAAATAGTCTAAGTGTATAAAGTGAAGCATAAACCCATAAAAACCATCTAAAAAAAGATTGTAAGGATCTTTATATAAAGATATAAAAACTAATACAATCTTTTCAACGTCAAAAGCAGGCAGTCTGCCAAAGAGTGTGTAGGACCAACAGATGATTGAGGAGCTGTTGAAGAAGATAAGGTCAAAGCTGAACTGTGAAATTACTTCTTCATATTGGTGTTCTCTATAGATGAGATTAGACTGGTTTCCACTTAGGAACCTTTTTTTATAGAGTGAGAATTGTAGGAATTGTCTGTAATTGGGCTTCAAGTCCAAAAAATTCTTTGCACAAATCAATAAAATGAATAGTAACAAATCAGCACAAGGACATGATACACACCTCTGAGTCAAAGAAAGTCAAATATTAAATTGCTGGGTGATTAATGCCACTGAAAGTGATCTCAGTGATGAGAGAATCAATGGCAACAAAAGCAAGCTAGTTCTAGTGGCAGGTTTCAGCTGGAGTAGAGGAAAATGTGCATGAGTAATTCTGACTTCCTTAAAAGGAAAAAAAATCAAAACCGAGGAAAACTAAATTTGAAATATTGGTAGACTTACAGAAAAATGTGATAGCATGAGAAAAATTCAATCAGGGTTTTTTTTAGTATATAATTGTGCCTCACAGACCTCTTGGAGCTCTGAAAAATTCAAGAGCATAGTAGCACAGGAGATGTGGCTGACAGTGTACTTGATTTTTTTAACAACTTTTAATTAATTCCTCACCAAGGGATCTCATAGATGCTAAGATACTTTGAATAATAAAACAAATATCCCATAAGATTCTTGAGATGCTAGTAGATAAGAAATAAAGACTTTTTTTTTTCCTTTTAATTATCCTATGAAGGTAGCATTCCAGAAAAGCCCAACAATGATGTGAATATCTCTTCTGTTCAGAGATTATATGCCTTGTTCTGGGATGTTGATGAAGGGTTGACAAATTTTGCTGATAGTGTTAAATCATTTAGGGTTATGAAAACAAAAGCTATCTACAACAAGATACAGATACTCATAATGATGAGTATCTGGACAAGAAAATATCTACATATTATCAGCATCTATTAATACAAAATGAATATCACTATAGTGAGCCTAAACTCTCTGTGTCCACTAAAAATAGAGTTTTGGGAGTCTTTATGAACACATCTGTACAGGGTTCAGCTCGATAGTCATGAAAGATCATGAAAGCAACCAAAGATAGACATAGTTGGAAAAAAAATACAGAACAAATCTTGTTGGCTACTGAATACAGTTCTAATTCTGCACATCTGAAAATGGGCTCCGGAGAACTAGGAAAGATTCAGAAAAGTACATCTTGGATGATAAAAAGTTATTATTTAATGAGGAGAGATTTTTAAAAAAAAGGACCAGATTAAAAAAAAAATACTCATGAGATTAATATGATGAACTCTTATAAAATACTGAGTCAAGTAGAGAACAGAGAGAATTGTTCCCTGGTTCCCACCAGAAAGGAACTTGAAAGACTCAGCTATCAAGTGGCAGGCTTAAAGCAAACAAAAGGAAACACTTTTCATAAAGCACATACTTAAATTGTAGAACTCGTAGCTACAGGATGTTGGAGATGTCAAAAGCTTAGGTGGGTTAACAAGCAATTAGAAAAACTTAAGGACAGAAAATAAAGAAACAAAAAAAAAAAAGTCTCACAGAATTTCAGAGTCTCTAAGTTATGGTTTGAGAGAAGTTAGAAGCAACAACAGAAAAGGTTTTACTTTCCAGTTCCTCTCTTCTACTATTCTCTCTCAAAGCTTTAGCTATTGCCCTCTGCAGGTCAACGTAGATCCTTGTATGTATTCTTATGCTCATCACTTTGTTTCACAGAAGACTTGCCTCTGAGCTAACGTCAGGTGGTATGGTTAGGCTTCCACAGGTTTCCCAAAAGGGGTTACTGTTCATGAGATTTAGTTAACTTGGATACATTTCGCAGAAGACCGCTTTTTGGTGTGGACTTCAAGACGCTTTACCAGTACTTGTTTAGTGACAAATATTATGGCAAGTATGGTTTCCAAGGTTTTTCCCAGATGTTAAATTCAGTCAGATGTTAAATTAAGATGTTAAATAGCACAGCATTACATTATCTTGCACCAAAGCAGGATTATATGGCATGGGCCAGTATCAGTTGCTATAAGTCAGGAATAATTCACAGCACAGACTTACACTATATGCACTTAGTGAGGATGTAACTCACTGCTATTAGTGTGATAACACATGTTTAAATTAATCCTTTTACACTCAGAATATGATTAATAAAGGTATTGTTGCTTAGTTGCTATGATATCCCAGAAGTATCCTTGTAATATGTCTTGCTTGAGCAGCACACCAGAGCCCTTAAATCCATACAAACCTGACAATGTGAGACATTTGAAGGAAGCTGCTATCTGAAGCAGTGTTGAAACACTGACTAGAAATAAAACTCAGATTGCTTACTTGGCTGTTCTCGAGTGAATGATTTCAGGAAAACCTTTCTGTATTATTGCACACAGTGACTCTGCAGACTTTGCTTATTTAGCAATGCACACAAAGAGCACATTACAGCTCTGCTATCTATGCTGATCTGAAAACTGTCTTTGATGTCATTTAAAGTTGCTTTAAGATCTCCAACTTCTCCTGAAAGTTGAGTTTATGGCTTACATTTATTAAGTTTATAACTCATTTCTACTGTATTTGTTCAGCCTTGAAAAGAGAAGACTTAGGGGAGACCTTATTACTATGTTCCAGTACATAAAGGGTAGCTACTAGTAGGATGGAAGGTGGCTACTAGGAGTTGGATGGAAAAGACAAGGGGTGATGGGTACAAATTACTGCTGGTGAGATTCCAGTTGTACTCCAGAAGAAAATTTTTCACTACAAGAACAGCTGGACATGTTATCTCATTTAAACTATGCTATCACCTGGAAAGGTTGGATCAGATGATCCTTGAGGCCCCTTCCAACCTGGCACTCTGTGTTTCTATGATAAGAGTGACATATAAAGTATCGTTAAAATATCCCTAACTGAAAATACACAGGACTTTTAACTATCTGCTCTAATTCATGTAGATGGCTACGCCACCTCAGAGAAAGATGGATCTAAAGTAAGTAGAAATAATATTGTCTGTAATTGTGGCTGTTTTGCAATCACAAACAATTTTAGATAGTTTGGTTCATTAGCTGTTTGTCTTCCCTCTTTTCTCCTTTTGTATTCAGGGCAATTTTTAGGCTAGGACTTGTACTGAAATTATGCATGATCTGAACCATACAGCAGTCTGTTAAATTCAAGATATCCAGCAAGATTAAGATAGCCAGACTAAAAAGTTCACAAGCAGTGCACAAAAACACAAGCATAATAGCAATGTTCTTAGTAGAGTGCTCATACAGAGCTCATTTGTAGACTGCAAATGTTCAGCTAGCAGAGAGCAATGACAATGGAAGATATTAGCAACCCTAAGAGTTTCTTCCTGTCTCTTCCCAAGAGGCTGCCAGTTCTGCAGCTTGCTGGCAGAATGGGTTGTATGCGAACTCCATATGGAGTCACAGCAGTATTAATCAGCTGATGAGGGCAGTTTGAAAAGAGAACTGACTTTGCCTGAAGTGGATAAGGCAAAGCCCTCAGACTCCTTTGTCCAGCAGAGCTGTGGGAATGGCAACTTCCAGCTGGCAGATCATAGGTTTGGAGAGCTGAACATAGTAACGTCCTCATTCCACACTGCTAGATCTAGAAGAGATCTTCTCGTTACCCTATTTAGATAAATCAGCTTAAATTAATCTTTTTCTTTTTTTTTCATCACAAAGTCTAAAAAAAAAAAAAAAAAAAAAAAAAACCCCAACCTGCAAATGATTTAAAAATAAGAAAGCATCACTTTTTCATTATTCAAACATCTTTTAAATGAGAGGAAAGATGTACAGGTATATGCCTTTTTTTGCTTCTTCATTATATGAAAAGAAAGCTTGATTTTTTTTTATTTCTTTTCTCTCTTATTTGGAATAAAAGATCAATCTCTGCCTGTAGAATATTCTATGACTGGAAGCAATAATAATAATAATAATAATAATTTCACAACAGTAAGGAATGTAGCCAGAGAGCAGAAAAAAAATTCAGTGTAAAAGCTACTATTTAAATTTTTTTATTATTAAAATGTGTTTATTAAAGCCTAACAAAGTTTCATCTTTAAGAATCATCTGAAGGCACATAACAGGTTAAAGATTTCATAACATTTTCTAGCAAAATCAGGCAAGATTTTCTGTATTGCTATTAAATTCATGTAAGATAGCAAAAAGCCATGGAAAAAGACATGTCTGTTTCCACGGATTCTTTGTAAGTAACATAGACTTAATCTCTGGGTTTTATCCCAGATCTCCTTCATTATCCAGGCTCTACAATAAATGCCAAAGCATTCTAAAGAATTTGCTTAGCATCATTTGGCTAACGCTTGTTATCACATTATAAAACTAAAGTATCTTAGGAAAAAAGCAGCTTTTTTTTACAGTGGTACAAGTTGTACTAGTCCTAAAGTTATTTTATACTTAACCTTCAAGTCATCATGCTTGAGGATATAAACCAATCATCACTGACAGAGATTAACAAGAAATTTCCTCTACGGGCAGAATATTTCGTAAGTGCTCACTGCAGTGTTTTGTGCACTTTCCTCTAAAGCATCTGGTAGTGGCCATTGTCAGATGCAATAAAAGCATAAGAAAGCTGTTATCCTGTTCTGGAATGGCTCCTATTGTATGCTAAAACTTCTGTCCCTGATCCTTCTGTACCTTCTCCCTGTAGTTTGAAAGAGGCAATGCAGATATCTTCACACCTAATCACCAGATACATAGTGAGAACTTTCTCTTATCCTTGCACACTGGTAGAAATGGGGGAAGTATAGGCTGGGTATTAGGAGGAAGTTCTTCACAGAGAGAGTGATTTGCCATTGGAATGGGCTGCCCAGGGAGGTGGTGGAGTCACCGTCCCTGGGGGTGTTCAGGAAAAGACTGGATGAGGCACTTAGTGCCATGGTCTAGTTGACTGGATAGGGCTGGGTGCTAGGGTGGACTGGATGATCTTGGAGGTCTCTTCCAACCTGGTTGATTCTATGATTCTATTAACTGCTGTCACATAGAATCATAACTCACCTTAGCTGCCATATGCAAACTCTGGGCATTATTTTGGAACTAGTGTTTTAAATCATGACGTTTAATGTTGTATTTATCTTTCAAGTGTTTCTGAAATTTTTACTGCTCCCAGAAAGAAGACACTATGTAAATATTTCCTCCACTGAGAGAACAGAAGCAAATAAACAAGATTAACAAGAAGAACAACCTGCACAGGCTTATAAACTTTTGGTTTCCACATGTCAAATTAAATAAAGTACAACTTCATTCAGTAGATACTTGAATCGTGAATTAACATTCTTTTAAAGCAGTTGTCCATACCATTACTTTCCTTAAGGATGAACTAATTCCTTGGATAACATCTCATACCAGCTCATTTTTCTGTGTAACTCTAGTTCTGAGTCAATGGATTAATGGTGTGGAATGCACAGAGACAAGAAAGAGAGGCTTATTTAAAATTTCAACATGTAAAAGATAATAAGGATGTTCATGTATCTCTGACAGTCACATCCCTATTGTTTCTGTTTCTGATTTGATCAGAAATCTTGAGAAGTACTGTGAAGAACACTGCAGTTCAAAGGTAGCCTATACATGTATCAAGAGATATATGCTTTGAAATGCGTATGACTGAAATGCTGTGTACAGTTCTGGAGCCCCCAAAACAAGAAGAACATTGAACTGTGGGAGCAAGTCCAGAGGGCTGGAGCACCTTTCCTATGAGGACAGGCAACGGAATTCAGGCTCTACAGCCTGGAGAAGGCTTTGAGGAGACCTTGGAGTGGCCTTCCAGTATCTGAAGGGGGCCTACAGGAAGGCTGGGGAGGGACTATTTACAAGGTCTTGTAAGGACAGGACGAGGAGTAATGTGTTTAAACTGGCAGAGGGGAGATTTAAACTAGATGTTAGGAAGAAGTTCTTTACAGTGAGGGTGGTGAGACACTGGCACAGGTTGCCCAGGGAGGTTGTGGCTGCCCTCTCCCTGGAGATGTTCAAGGCCAGGCTGGATGAGGCCTTGAGCGACCTGTTCTAGTGGGAGGTGTCCCTGCCTATGGCAGGGGGTTGGAACTGGATGATCATTGAGGTCACTTCCAACCTAAACCAATCTATGATTCAATGACAGTTTGTGAATGCAATTTCATATTTCTGTGACAAAAAGAAATAGGTCTGCATCACAGAAGGCCACAGTTGATAAAATGTATTAAGCAAAATAATTTTGTTACCTATTGCAGCTCAGTTCCTAATTTACTATTGAGGGCAACAAGGCTGGTGAGGGGCCTGGAGCACCTGGCCTACAAGGAGTGTCTGAGGGAGCTGGGCCAGTTCAATCCAGAGAAGAGGAGACTGAGAGGAGACTTCATCACTCTCTACAACTACCTAAAAGGAGTGAGGAGTGGGCAGCCTCTTCTCCTTCATGTCAAGCGACAGGACTAGAGGAAACGGTTTCCATCTGCACCAGGCTGGATGTCAGGAAATACTTCCTCACAGAGAGGGTTCTCAGAGGTTGGAATGGCATGCCCAGGGCAGCACTGCAGACACAGTTCCCGGAGGTGTTTAAGCAACGTGTGGACCTTGAGGGCATGGTTTATTGTCAACCCTTTAATGCTGGGTCAAGGGTTGGACTGGATGATCTTTGAGGTCTCTTCCAAATGGATGTTTCCTGTAATTCTGCGATTCTTAGTATATATCAGCTCCTGAAATATCCGCCCTAAAATATTCCAGCAACATGACTTCTAAAAACCGTGAAAAATAACGAAGAGTAATTCAGCAGTCACAATCCAATGAGTCTTCTGTTCTGACTGCACACAGGCACTGAGGGGTTTTTTAAGAAATCTGTCGAGGAAAATTTATTTTACATTCTTTATACCACAAAAACCCACCAAAATCTTAGATACTACTTGTATCTGTACAAAGCAACTACTGCTGCTACTGACAAACAACTGAAACTAATGATGATATTACAACATGTGTATAAAAAAAAATTAGTCTTTAGTGGCTGCAGGGGAACTCAGCTATTCCTTTGTGCTTCTTAGCACTGACTTGCTAAGTGCTAGTAGAAACTCCATTTTCACATGAAGAACTAATCGGAAAATATAACACCTTAGTAGTGAGGTTCTGATGTCAGTATCATTATCTGGGTTTAAAATCTGAGCTAAAGGTTTGGTATAGTTAGCATTCTTTTCTTATATATATGCTAGATTCAAATGTCTGGTCAGAACCACAAAGGTGGTGCTAACATATAGTTTATTGCTATGTCTCTTTTCATACCTTCCCCAAATGCATGAAGTTTTGCACATATGAAGCATTATGTACAAAGATTACTTTTTTTCCAAGTGTTTTTTCCTCACAGTCCTCAAGGCTGGAATATTGTATTTTCAATGAAAAGTGAGATTGCTAAAACACATTTTAAGCAAAAAATTCAGATTTCTGCCTATTTGCATAAACCAAGAAGGTGGTTCATAACAGAAAACCACAATATTATTATTCTTATCCTAAAAGAACTACAGAATTGACAACCTTGCTTCCCTGGACAGATGTCAACCAACACTAAGTCTTCTTAAAGATCCCACCTTGACAAACCATTCTCTGAAAGAGATGTTTTGAAAAGTTTTAGAGAGACGCATCTTACATTCTCCACCATGCAGAAGGAAAAGTCCACCTGCAAGTGAAAATAGTTCTTTAATATTCATCAAACTGTCCGTGCTTAGTATTTTGCTTAGTATTTGCTGTGAATTTTAGCAAATGTATGTCTTCTCCTCATTTCTCAGCCTGCAAAAGCAACATAGGCTAATGACAATTATTTTGAAGAAAAATTTAGTTCCAGTTTCCAGTAGGTTAATAAATGTCAGGAAAATGGCAGTACTACCAGTGGCAGAAAACAATGGCTCAGAAATACACGAGGTAGTTAAAACATGAATTTATGAATCTTCTCATAAATTCCAATGTTTGGGAAAGTTTGGATCAGAAGCGTCATGTTATATCTGCAGAAATAAACAAAATTCAGGGTAAGCGTTTTGAATTCTATAGGCAGTTCTGGTAAAAGCTTCTCAGGTTTGAATGGGAATTCTGCCATCTCGTGGTAACAGTTTTTTCTACAAAGTTCTCCATTCAGCAGCTTAATGTTGACTGTAAATACACACAGCTTTTGCAAAGACTTGCTTAGAACAAATTTATGGCTTAGAAGCCATAGGATTACTTGATAAATTTGAAACATTAACTCGACATGCTAACGCCCCTCAGCTCAGTGAAATTTTTTCACAGCATGTTACATACAAATATAATTTTATCCTTCTTGCCTGTTAATTCTACACACTTAGAGGATGTATGTAATTTCTATTTCTTTTATGTTCACTACTTGAAATTCTTTCACTGCACTTTTCTGTGTATTCCATGAGATATGTTTGAGTTTTATGTGTATTGGGATGATATATATATATACTTTGGAAACACACAAGATGCAAACTTTCAGTCCTGCTTCTCCATGAGAAGAAGGCTCTGTTTTGAAATAAAATAAGAGATACTGTTTATAGACTATGAGTTCAAATTGCAGTAAGATTTGGGAACTACCATTCACTGCTCTGTTATAGTGCAGTATACTTCAGTACTGCTTCAGGGGAATATATAAATAAGGCCAAAATGGGGTGGTGAACGGAAACACCTGGTGACTCTGCTGGTGTTCACCATGATAGTCTTGTGACAGTCTTAAAATTATGATTTAGAATTCTGAGGTAGAAAGCTGGAATTCAGTTATCATGTTTAATAAGAAGTCTTTTGAACTTGATCATCCACACAGAGTTACCACACCAAGTTGATCCCAGAGAACACTCAAGTTCTTTGCAACAGCAGTTTTTCATCTATCCAGTCTCAAAATCTCTCTACCATCTGCTCGTCCAAGCACACTCATCCCAATGACAATTGCTTTCCTGACACCCCAAGAATTTCTCATTCTGACAGATTTCCTTTCCTATCTCTTTGATCTCCTCTGTTCAGCAGTTCACTTCCATCCTTTTCACAGCCTATGTCTTCTCACTCTTTATGCCTCCCTTTTCCATCTACTCTCTGCATTTTCTTGATTCCTAAAATGGAGTGAATGAGCAACTGCAAGTGTGAGACAGAATAAGGCATGAATTAGTGGGCAACTGAGTTGAACAGGAAAGAGACAGAATGGTGAATGGAATTAAATAAAACCATGTATGTGGGCGATTGTTAGCATGAGAAGAAAAGTAAAGCAAGTAAGTAGGTGGATGAGGAATGAACAATCATAGCTAAGCTGAAGGAGAGAAGAACAATTAAGGAACACTGTGAAGAAAAAGGGACAAAGAGACACACCTACTCAGGAAGGTTTTGATGGATAACTGGGGAAAGAAAAGGGAGAGAATTCAAAGTAATTGGAATAAAAGCCTTTGAAACACAAAATTAAGCCACTGGGCCCAAATAAAAATAAAAGCAAAGGGCTCGAACTAGGAAATACTACTGTAACAGAAGCCATATAATTTGAAGGTTAAGAAAAAGATACCAAAAGATGAATGACACTTTCGCCTCCTTTTTAAAAATAATTTAGTTCCTATGTTAAAGGCAGGAAATTGAGAATAAATGAGGACTTGGTTCAGGAAGGTGCTGAGCATTCACTGGTCATCTCATAACACATCTTCCTGCACCTCTTCGCATGAATCTTTCTGTCTGCCTCTATATAAACCTCTCACCCTGCACCAAGTCCATTCTTTGCATGGATTGCCATTATTCCTTTGAAAACCTGATCACTTTGTGTTCAGCACTGCACTTTTAACCCTTCAAACACCATTTCAGACTAGCTATAAGAAAATGTAGATATCTTCTGCTCACACAGTAATTACTGTGTGCTTAGGAAAAGAACACAATTTTGGGACTTCTTTAAAAATAAAATCCCATTTTGAAAAGGCAAAGAAGTTCACTAAATTATTATTTCAACTGGATGGTAAGGAAAATATTGAAATACCAAGCTTTGATTAGAGCACACCTTAGCCTTCTGATTGTGATAGTTTTCTTATTAATACGGTAGACAAACAAACGGTTCAACAAAACCCCTGCACTGGCACTGAGTCACGTGGCAGAAATTTCCACCTGTGAGCTGAGCTCTAAAGAGTAAACTAGGAAAAGAGGAATATTGCTTGTTTATGTGTTAGTGAAAAGAATAGATAAGGTAAAGTATTTTGTTTATCATAAAATACTCCATGGAAAATCAATTTTCTATAACTAATAAGTATAAAACTGTTTCCAGAAGAAACATTAAAAAAATCCAAGCAAGGACTAACTGTAATACATATGCAGAACAATTCAGAGACTAAATATTCTTATCACGTCAGATTATTAAAGACTACCATTAGCATTTGTACCAAAACCAAGCTAAATTATAAATGCATGCTCAACTGGGGTAAAAATGTTGCTTTTAAATTGTGTCTTATGAGGTCATGTTGTTGAATAACTAACTCTGAACATCTTCTACTTAAGGACATCATGTCAAGCCTATTATCTGCTAAATGTGCCTATTAGAGTAAATGTATTCACTTACACGCTTCAGACATTGCAGTGGGGTGAAGAACAGATTTCAAAACAACAATGTAGGCACATCAGCCAAACCACTTCAGAAACCTTGCAATGTATTTTGAAAGAAAATAGAAAGCTAGCAGAGTCTGTGAGCAAAAACATTGAGTCTATACTTTGTCTTATGTTAAATCATGCAAGGAGCATACCCTGGAATAGGAATTATTAGGAGAATCAGTAAAAAATGCAAATAATAATAATCATTTTCTCTTTACTATGATTTTTTTTAACAAAGACTTATCTCTTCTCTCCATTATGAAATGTTCATGAGCATTTAATAGCTGTACACTTTGAATCATCTCTTGGGTAAAAGTGCAACTGGCTATTTATGCAATAGGGTAGTAATGACAGGACATGTTAGAAAATCAGATCTAATTTAGACTGACTAACCTTGTTCAAAGATATCTGCTTAATATCAAAAACTGAAGTTAAGACAGAGGTTATTAAATGTAGTTCACTGAAGAGAGAAGTGCTATCAAAATTAGAAGACATAATTTCTTTTCCTGGCTTTGCTACTAAATTGATCTTTGGGCTTGAGCAAATAATTTATATACACGTGTGTGCAGATAGACACATGTCTTTGTGCACACACAAAGTGTGAATACAAAAGGTGTCTGAAAGGTAAAGTGGAGTCAGTTTCTTCTTCAAAGTAACAAAATATAGGATGAGAAGAAATGGCATCAAGTTGCACCAGAGGGTATTTAGGTCAGACATTAGGAAAAAGATACTCACAGAGTCATAGAATTACAGAATGCACTGGGTTGGAAGGGACCTCTAGAGGTCATATAGTCCAACACCTCTGCAGTTCTTGAGCACAGAACAGACTGCCCAGGAAAGTGGATACATTGCTATCTCCAAAAGTATTTGAAAGCCTATAGATGCGGTGCTGAGGGACATGGTTTAGTGGTGTCCTGGTAGTGCTGGGTTAATGGTTGGACATGATGATCTTAAATGTCTTTTCCAATCAAAACAATTCTGTGATTTCACAAGAAAGGATGCACACACACACACACATTAAAAAAAAAAAAGGTCTGCATTTTTGCCTTTGTAGATGATGTGCAGAATTCTTGTATACATGTTCTAACATGAGAAGTCCCATCATCATGAGCTGAATGCATGATAAATTACTTGGATAACAGAGCATAAGGACTTAACATAGATTGCACTACAAGCAGATGCTAAAGTTCATTTCATAGTCAGTACTACCAACAGCAAAGCAAAGGTTATACCAGTATTTGATGCATGAGATGCAAAGGTAGTCAAGTAATAGAATTCTCTTAGACATACCGTGTAAACTTGTCAATATCTAAGAAAGAACATTGTGAAAATAAGTTGCCTTTCCTCTTTCTCATGTAAGATAGATCTAAAATTCTTTGTAGCAAATTTCTTGTTCTTGTTTTCCTGCATATTAAATAAGCTGAGTAGAAGCCTTGTCCAGTTACTGACCCAGTCTTTTGTCACGAGTTCTACTTGTATTATTTATTATAATTAATTGTTACACTTCATTGACTATTGAGAAATTTGATCCAAGGACATGCATAATCCTTGAAATTCATATATCTTGATATTACAAGGGTCATAAACCTTAAATTAGGAAAGGATGGACTAATGCACATAAATTGCTTTCATGTACTTTAGGAAAAGCTTTAATTGTCTGCATGAGGGTGATGGTGTATTTCTGAATCTATCTGCCACTGATGCCCTTGCCCTTAGAATAAATTAAATGGAACTGTTTATTCCCATAGTTGTTATAATTACAAACTGAGTCATGCAAGAAATCATTTCAGCATATTTATTACTTGAAAATTAGAGAACTTGGTCAAGAAGGCTACAGCAATGAGTCTAGTTTAGTTCCTGCTCTTAAAGGAAATTCCTTTATTTAGTTTTCTTTTAGTAGAATCACTTGAGGAATATAAAATTATCATTTCTGTCCACTGTTCTGCTACTATACCACCCTAAAAACTCCTCAGTTTGGTAGAAAACACAGAAATATAGCTATCTTGAGCTCTCAGGTTTTCCATTTTGCATTTGCAGGCTTAGCCAAGCCCTGCTGCTTACAGGGTGCTATAAACACAACAGGAGAGACAATGCTGCTGAAATCATTTAAAGCTACACTTATTTACAGCTGGAAATCAGCTGAGCCTCCAGCTGCCTGACAGCTTCCTTGAGGATTTGCAGCTGAGAGCTAGCTGTACCCGCAGAAAGCACACAAATCTTAGGGATGTGATCATGAAGGACCACAGCTTTAAAGACAAATTCTTTTTGTCAACTTTTAAACTTTCCTACCCAAGGTGATGTTAATTCAGTTTTTCAAGTCGGATCTTCTTTGGCTCTATCCCTACTAGGCAGAGTGTAATATCTGGTTTGTTTGCCCCTCCTTTGGAAAATACAGTTCTCCCTAGTCTCTGAATCCATTTCAAAAGAAGTGAGGCAGAAAAACTAGACAATAAAGTAGCCAAGAGACACAGCCAAGGACCTGTGTGAAATCCCCCTCCAGCAGACAGACACAAGTAGCCTCCATTCTGTGAGGGCCCATTGGTTAGCTCAGGTACCAGGGACAGGATGACATCCCTCCTGCAGGTTTCTGACAGAGCTTATCTGACAGTTGTTCCTTTCTTGCTACGTTAATCCACACATTACTCAATATGTTCCTGAAAACTTCTTTTTTTTTTTTTTCCCTTTTTTTTTCCTTTCTTACTTCTGTCAGTACAGCAATATTTGTCTGGGCAAAAGGATAGATACTTTTGAAATACTGACTTTAATTTGCTATTCTATCTCTCTCACTCATACACACACTACTTTGAGATACTGTCCTCTGAGCTCAAAAGACTCTTCCTATCTTAAAAACCATCAGGTAACACTTTGATGACTAGGGGATTCTGCTCTCTGTTGTGCTGTTGGCAGTCTGGAATAATTGAACTGAAACCAATGAATTTAGATTGCTGTAAGTGAAATCACAATTCAGTCTCCTACCTAAGATAATTCCCTTTCCTTCCCAGTCTTATAATGACAAAAAGAGGGGGAAAGGGGAGGCAAAGAGGGATAAAAAGCTCTCTAAAATTATATTTTATCTCTTTTGAAGACTTTAATTTTAAGATTCTTTTTTTCTTCTTTTTACCAGCGATTGACTTTGTTTGATTTATTGGTTCCTGCACCAGGAGAACATCTTTACCCAGACCAAAGGGCTTCAGCAGAGCAACCATATCTCTCTCAAGACATGCATACATATATAAGTATATATGACATTCCTACTTACAGAAATATCTATACACACACAACACACATGTATCAGCATAGATCACAGACACATTAGCATCTCTATATAAATATCTTTCTTAAAAAAAATATATATAGCAAATATATTCACTCTCTTCCTCCATTTCTTTCCATCTTTTTGAATACTTTTCTTCCTTTCTTCTGGAGCTCCAAGCAAAGTTTAAGTTTTTTTGTGCACAGGACTTTATTCCCTCACTATTCACAAGAAAGCATTTTCACGTTTAAACAAGTCTTTTTTTCCTAAACTTTTAGAAATAATTCTCTAGAAGGGGATTTCCGGAAAATATTCAATTGTCTGATATTAAATGGGAAATGTGTTAGTGCAGGTTTCCTGATTTAGATGTTTCAAAGAAAAGTAGGCTCATGAGTTAAAAGAGAGGAGGTATGTTATCTGATTAGCTGAGCACTGATGAAATAGAAACTAAATTTCGTATTATCTCAGGCAGGTCAGTCCCTTATCGTCTCATCATTTTTACCTACAACTTTGCTTATACAAAACCCCCCAAAATATAGTGAAGAAATCTATATTTTGTGTCAAACAATTGTCTCTGGAGCTGTGCAAGATAAAGAAGGAAAATTGTCCAGTACTTTGCTCCAAAAGGACCTGTGTTTGCCTGCTGGAATCCTGAACATGCACACCCCAAGGTTCATCTTCCAATATGCATAATAAGACAAAATGCAATGTGGAAAGGCTACCTGCTTCCTGCTTCTCCCCCTCCTCAGTTTCAGTTCATCTGTCCAAAATTGAATGAGTAGAAGATGTGAGATTTAAGGATGTTTCCATGGGGCAGCCATCTGTTTTATATTTTGTTCTTTTCAGAATACAATCTTATATTTCAGCTTTATGTGCATTGGTTCAGATTTATAACATTTTATGTAACTGTGACCCATCATGATGAATCTCACAGATGATGATAAGCTCGTTAAGCACATCTCATTTTAGTCAAACTGTAAGTGGCATTTTGTTTATATGGTTCATTTCGCCAACAAATTAGATTTCAAACTGATTGCTTTCTGAAATGACTTTGTTCATCAATTTCTTGACTAGGCAATTACAAAGACTATACTAGTAATTAATAAGCCTCTGTATCAACAACATTTTTATACTACTTGGTAGTAATAGTGAAGTTTAAGGGAGTTCAAATGTTTATTTTCAGGATTCATCAGAGCTGCCCACAGTCTAATAAATTAATACATAGAAATACTTTTATATACCACATAGAAGTGTGAAACGAAAAGCCTTTTTACTTTTTACTGAGGTAAGACCCTCTTTTCCTCTTAGCCATAGGTAAAACAGGGGATGAGGCAGGAGGAACAGCAGGAAACATTACATCTTCAAATACATATTCAAATAATAACTTAGTGTTACAACTTTCAGTCACAAACAAGAATATTTACAAGACTTATATTTAAGTTTTGATTTGCTAGAGATTTGATGAATGACATTGGTCAAAAGCCTAAGGTTTATTTAAACATCAAAATCAAACTTGGAAGGAACTAGTTCAAGTCAAATGAGATTGGGCAAAATGCCACAGTAAAGTCATCACACTGCTGCTGATTCCTGCACTAGCAGAGAAACCTTTGAATATATGTTGCCCAAATCCAGCTGTGAACCTCAAATTACAATGAACTTTAATTGGTGTTTCTGTTCTTAGTATGCTAAATAAAGAAAACAGCATTTCCTGCCTTACAAAACTGTAAGAAAAGTAATATGGGGCTGTGTTTGGGGTCTACGTCTGAAATAGTGTCAATAACAGGGTTGTTTCAGTTATTGCTGAGCAGACTCAAGGCCTTTTCTGCTTTTCATCCTGCCCCATCACTGAACAGCCTGGGAGTTGCACAGCAAGATGGAAGAGAATACAGCTGGGATGGCTGACCCTAACTGAGCAAAGGGATGCTCCATACCATATGATGTGATGCTTAGTAATGAAAGTCAAGTGGAGAAGGAAGAGGGGGAACGTTCAATGTTATGACATTTGTCTTCCCATGTAACAGTTATGTGTGATGGAGCCTGGCTTCCCTGGGGATGGCTGAACAAACTGCCTGTCAGTGGGAAGTGGTGACTAATTCCTTTGGATGGTTGGTTGTACCTATTAAAGTGGACTTATTTGAACCCACAAATTTGCTGACTTCTACTCTTCTAATTCTTTTCCCCATCCTAGCAGGGGAAAGTGAGCAAGCAGGTGTGTGGGTTTTAGATGCTGATCAGGCTTAACCCACAACACAGGTCAAATCTAGTCTAAACCACAGAATTTTTTTCCATTATCTTCACAAATGTTACTTGATGTGCCTCACGATCTCAGAAATCTCTTCAAGGAAGCCTGCATGTATAAGACTACCTCATACTCCTCTCTCTGTGCTGACCAATATCACCTTCACAGTTGCGGGACCAGGTAGATTGTTTTGCAGGATGCTTTTAGAGTAGATATTCCACTGAATGAGACATGTCAGTCCAGAATGAATTACAGTAGGTTTCTGTCCAAATGCCCAGATGATTTCTAAATTAAATTTTTGAAGAGCTATTAACCCAGGACATAAAGCAGAACCTTTGGGATTCAGGATAAAAATTAGGAAGGGAAATGAAAAGCATCAATTTTCTCATCATTTAACAGAAGAGCAAATATTAACCATGAGGATTTTCTCAAAATGAATGTAAACAGTTCATGTCCTTGCAATCACTGAATTTCAGGCTGAGGCAGCAAACTGTTAAGCTAGCTCACAGTGTGCATCCCTGAACAACTACAATGCCAGAGTATGAAGGAAGGCCAGCAACTGATGAAAATGGAAACAAAATTTCAAAAGACTGTAAAGATTGAAAAGGCCTGAGGTGAGCAATGAGGTGAGGGAGTAAACCAGAAATAACCCTAGCCTAATAAACACTTTAAAAAGTAATAAAGAAACCACAGGAAAACGAAAGCCTCAGAAGCACAGAAACTGCAAAGAGTGAAAACAACTAAAATGCACACACTTGTATCTTTGATGCTGTTGAGAGGGCTTAAACACTGAAGATGACATTCTCAACAACATTGCCAAAATCTGGTTTGTTATAAACTACTACTGTTAAATTTATGCTATTATGCCTCACTTTTTCTCTGGACCAGAGTTTTCCATTGTGTTCAGCAACAATGGAACAGCATATCCACTGGAATTGTCTGCTGAGTTTTCAAACTTTTTCTGCTAAACTTTGGAGTTTAGCCCATTTTAAGTTATCCAGACAGCTCAAGCCCCTTTTACAGCTGCTGTTCCAGGAAAAGAAATGTCATTTTTCTGACCATTATTCTGATTTCAGTTTCACTGAAAAAAATCCTTCACAGTCTGTGTTAATACAACTACCTGTGATATCTGTCTAGCGTTCATTTGTTTTTTTCCAGGAAGCATGTTTTTAATCCCCCATAAATAATTAAACAAAAAATTAACCAATGGGTTTCTCACTCAAAATCTATCTTAAATTTTGCTCCAGGCTTCACCCTCCAGTAGAATTGTACCTGATATTAGATATTATCTCTACATTTATAAGCTTTAATAAACTACATCATCCCCAATGTTTTATGCATGAAATGCTACAGACTAACAAGAGAGATCAAGATTAGTTATTATCATCATGCAAAAATTATTACAGTTTCTTCAACCTTCACTTAAAAGGGCAATTTCTGCTTAAAAACAAAATCCTTTTTCCTCATTAGTAATGACATTTCAGGTTTACACAAACTAAAACCATGACTATTACAGCAAGTATTACCAAAAAACGTATTCCACTTGGCCTTAATCGCTTGGGTCATGTGGAAGACATAAACCAGATTATGAAATAAAATGAGTTCAGTTTTCACTTAGATGAGAATGTATTTCCTACATCAGAAAAGTTTATTTTACATGCTGTATTAGCTGTTTAAATAGACTCAGTGCATATACTGTAATGAATCCACATATAATACACTGAGGAATTAAAGGCTCAGAGTACTGGAATTAAAGGTTCCATTATTTTTCAGGTAATTTATTTTGCATCACTGTATTATAAGATTGAGGACAGATGCTTTGGCCCTTTGCCTCAACTGTGCAGACGGTTCACCTTATTTATATGAGTATTTCCCATAAATCCAACAAGTCCCAAGGGGATAGTTAAACATGCACATAATATTGCCGGATCAGGGCCCTCATCTTGATTTGCTGTGCTCACTGGATGCAATTTTTTTCCTGTTGCTGTTAGACTCCTCCTTTGTTAATCACCTTTCCAGATGATTACTCCAGTTTTCCAAGTCCATCTCTATATGGGACCACATATGCACCTAGCAGGTAACTCCTACCTATTTCAACCTCTAAGCTTGATGTTTCGCTGAATCCAACATAGTTCTCTACCTGGAACTCACTTTCCCTGAAACACTCCTTCTGACCTCACCTTGTTCAATTGCTTCTAGTCATACATAAGACATAGACAAGCATTTTAATTGGACAGTTTTGTATTTATAGAGATCATACAAAGAAAGATTTCAGCAGCTTTTAGAAACAGTGGTATCCTTGTTTATCTTCTTACTTTATCAAGACTTTTCAAAGTCCTTTTAATGACCCTGACAACTTATTACTCTGGCTTGTTTGGGAGTCTGGGGAGTCTAGAGGGTAGGAAATAAAAAAGAATTAAAAGAGTTGCATGCTATTTCTAATCCAATTCTCCCATACATACAGTGTTTCCCTTCCTTAAGCAAGCATTTCCATGCTTAATAGGTTTTCTGGCCACTGCTAAGGACAGTATTACTGCAAGTAACAGAGAGATGCATTGTGTACATTGTCTGCGCACTATAAGCATTTCATACATCATTTAATTGTTACAAAGTCTCAACAAGGTCAATGCATTTTCTTGAAGTCAAGAAACTTTTTTTTTTATCTTGGCTTATGGATCCAAAGTGTTTGCAGAGTAGTCCATTTGGAAACTGTCAGAGAATTCATTTTTATTGCACTGCATTGACATCACAGTCACATACTTTTCACTTAGTAAATGAATAAGAATTAAATTTGTTTTAACCTTGGCAATGTCTGTAGTATTTCTGGTTACGTAAATCAGCCACTGACTGCCATCCTTTGATGCAATATTAAACTGAGGCCATGAATATTTATGGGCATTTAATTTTCCAAATAGCTCTGCTCACAAACATAATGCAACAGTCCCTGTGTCATGGGTGTATTCAAACAGAACGGTTGCCTCGATTTAACTACTGAATTCCAACAAACTCTGTGGTTTGTCATACCTGTATTTTACCCCCAAGATTAATGCATTTCATATATGAATCATATTACTGTTGTTGTACCAACTCACAAAGCCTACACTTAAGATTTACTCAGATAGAATCAGTAAGTCATTTGCAGACAAATCATAAGTTACCAGCAAATACTACCCAAACTGTTTTACCCCTAGAAAAGTAAGCAGTTATGGAAAGTAAACAATGCTGGTTAGCAAGGTTTGTAAAGATGAACATATTGACCATTCTTTTACTTTTAAAGTAAAAGACCAGAACTAAGTGAAATTCATTGAGCAGCCAGGTGTCATTCCTGGATAAAGGCAAACCATAGCAGAAGACAAAGGGAACCTGTTCATTTGTTTGTTTTTTCTAATAGAGAAAAATATAGAAAGAACCAGCTTAGGTTGTAGGTTTGTCCTGAAAGTTGTTGGCAACTAAAAATATTTCTGTTTCTGTACCATCTTTCCAAAACAACTCTTTTTATAGGTAAACGTTTTAATTTACTATTGATGAATACAGAGGTGAATGTTTTAGACCACTAACATCCCCAGGAGCTGTCAAACAACTACTGTGGTTCTGAGACTAGAGTTTAGCTTTCATGCTACATTAGCTGTTGGATGCTCAGGCTTGGAGAATTGATATTTCCTCAGAATTTGATAAAAGATTCCAAAATTATCAAGGCCAACCAAACAAAGAATCCCAGGAGTATTAAAGGTAAATCATTTGATTCTTTTTTTCTTGCACTGAAATAATGGTCTGATTTTCATAAAAGTTGAAGAATATGTACCTCTTTGGGACTTGTGAACACATTTTGATTTAAGGGACTATGTTAAAATGGACTCCATTTAGTATTCTAGACAATGTGATGTATGTTTTTCTTCTTCCAGTCTTCAGGCAAAACCATTGTTTCGTCAACCTATACCTTAAATCTGTGTTCTCTCTGGTAAAACATTTCACCTATATCTTTTATTTCAGATTTTTTTTTTCATGATTTATCATTATAAGAAAAATATAGATTCTATTAGACAGAGGAAATATATCTTGAAATTAGATTGGAATCATATCTCTTAAAATGATGACACAAAATCTTCCCTAGACAGATAGCTAAAGAACTTACAGCTAAGTTTACAGATTCTTTAAAGACGCAAGCCTGCCTGCAGTCTAGACAACATATGAGATACTGGATAAGAAAAGCAGATACCAGTTCTGTTCAGAGCCTAGGTTTGGTAGGTACACTGTATATATGACTTGGAACAATTGAATAATGAAAACAAAGGCATCAGCATTTCAACTGAAACAAAGCTGGCTGCAGAAGTAAGCATCGCAGTCTTTTTATATCATGCAACTCTAATGTTCCACAAAGAAACAAATCAGCATTCTTAAGCTGCTCCTCCCCAGTGGATACTAAGGCTTAGAATTTATTGATTATAACCATGCAATAGAAAAATACATTTTCAGTGTGCCCAGCAGTCTTAGTTATGATTGATCCAGTCTGGGGCACATACTGAAGGTTTATTTTTGGCTGTGAATCCAACCTGCATTTCCTCTTCATATTGGGACACTTGCCCCACAGTCCAGACAAAGCCAATATCATCACTTCCTGAAAACAAAGCTAATTCTTTTCTTCCTATTCAAAATTGCAAAGTTTTACAAAGAACTACCAAGCACATTTACCAAGAGGAGATCTTTGACAGCAACCATCTTCCATCTTATAGGAAAAGGTATATGGGATGTGTATGTTAAAGCTAAACAAATTCAAAATAAAGTGCTTCTTTTCTAAACGTCCCAGTGGTATTTATCCTTTGGAATGGCCTAGATAGGGAAGCGACAATTCCTTTATTATCTGAAAGTCTTTCCTAAACATCTTTCCTAAACACTAAACATCTTTCCTAAACTTTCTCACAGACACAGCTTGCATTTGCTGTTTACTTGGAGGTTTTCTATCATCTGTGCAATTCCAGGTTGATTCCAAGTGTATTGCATCTATTGTACAACATTGTAGTATTCTATTTATTGTCTAATATTATATAGTCTTTCTATAATAATAGAACACAATGGATTTTGAATGAGTTCTCAAGCTTTTGTTGTTTGGGGTATGTTGTTTCCTTTTTCCAAAAGATCAGTGTGTCTTTTATACAACTTCTTTCCCCAGTATACATTACCAGAAACCCCAAAGTTATAAAAAGTGCTACAACAAATGATTTTTTTTTTCTCTCGGCTAAAATATAACATTAGCAAATCAGCTTTGGGAGTGAAAACATACATGGAGAACTGGAAGAGAGTGAAAATGTCATGTTAAAAATTTTCCATGGTGCTCAGGTGTTCTCTGCCAGCAAAAGGCCACGAGCACTCTAGTGGACAATTAAAGGGCTGAGTGCTCACAAAAGAGGATTTTTTACTAATTATTCTATAGAGTCTAGGTTTCCTGAAGAAGCTTTTTATCCAAACATTTCCTTGGGCCAATCTATTGTAATATACTTAATCTAACTTATTTGTGGTCTGTGAGAAATGCAGAACATCAATCACGTCTCCTTTTAGTTTTCTCTGCAATTATATGAAGCTTGTTTTTGCTCTCTCACACACCATTGTAAATCAGAATTAAATTTACTGAATTAGGTGGAATCCACTGGAACAAACTAGTATAAGTGAAGAATCAGGTTCTTTATACTTTAATTCACTGTTCCTGTTTTCTTTCCTTTCCTGCCCCTCATCATTATTTTAGCACAGAGGTAACTAAGGTCAGTATATTTTGCTTTCAGCCTTGATCATGGTTACATCTTCGCTATATTTATAGTGATTGAGACAGATCAAAGAACTCTAAATCAGCTGCAGAAATAGCTAAAGCTTGCTTAAACAACAGCTGAGAAACACTTTGCACGCACCATTTGACCTAACCTCAACTCTGCCCTCATGATGGATGAAGAAATGCAGCTTTCTGGTTGAACAACAAAAGTACTGGGAAACATTTACCAGCACAAGTTATGATGGCAGATGGAGTACCATGTTCATTTATGAAACCTCAGACTTTCCAAAATATTCTTTCTCAAGCAGACTGCAAATACAGAAATTATCAAGTCAAAAATGATTTTTTTTTTCCCTAGAAATTGCAGATGACAACTGAAAATAACTGATTAGCTAGAACTGCTACCATAGCTCCAGAAACTCTCAAGTACTTCTGGACAACCATGTTTTAAGGTCACTTTATGCCCCAAGAGATGCTCTTATCCACATATACATTTCAAAAAACCAAGCAAACACTGAGGTGAGTTGTTTCCCCGACATTTTGGACTCGGTGAAATCATTATACAGGGCAAACGGTGGAGTAAGACCACAGCATGTTCACACATAGCATGGCAATAAAAATAATTAGTTGATGCAGGCTGAGCTATGGTTTCTTCTTTAAATCTTGAATTACTATTTAAAGTAGTTACTTATAGATAGGGGGAAAAATCACCCTCTGGCTAGCCTTCATTTCAGATGCATGTGCTAGTAATCTTGCATTTAAATATTTGACTGATGAGATATTCATATATTTCAGAAGCTACTCCCTCGTGTACTGTCATAAGTCAAAGCACAGAGGCTTCAAGGAGCCTCAAGTCTACTGCAAATTCTCAATAAAATTCCCTGTGGAGTATTTTTGGCTTTCAGGAATATTTCTGTATGTTGTATGTCTCAGGATACACTTAGCATCATACATAGATTTTTTTACTCAAATCCTAATATTTCTACAAAATACAGCAATACAAGGACGAGATGACAGCCTGAAGTATCAGTTTCGCTTATTTCTCAGATTAACATTATTTAAGATTTTGAAGAAGTATCTGCTCCTAAGTAGAACATCCATTGTCTGTGAATAGTTTCTACATCCGTAACAAGTGTCTCAGAAGTGCAAAAGTCAAATAGATATTCCTTGCCAAAGAGATGTTCCAGCTGTTCAGATCCAAATACCTTTAAAGCAGTGACTTGACATTGCTAGAGCTATATCATCCAGCAGGCAAATGAAAAGCTTCTTCTAAGGTGATAGCAGTTGGCACTTTTTATCTGTATAGTTGCAATTCAGTGGTTAAAGAGAGATTCATTTTTCTGTATCTTTCATTACACACCCTCAGCCCACAGAAGCTGAAATTCCTTCTGATGATCTTGGATTCACTATGTGTAAACCTCGTGATCACTATAACTCCAGATTTTTCTCAGCATTTATGATGTTTTCCTAGACAGTAAATTCACATTACTAAAATAACTAAGGTACATTTTCGCCTTGGCATGCGGGAAACCAGTTTAGAGAGTTTCCAAAGGCAATTCAAAGGGACTTCAAAGTCTGTTCACTTAGTATCTGATTATAATCATGCAGTTAGATGTCTCACTCAATTTTCAACTTCACACAAAACATTACAAAGAAATACAGTTTCTGTTTTCTGCCTAGGTTACTTTTCTTCTTGAGAGAGTGGAAGCTATCTGATAGCACTACGTTATGAATGAATGTGTGACGGCGCTTTTCCAAAATTAATGTTGTTTATTAATTTTGATATTCAGAACTCTCGCCACCCCCGACCACTAATTCTAACAACAATTGGTTCTTGCACAGTCATGGAAACATTTTACAGATAATAACTAGATCTAGTAATAACCAGCAAAATACATAAACATTAATTGAACTGGAAGATAATGTTCTTGTGGCCAAATACCGCTTGTGGTCAATATACTGCTTATCCACTAGATGGATTCAAGGAGCTCCTTTCTGCTTATGGCAGAAGGCAATAATGAATCACAAAGAGGCTTTTAAGCATTTATTCACAAAATATTATTACCTGACTCGCAGGGCTAGCCACAGGTTCAGACAGTATCCAAACACTTTCAGGGAATTCTATCTTTCTTGTCAACTGCTGAGACTTCTGATTCTTCACAGGCTTCAGAGTGCTGGGGGAAGGAGGCAGACAATCTCTGACTTTGGCCTCTGGCTCCTCTGGACGATCTGTTTATCTCCAGGAATTCTCTTTTTGGCAGGAGACTTTCAGGTGTAAGCAGAATGTCCCGGCAAACAATAAGGCAGTAAGCAATGGCAGCAGGCAACAGCAGGCATGAATAGAACAGCAGAGCACACTGCGTTTACCTGTGTATTTCTTTTGTCAACGTGGGCTGAGACTAATGGGCTTTTGGACACAGAATAGCAAATCAGAAAGGCAGTTATCCAAACTTGAACATATTAGGTGAAACCATAGGCTTCCTTTACCCAAATTTGGGAAAAGCATAGGCTTTGCACAAGGCAGGCACAAGCTAAGTGTGTGTACCTTGTTTACCACAGGAGAAAAACATCCCTGGGCAAGCCAGTACATGTATAAGTCTGTTTCTGGCCCATCAGGCCTACCACAACACACTAACAGATTTTCTCTTTTTTGTAAGAATCTCTATGTTACATGTGGCTGTGACATAAAACAAAACAAAACCATAGAAAAAGAAAGTGGTTCAAAATCAAAACCAACCCTTTGGACTATTTTTTTAAGACAAAATGCATTTTTTAAAAAAATAAAAAGCTTTTAAAATATTTTTAAAGCTTCAGCCTCAGCAAATCCAGAACTGTGTTCTTCTGGTTTTAGTCCTTTGTTTGCAGTATGCAGTTGCGGTCTCAGGCAACATGGTGAAGCAAATAGTCCATGGCAGATTTGCTAACAACAATAAAATGTTTCCAAAATATTTATAGTAAATTATTCAAATGTTGTCCTCCCATCAAATGTTCAGAACATTAACATATTTCAAATGCTAAGTAGTTGCAAGCGCTTGGGATGTTAAATCACTCATTAAAGGAAATGAGTGAGGTCATCTGAGAATTGTTAATTATAGGATGAGGATAGAGACTTGCATCTTCAGATGACTATTCTTCAGTTATTGGACATAATCCTGAGTAGGGTTGGTTGAGCACCTTCTACTCAAGTAGTTTACTGAAAGCTGAAGAATAACAAGCAATCACGAGCCCAGGAGTGATTTGCAGGACAGTCTATTCTGGTTAGACATGTTTTCTCTAGACTTGCCTCCTCAAGGACCTGTTCTGTGTTGCTTGCAAAAATGTCAGAAACAATCAAATAAACTCAGTTGCAGCGTTTTCCACAAATAACATTTGAAATAGCTTGCACTCTTGTCATAAAGTACATATGGCTCAAGAAAGACAATTTGAAAGCTTTAAGTTAAACCCTGTTACAGTTTTCCAGTTGCCAACAACTCACTCTTTGCATGTATTGCTAGCTGCCTAGTGGAGAAAGACCCTGAAAGGCTCTGAAATATTCCTGAAAGATCTCCAAAAGCCAGACTGGGTCGCCTCCATGAGTGGTTGGGTATTGATTCTGCTGATATATGTGAACCAGTGAGAGTAAAAATAAAAAACACAGCCTGGGCTATAAGAAACACTTGACATATTCAGTAGAAATTGGGGTAGCTGGCACACACTGAGCATCAAGCTGTTCTGTGCTGTTCCCTCATGTTTATCCCAGCAGTTAATGCAAAGCCAGTTCAGGAAACATAAGCTGCAGTCACTGCAACATAGGTATAACCACAAAAGGTAGTGCTCTTCATAAATTTCATGCTATTGAAAAAAAAAATCCCCAGTCCTCTCTAATAGGTTAAGAGTAGACAGCATAGGAGCAGCAGCTTGTCTTGAATGTAGTATAGACAGTGTGTTGAAAGCATGCTAGTAATATGGTTCTGAGTATTTCTCTTCAATAACAGCTCTCATGACTCACTGGCAGCATAACTATATTCTTCAATGGGAACACAAACCATGAATGGACAGAAAGTTGGGGGGGGTTAAAGGCACTAGTCAAAATTCAAGCAATTAAAGACAACCATTACAAAAAAATCTTTCAGGTGAGCTCAACAGAAAAGAAACTGCTGGTGTTGCAGCATTTTCCTTCACAAAAATACTACAAACACTTAAGTGTTCATTTTGGTATTCATTAAAATCATTCATAAAATATTTGTGTCTCAGCTAAGCAAAATCCCATATAGAAACAATTCAGCAGTGCTGAAGATTAAGAAGATGATTTGTTTGGGTTTTTTTTCTTTTCAAACAGACGAATCCACAAATGCATGGAAGTGACATTTCCTGAACTTTATGCCACAGAAAAGGATCCAGCAGGGAAATGTAGAAACCAAATGTGAAATTTCTCCCACAAATGAGAGAATGGAAAAAAGAGCACAACTGTATTAGCATCTTTTGTGGCAGTCAGGGGAAGGGCAGGGAGGTAAGAGAAATACTCTTCGAGTTGGTTTCACTCAAAACTGATTTTCAGACACAAGACTGGTGAGATTTGAGCTTGCAAAGCTGTGACCTTCAGTATGAGTATAATGATGTGTTTCATAATATTAGCAGTATAATGAATGAAATGTAGTAAAGCTTAAATGACAAATCAGGACCTATATGCCAAAAACCACATAATACAGTGGGACACAATTAAGGAAACAGTCTTTACTGGTATAGGAAACTACAACAGTATGCAAAAGGGCTGCCGAAGGAAGAGCTATACCTGACACACAACCAGAGGCATCTAAATAACTGCTTGAAATAGCAGTTTTGTTTCTTCCTACTTCTTAAGGATTTATTGTGACATTTCTGGAACAATTCACTCAACATTCCCACAGAGTGGAAGAGTTGCAGAGAGTGATCCACAGTTTCTGAAATCCAGACAGATTCAGACTGCCTTCATCACCAAGCAGTTGCTCACTTGTTTCTATGTCCAAACTGTTTGTACAAACCTTTAATGAACTTTGATTTTTCTGTTACAGAACATCCGCTAACATTTTTCAGCCACTGTTTATAGAATTCTTCAAAGGTCAAGTATGATTCTGCTGAAATGCATCGTGTCATCATTTGATGTTGACCGCAGAATATTAACCCTTTAATTTTGATTTTCTTTGGTATAACTGCGAGGAATATGAGACTACTGAAGCAACGATTTTCTTGTTTTCTCTCAAAGTGAGGATTGTTTTGATAGGTATATTGGTTGGAAAATTCCTGCATGAAAACCCTGTGCAAGAACCCAGGCTCTGTTAGATTCCAGCAGGCAGCAGCCTAGAACTATTTTACCTTTGGTAATTTCCCTGGGAAATTGGCTCATTATTTTACATTTTGGCACACAAATAGAGACTGGAACACTTCATGGAGATAACTCTTGAACCAGAGTTGAAGACTAGTTTCTGTATTCCTGGCAGAGGTATGTCTAAACACTCTAGTCATTTCCCAAAGTGCTGAAACACCCATGTAGTATGACATGAGATAGTAGCTCACATGTGCATGATAAATCGGTTTACAAAGCCAAATGCGTCTTTCTGAGATCAGACATCTGTTTTGATATCACTGAGATATTCTGACCAACTTCTTATTCCAGCAAACCAACTCAAAAGGTCATTAGCTAATCAAATCTGAATCTGACATCAAAACTTGAAACTATTTCACAACATTTGATTACAGGCTAAATGGAACTGCTTAATATCTCTTTTCTTTTTTAACCTCACAACAAGTGAATCTACACATTTCATAGCCACTTGCTCTAGTTGTTACAGTAGACACAAAAGACTTTCAGATTTTTTTCCCAAGGTATTTCACAGCCAAAATCTAAACTTGTTTAGAGAATTCATTCCTCTGAAACCCAAAGTACTGAGTCATTCTCCAACACAACATGAAAAGGGACTTACTGCGCATCTGATCTAGATCCCAGCATCATCTCACCAGGACTACTCCAGTTAGTACTTCAACAATATTGTTGGAAGGCCTGTTACACACTGAAAAAAAAAACCAAGGAAAATAAATTAAGAGTATGCAATAGCAGCTGTTATCTTAGTTGCATACTCAACAGAACATGAAAATAAATATAAGGAAAACAGTAGAAATGTTAGCAAAGCACAAGTTACATTTGTAAACAGAGAGAGATTTTTCTCTGGGGATATGTTTATTCCCATTGTTTATTAACACAAACTGGGGTAATTCTGTGGACCTCCATATAGCACATATACCTTGGCAGATAAATTAATGTATTACCCAGATTTCTACTATAAAACAAACAAAATTGTCATGAAAAGAGCAAAAAATAAATGTCAGAAACTTTGTATATAATTTCAGTTTACACTGTGGACCGATGTTTTTCCCTTAGATAAAGTCAAAGCAGAAATGGATTGACGAAGAGTCAAAGTCAAGAACAAAAGGCACTGAAAGTACACATTAGTTTGCACTAGGATGTTTCCCCAGTTCCTCTGAAAGGAAAGAGCTTCAGCCCTGTCAAATGATGACCAGCTACAATAGCAGGATATTGTCAGTAGAGAGAGCACCAGGAGCTCTGTTACTGCACACACTGAAATGGTGGTTAGACCCTGGAAATAGCCTAGAAGGAAGAGAATTGCTTCATGCAGAAAACCACACAACTTAAACTTTGGCATTCCAATGATCTGGCTAATGTCATAATTGCAGAAAAATAAATCCACATAAATCACACATCAGCAGAATTAAGATTGTCATGAACAGCAGGCATCGAAGTTTGCAACTGGTAGGAAAATGCTGTCCAAGGCAAAGAATCAGGATCTTAATTACTACAGCATATTAAAAACAAATCAAATTAGCAAAGCTCTTATATGACCATATACAGATTGTTTACATGGCTCTTTAAGTATCATTCATAGGGCATCCTTTTCACTCTACTGCATTTTTCCATTGTGCTGAGAGCTCCTCAGCTGCTGTTTTAATAGGGTTACAGTTAAGCTTACTTTCATCACTGATCTATAATTAGGATGGTTGTTATTCTGTGGTTTCTTAGAGCCATATGGTTATCTAATGCTGGCAAGACCTGCAGTGCTTCACATTCTGTATATTGCTTCCTGTCTGGCTTCTGGTTTCCTCATTTTCTGCAGCATTTCATGGGTTGTCTATATAAGGAAGGAAAAGGAAATCAAGGTCTGTGTTTATTGTGCTTCCTGGAGATTAATATTCCCCTATGAATAGGTTTGAAAAGATTTCAGCCATGCTTGTCTTGTTTTTTCTGCAAAAGTATATACCCTAAGAGCTACAAGGAAAACTGTTCAAACTTGCTTCTGTGTATTTGTCAGAACACTATTTGTTTTATTGTACTGAGCTGCACCAGGGGAGTACCAGTTAACTTTCTTCAACTGATACTGCCACTATAAAATCAGATTTTTTTCTCTTCTTTTACTTTCCAGTTATTTCGTTGTTTTTGTTTCCAGTACTACTCAGAAGAAGTTAGGCATAGAAAGGTATGGAGCGGTCAGGCAGGTGATAAGCCCTGTCATGGTAATTCAGTGTTTAGTAACCCAGTGGTTTGGTTTTTAGAGAAGAGAAACTCACCACAGATTTTGACATTCTGTTCTCTGCCAAGGCTGGCAAGGCTTTGAACTGAGAGAACAGAGATTTTCATATTGGGCTTTCTCCCCCCAAGAAAGTCACAACTGTAGACATTTTATAATAAATTTTCTGTTTCTTAGAAATGAGCTTTTCTCATTTTGCTCTAATACTCTGTTTTACTTCCTGCTTCCTTTGGGTCCAGTTTTTATTCTTTTAGTGCTGCAGTTTCAGTGCCAATGTCAACTTAAAGACAGGAGCATTTCCAGTTTATGACAGGTCTGACAGTCATTCTTTCAGTGCTTCTAGCTGGAGGCTGAACCAGTGGGCCAGCCCAGATGTTTTTGCAATGAAAGCATTGACTGCAGAAAGAAAACAGACATCTTGGACATTAACGGGAGCCTGGAAAGCAAACACCTCACATGAGAAATAACCCAGAAAGTGACACCATTACAGAACACAAACTGTTCCATGGTATCTCAGAGAGGGAAGAACTAGCACTAACCATGCACAAGACTGAAACATTTTGGATTTGGTAGCCATGTGAAATTGCACAATGAAGTTGAAGATTGGATGGAATATGAAAATAGAATGGAAACTGGGGCAACCTGAAGTGGAAATTACAGCAGGTAGAATACCTTTTGTTAGACATTAGACTGGATGTGCAGTTACATAATCTGCCATCAGATTTTGATTCTCTGACTCAAGCTTTTGATTCATTATGAAAAAAAAAAAGATAAATTTATAGGAATGCATTAAACACTTTCTGCTTGCCAGATTTTTGCAAAATTCTCATCTAGAGAATTTTCAAAGGAGAGTAGCAGAAGTTAGTTCCCACTGAATTTTAGTGAACTATGACTTTGTATAATCTCTTTCAAAAAAAAAACCCTACAGCACAGAACTCAGCTATTTTGAGCCTTTTGTCCATATTGCTTGTATTTTAAGGAAGACTGATTGGTATAAGCATACAGAGCAACCATGCCCTATCAAAAGTGCAGTAATTTAGATATGAATTTTAGGTACTACTTTGCTTCACCTCCTACCCCAGAGTGGAGTATCAGGTAATACAGTTCTCCTTGCAACTAGAGCAGTATTACTGTTTCCGTTTTACAAACGGAGAACTCAGGAACAGAGGGATTAAGGTGTGTATTCTCAGCATAGGCTGAGATGTCTGGCTGTTGGCATTACAATTTTTGAGGATTTGAGTTATCCAAGGCCACACAGGATGTCTTTCAAGGCAGAAAGAAATTGAACTTGGTCTTCTGACTTCCAGGTTAGAATCTATACCTTTTATCCACCTTCCTTCTTAAGCTGGAAGACATTTAGTAACAACCTAACAAATACACCACGCAGCAGCATCTGTGATGAAAACAAAGGAAAATTCCATTTGTGTAGGTTTCCAATCAATAAGCAGCTTGCTGCTTCTGTAGCAGATACCTTAAGCGGAGATTAGAATGATGTAGATTATAGCACCATTGCCGCTAAATTCACCTTTACTTTTATTTGAACAGATCAAGTTTTACTGTTTCTGAAAAGCTGCTAAAGATCCTTCAAATTACTGAGCGCCATCTACTGTTGCCTTAGCTCTTGCTACAGCGCCAGCGCTGGGAGCTGCGCGGTGCCATCAAAATTGCACTCAGCAACTGCAGCAAAACCATAACTATTTCAAAATTGCAGTGTATCTTACCCAAAAATCAGTTCTCGTGTTCCACGACAGAGAGAGTTTTTCAAGCGTTAAAAGGTAGAGCTACTAATTAGAGATTAAAATAATTACAACTTAACTTTAGGAACAGAGTCAGTCTTCTTTCACTGAATCACAGAACATCAGGGGCTGGAAGGGACCTCGAAAGCTCATCCAATCTAACCACCCTGCCAGAGCAGGATCGCCTATAGCAGATCACGCAGGAACATGGACAGGTGGGTTTTGAATATGTCCAGAGAGGGAGATTCCACAACCTCCTTGGGCAGCCTGTTCCAGTGTTCTGTCACCCTCACAGTGAAAAAATTCCTCCTTACGTTTCAATGAAATTTCCTATGCCTCAGCTTCCACACATTGGCCCTTGTCCTGTCATCAGACATCACCAAGCAGAGCCTGGCTCCATCCTCCTGGCACTCAACTTTACTTATTTATAAACATTGCTGAAGTCACCTCTCAGTCTCTTTTTCTACAAGCTAAAGAGCCCCAGCTCCCTCAGTCTCTCCTCATCATAAGAGGAGAGACTTAATCATCCTTGTGGCTGTGCAAGGACTCTCTCAAGCAGTTCTGTGTCCCTCTTTGTTCCAAATATTTTGGTGAGAAAATAATACAGATCCTTAAACCTTTCCTTATCACTAAATAAATTACAATATTAGTTACTGGCTACACTTGAAAAAAAAAAAAGCAAATAAACACAACAAACCAATAAAACACATAAATGTAGCCTACCAGATATTAAGCTATCAATGGCTGTGTTCTAATTATTATGAACATACAGTTTTTTTTCTCTTTTATTTTTAAAGAGCTAATACCTTATTTACCTAGGGAGAACACAACATTAGACATATTTCAGGTAGGCCCCTGCCTTCCTGAATTACAGCTTTACAAGCAGTTTTTCTTCAAGTTGTCATGCACTTCCATGAGGAGACAGATCAGACAAATATCAAGACTGATAACTATATGGACCAATACTCCATGCTTTTACATCTGTACTTCCCTCTTTTTGCATTCATGCTTGCAAGTATGAGGTTTTATGCCTGGGTCAGGGTGCTTCCAAGCACAAATATAGGCTGGGCAAGGCACGGCTCAAGACTGGTCTTGAGAAGAACTTGGGGGTGTCAGCTGATAAAAAACTCAACATGAGCCGCAATGTGTGCTTGCAGCCCAGAAGGCCAACGATGTCCTGGGCAGCATCAAAAGAAGAATTGCCAGCAGAACAAGGTGTTTGTCTCCCTCTACTCTCTCTTGCTAGAACCCACCTGGAGTACTACACCCAGATCTGGTGCCCCCAGCACAAGAGGGACATGGAATTGCTGGAGAAGGTCCAGAGGAGGGCCATGAAGATGATCAGGGGGCTGGGGCACCTCTGCTTTGGGGACAGGCTAAGAGAGTTTGAGCTGTTCCGCCTAGAGAAAAAAAAGCTACAGGGAGACCTCATAGCAGTCTTCCAATACCTGAAGGGGGCCTACCAGAAAGGAACTTTTTTCAGAAGAGTTGTAGTGATAGGGCAAGAGGGAACAGCTTTAAGCTTGAGGAGGGTAGATTTAAACTTGATATTAGGAAGAAATTCTTTACAATGAGGAGGATGGTAAGATAGTGGAACAGGTTGCCCAGGAAGGTCATGAATGCCCCGTCCCTGAAGGTATTCAAGGCCAGGCTAGATAAGGCCTTGAGTGACTTGTTCTAATACAAGATGTCACTGCCATGGCAGAGGATTAGAACAAGCTAATCTTTAAGGTCCCTTCCAACCTAAACTGTTCTGTGAATCTATGAATTATTTATAAAATTACTGTCTCTGATCAGGAAGTGAGAAGGAAACAAAGGGGGTGCCACTAGGCTTAGTGGACATTCAAGCTGTCATTTGCCTGCCAATTCTATCAGCTCAATATCACTTTAATGATCTACATAGCTAGAAAACAATCTGTGGTGATCAGCATTCACTGCTCTGTGCTCTTTGGCTCAGAAGTGAGTAAATCCTAGAAAATGGCATGTTAAAAAAAGAAGACATGAAAAATGATACTGCATCCTAGAAATACCATACACTTTCATCACTTCTCACCTCCCATGTCAGGGCAGGTTTTGTTTCTTGCCCTAAAGTTGAGACACCTTGTAGTCTCAGCTCTAAAATGAATAAAGAGAGGTGCGCCAGCTTTTGAGTATAATGTGTTTGGTGGTTGGTTGGTTGGTTTTCATTGAGAAAATTCACAAGCACTATACTCAAATACCTTTGAGTATACTTGAGAACTTAGGTGGAGTATTAGCTTTCCACAGGCTGACAACACAAAGGCATGTTGTCTGAAGTTCCAGTGCTCCATCACTTAAAGCCAACAGAGTGAGGAACAACAACAGGTACTACAAAATGTCCTACTGTAATGATTGTATTGCAAAGTATAGATAAATATACTGACATGAAGAGGACTCAGGAGAAGACTGACAGAAAATAAGTTAAAATCTTTCTCTGAAAAGGAAAGTTATCGCAGGAAAATTGGAGCCCAGTTCTTCCGTTCAGTCCAGGAAGCTTCTCCATAGCAGTTTTGCAGGGAAGAGCCTGCATACACTCTACAATGGAGCACAGTGTGGGTGCAGTTAGAGCTGTAAAAGTCTCACAGATGACACAGCAGTGACAGCGTGGAATGGCTGAGAGGCAGTCTTTAACAGCTCAGAGCCACACAGACAGGTTCACGCTAGTCTATGCAGGCCAACAGCACCACCTAACAACAGCTTGCGGTGTTTTATGGCCCTCGCATTATGGCCCATTCCTTGTACATGATGGCCACTCAGTCATTCAGTTTCATAGCATTCCAGTCTTGCTTTTGAGAATGGGAACTGCAGAGGTTTATGGGATTGTCATGTTCTGAGGGGGGAAATAGCAGAGTTTGTGTTACCCTGCAATCTCTAACACTTCATTTTAAGGCATAACACAATTGCCAATATTCAAGCTGAGCTTTTGACTGTAACTCTGAATTTGGACTTCAAGCTGGGTAATTTTTCAACCATCACTTTGCATGAATACAAGTTTAATGTATGAAATAGAAAGCACGCAATGCAGTATTACAGTCCCCAAGTCTGAAGTGTTCATGAGTCAGACCTCCCATGAGCTATGACTAATCTAGAAACTAATGTGTTTTTTTTACTTTTGTAAGTACAAATAATTTCGTTTTTCCATCTACCTTTGGAATTATCAGGAGATTAATCAGGACACAGCATGATTCTGCCTTTGGCTTTTACATTGGACAGAAAATTCCCAGGAGGGTTCTATACTGGCTGAGATCCTAGACAGCTGGAACCTGAGAGACTCCAAAGAGTGAGCAAGGGTAATTTCAGCTTCCATGGTGACCTCCTGATCCTTCAGCTTTGCATATACAGATGGCTTAGATGAGGACAGGTAGGAAAAGGGGTCCTTAACAGTTGGGAGCTATTATAACTGCATGGCATCATGAGACACAGCAGTGGCTACTGGCCAGTAATGGTTGAGGCTGTGAAAGGCAAGACTAACTGGAGCGTAGAAGGAAGGCCACTACAGCTCCTGAACTTTGCATCAATATCTTCAGAGTCTTGGCAGATGTCAAGTGAAGAATGAACCACAATGGGATCTTGAGAACCATTTCACATTCCAGAATCTCAGTGGAGGTCATCTGACTTCAGACTGGCCTACTGATTTCCTACATTAGCCTAGCCATTTAAAAGCACTGAATTTGCTGCTGTCACCACATGCAATTGTTGAGCAGTGTAAAGACTGTGGATAATAACTCCACAAAATCAGAATTTATTCTTTTTTTTTTATTGTGGGAGACATTGAAGACATCAGAGAATCCCGCTCTGAACAGAGATTTTTTGGTAGAAGAAACAAAAGACTGCATTATTTACCCAGTTTCATCCAGAGGACCAGATATTTCTCAGATTGGAGATATTTCAACACAGAAGTTGAGATGCCTATGTTTGATATCTTTTAATATACTTATTTTAAACCAAAGCTGAAACAGGCTTATGGCTATTGCCAAAGACCTTCATCAGGGTACTGACAACTGAATGCTTACCAAGCAAGATAAATACAATCTGTTTCCCAACAGATGAGATGTACTGAGCGTACCGAGAGGGAAAATTGAGCAGTGGTGCATCATCTTGCTAACAGAATCTCACTAGTTCAAGTCCTGAGAGTCAAGCTTTTCAGAGGGCCATGAAGAATCAATTCCTCGAAGTCCAAAAGTTCAGAGTGACCACTGGAATCTCACTGTTGTCATCTTTTATAGTTTTGGCCATTCTTTATGCAAATCTGTCATCACCTCCACAGCTTCTATATAGTAAGACTTTCCTTCGCTTGCACCTCTGAATTAAGATGTGGAGCTTTATTTTGAAATATCATCTTAGGGTATATTAAAAATATATTTGCTGGAAAATCTAAAAAGAAATACATGAAATCTCTCTGAACAAATCATACCTATGCAATGTCTTTTAACTAATTTTGTGTGTATTGCAGAAGTCTCAGCCTGATTACTTCAGACTTCACTTCTCGACTCCATAAAAGTCATCAGTCTGTGGCAAAACTTATTCTAGGGACCCAAAACTATGCACCTGCATAGAGAATGGAAAAGTCAACCCCACTAAATAGTTCTTAGAGTTTCCTGGGCTATAACCCAAATAGCAATTGCAAAATGAGCAATGTAGCTATAGGAAGGGCTCAAATTCCAAATAAGTGATGAGATTTTGAACACTGTTGTTCCCTTGGATCCCTAACACCTCCACAGGCTTCAAAATGATGGAGCTACTACATTTGTAAGTGAATAGAGCAATTTGTATTCAGAACTAGTTTAACATGTAATACTGATTCATCAAAAATAGAAATCCTCTGAAAGCTTAAACATTGCCTGGTCTATGAATCTTTATGAATTATAGCATTTAAAGAGTCTCATTTTATGTAATGGAATGAGATTGACTAAAAGAGTTTGCCATTTTCAGGGACAGTAATAATACTGCTTATGTATTATTTTTATTCACCTAGCACATCTTGGATGAGCTTGTACTCAAAATAATTAAAATAGAGACTGCAATAGGATACTGAAGCTCTCTGTTAATTAAGAATTCTTAAGTTCTTCTGCAGGAAATGACTGACAAAGTAGAGCAAAATATAAAACAACCCAACTTATTGAAGGGTTCTGCAAAAGGGTCTTCAGCCAGATTTCTTTTTTTTTCAGACATGTTTCTTCTCTTCTGCAAGCTGAAAATGTGCCCAACTCTGCAGCTGCAGTAACAATGGTAAATGCTTTTGTATACGAGGACTCGTTCTGCTCATCTGTAAGTGATGCATAGCACATACGTAATTTAGTTCTCCTTGGTGGGTTGTTAAGTGTTGAGAGTGAACTTAGGAAATGTAGTCACAGAGGCAAAAGCTTCATTTGTCTAGTAGAAAAAAGCATGTCTTTTGACTTGCATCTTTGCTGGTTCCCCTCAGACTATCGATCAGCTATCCCCGTCCTTGCCTGGATTCATGTCAGTTAGTCAGACTATGGCAGGTTGAGATGCTTACATGCTCTAGCCACAATCCCCAAGGCTACCGACAGATGCAGACTCTATAGGAAAAACACTAAGACTCAACTGTTGAATGGCCTAAAGAGGGGGAATTCAACTGGTCTCGGTGTGACAACATGACATAGCTGCAGCCCTTCTCCCATACAGCTACAGGAACTAGAGAAAACTCAAACCCTATCTTCATTACACAACCTGTGATGAGGGGGGTGTTACACTTTCCTTTTATCGAACACCAGGACTACTTTACAGACAGATTACAGTGCACTGGAAAAACATAGCAGCACAGGCATTAAGTTCTATCTGCCAAACCACACACTTCAAACCATATGGCTTATACTAGCCACAGAGAAGAGAAACAAGTTATGCAGAGCCAACGTGGCTACAAAGTAGGGATGGGAAGTATTTGCCAGATATGCAATAATCACTGCATCACAAAAATCAGAAAATACACATTCCACAGCAAGAGATATTAATGGGAAGCTGTAGACCCTTTAAACCATTTGCTGCATCTGCAAAAATAACAAGTCATATTTTGCCACAGCATTTTCACAAAGGGCTTTTTATGCCTTAGACATGTCAGCTACTCACCACCCTCCTTCTGTAGCTGTGCTAGCGGAGAACTACAGAAAATTGGATGCTGATTATGCAAAACTCCTACAATAATGCAGAAGGTTTTCGATAAAGACTATACTCAATCTTTAGCCAAAACATGGCTCATACTGTATTGTGCTAGTTTGAGGCTAATTGGAATATTTTAACAAGAAAAATTAGATTATAGGCTGTTAAAAGAAAACAATGGTGAAGTCTACTTCACTCATAGATTCACTGAGATGTATAAAAACAAGAACACAAACATAGATAAGAGTGTGAGAGTCTCTGTCAGGGTTGGTGTCTGTGCTTTTCTCCCTGAGCTTTTGCTGCGTAACCCAACTAATTCTGCATCTAATGCCCCCTTGCTGATCATCCAAACTCAACTTTGCACATAAGGCAGACTCTGTGATAAGGTAGAGGGGTGGGAAGAATGTGGAAGGGTAGTTGGGAGCCCTTCCTGGGGACTGTGATTTCTGGGAGGGATGTTGTGTTTCTCTATTACTTTTAACTTGTGTATTTCGATATATAGCTGCATATACTTGTGATATATTGTAAATATCTGCTTGTTTATTATACTAAGCTGTAAATATAAAGCTTCATTTCTTAAATTCCAGCCAGCTGAGTCTAGACTGTGTGATTTCATAAGAGTGAGGGAGCAGGTAATTCCCAAACCACCACATGTATCCAGTGTTCCTATCCTCCTCCACGAATTAGCTTTTATATTCTCTTGGGTTTTATTGTGTACCTTTTGAAACCAGTTGCTTTTATTCAATCTTCAGTGTTGGATTTTTTTAAGTATCAGATCTTCCAAGGTAAAACACGAACACCTAAAGCTTAACAGTTATGAATCTTGAGGGTTAATTTACCAGGGATGTGTAAGGATTTTTTTTCCTCTCCTCCTTTTTCTTAAAAAAAAAAAAAAAAAGTGGGGGGGGGAGATATGTAGCAAAGAAACATAATTAATTATAGGGATAAAAATTGTAGAAAGTATCTTTCCAGACAAATAAAATTACATTATCAAAAATTATTAAATTTGTTGAACTTTCCAAATAAGTATTTCATTTCAAATGGGAAAAGTCAAGGGCTTTGAAAATTTTTCCTTATCTTCCCCTGTCTCTCATTTGGAGAGGATGTGAAATATGAGGAGCAAAGACGAGAAATTAAGAAGATAAAAATGCAGGACACGACCTGATCCTTCAAGGTCAGGCTTTAAAAAGAAAACTTCTGCTTCTGCTTACATTTCTTGTTCAAAATGTAATTTCATAACCAAAGTACTTTCATAATGAAAGGTAATTTCATTAAAATGCATGATTTCATCCTTATCCAAACATTTGAGTCAATTTATTCAATTTGTCCTTCAAGAGTCTGCAGAGAAATGGGGTGGGGGGAGGGGGGAGGGGCTAAAGAAGAGGAGGGGGAAAAGTTTAAAAACCCCAAACAGTCTTTTTTTGTCAGCCAGCTATAAAATCTTTGGAAACAGTATCTTCAGCATAAAAAACTATTTTATTTCCCTTAGTGGTGATCTGTACAGACAGGATGCATCCTGCCTTCCAGATTACTAGCTCACCTTTTTTCCTTTAGGATTTCTGCTGCTTGCTATCTGTCCCATTCCCTAAAAGGCTAACTGATGTAATGGGAAGCATTACAAATGGTCAGTTCTCTGAGCAGCAGGAGCAGCCCTTGTAGGATCCCTTAGCCTTCTGGATGTATTGCTTCAAGTCTAGTTTCAAAAACCCAAAGTGTTAACATAAGCCAAACTTTCAGGATTTTGCAGTTCATCCAGCCTTCCTATGCCTCATTAAACACTGGCCCTGGGTCCAAAAAGTCCAAATGAGTGAAAAATCAACAAAAAACCCACCCAACAAAACAAAACCCAACCACTGTCTGATGTTCACTATTGCCTCAGTTCCTCCCAGTAAAGCTTTTTCAAGATGGCCCTGCTGTACAGTCTGATCAATCCTAGTAGATTTCAACAGAGATTTGCAAGGAGGGTTCCTCAATGAAAGCTCAACAAATTCAGAAGTCTAAATGGGATATACTTTCCAATTAAGGATTAGCATACTTAGCATGAGGTTGTCAATTTCAATTTGCATGACTGAAACTGAAATGTCAACCCACTTGCCATCTGGTTTATACATATCTAATCTGGAAAGCAGCAACAAGACAACTGAAAGACTGCTACCATGGAAACAGTACACACACAATAAATGTTATCTAGAGAGCTCTTAAATCCTTACAAAATATTGTACTAGTCACCTTGTCATTTGGGTTTGCTTCTTGGGACAGAGACATGTTTAAAGAAGATTTAATTTGAAATAGAATACCTAAAAGCAAGCTCTAGAAGAAAAATATCTTTTTCCAGTACCTGAAATAAAAATATCTTAATGCTTTTAGTCCAAAGGTGTAAAAAAATTTACTACCTTAGCCAAGAGAATTTGTTAGACTAATTTCAATGGGCAAGAGACCATTCATATGCATTTCATTTAATAGCAGTAAAAAAAACAATTTCTAAGAAGGAATTGCTGACATTTCTACAAGAAAGGAAGTTTGTATATGTTATGAGATCTATACATATATATATATGGCATAGGTCATAATGCCCTAACCTGGGCCTAATCTTTTAGTAACTCATTTTGATCATACAATCAATCAGGTTGGAAAAGACCTCCTCCAAGATCATCCAGTCCAACCTATCACCCAGCCCTATCCAGTCGACTGGACCATGGCACTGTCTCATCCAGTCTTTTCTTGAACATCTCCAGGGATGGCCATTCCACTACCTCCCTGGGCAGCCCATTCCAATGCCAATGACTCTCTCTGTGAAGAACTTTCTCCTAACATCCAACCTATACCTCCCCCGGCACAGCTTGATTACTATGTCTCCTTGTTCTGTTGCTGGTTGCCTGGGAGAAGAGACCAACCCCCACACTGTTGACCCGTGTACATCATAATGCCCAGCACCCAGAATGATTTCAAGAGATGCTAGGAACTCAGAGATATCAAAGAAAATAAGAATGGAAGGGAAGATTTGATAGATTTTAGATACTGGAGAATTAGAAGGAAGCAAAGCAGTTCGATGTCTTTTAGAGAAGCATGCAGACTTTATCCAAATAAAGCGCTTTGCTGTGCAGCACTAGAGCACAGAACCTGTGCACAGCTATTCCGACTGACATGTGGTGCTCTCCAGCATACATGAAGAATTGTTGCAGCTTAAAAAAAAAAAAAATTAAAAAAAACCAAACAATTATTTTTCATTTTTTTGAGTAAGAATCCACCTATTGTTATCACAGGTCTCCAATTCTGAGGTAACTCAATATTCATCTTGTGATGACAAAAAGTGCAACTGTGGAAAATAAAGAAATGGTCATGAACAGAACAAGTTCTTCAACATTAAGTTACAGTCTTCCCATCCACTCCTGATCCATTTGCAAGCAGTTAACAGTATTCCTGTCCTATCTCTTACCAGAATGTTAAATATGGTAATACATTTTCCCCCTCTTCTCTTATTCCTTCCCAGCATATTTAAGGGTCATTGAAATCTTTCATCCATACAGCACTAAAAATTACATCCAATTAACCAACACCAATTCTGTCAAATCATCACATTTCAGATGGGCTCCATGCTGAAGGACTACACGAAAAACAGACATTCCTTACACCCTAGCATACTGCCTCCTTTCTGACAATACAGTTCTTGTCTCTTTGTTGACTTCATTTTATCAACGGCCTGAAAATAAGATTTTATGTTTAGTGTTGGAAGGTTAAAGTTTGATCTGAGCTCAGCCATTTGAAAGTTTTAGTCCTTGATGACATGAAATCATATCTTATTAATGTCACTTTTTGTAGATTAGTGTGGTCAGTATAAGGACTGAACCAGAAGTTGTCACTGCTTCAAGAATTTTATCAATACATTAAGTAACAAAAAGATGTCAGAAGTATTGGAAGGGAAAAAAAATAGCATTTACATTTAAATGTTAGTAACTCCAACATTATAGTGACAGTATTCCCAAAAAAATAACATCACATTTTATGTTGTAGTAAAGATGCTAGTAAATTAGTGCATCTTCCCCAGATTGTCTCATCTTCTCCCAAGTTTAAGATATTAATGAACTAAGCAAGTAGTTTCATGGATTGAAGGCTTCACTGGGGATTTGGACAGGGAATAGATTATCAATCACAGAAGAAAGATGTTACGAGGAGAAATCCAATGGTAATAATTAAGACAGGATCATATCCTGGAAATAGAATTAATAGCTGACTTTCAAAAGACTAGGCAGAAATTGGAAGGACATTTTCCCTTCATGGGAGATTGTTAAGTGTTAACTAACAAAATTAGGACCTGTTTGGATTTTAGTGAACAATACAAAACTCCACTGTAGTCAATGAAAATTCATCAAAAAACCCTCAGCCCTGCATTATTAGAGAAGCTGAAGTTACATTTTCAAGCAGGCGCAAGACCACCTTGCAAAAGATTGCAGGATGTATAAGAGATATTGAAGTTGCTGGCTAAGAGCAGAGAATAGGGGACACAGCCTCAAGTTGTGCAGAGGGAAGTGTAGGCTGGATGTTAGGAGGAAGTTCTTCACAGAGAAAGTGATTTGCCATTGGAATGGGCTGCCCAGGGAGGTGGTGAAGTCGCCGTTTCTGGGGGTGCTCAGGAAAAGACTGGATGAGGCAGTTTGTGCCATGGTTTAGTTGACTGGCTAGGGCTGGGTGCTAGGTTGGACTGGATGATCTTGGAGGTCTCTTCCAACCTGATTGATTCTATTCTATTCTACTCTAATTGAATCTGGTCCCTTACTACCAGAATTCATAAACCAAGTGCCTGGACTATCCAAAATAAAGTCCAAAGGACTTACAAAAATGTAAAGCACCTATTTGTCCTAGCTAAAGCCTGCAAGGAATTAGCATTCATATGCTCAGAAAATTCCAAATAACGTGCACCACTGGCATTGTTTCTGTCAAGCCAGCATGCTCAAAATGTCCCTCACCAGAGAGATCCGCAAACTCCAGAATTAAAAATCCTCACAGTGAGACCTTGAATTTAGGAATGTAATGTAAATGCTATAGCCAGAAGAAAACTCTATTGATCTGAAGAAGTTTATCAGCCCTCTAAGGTCTGAAGTATCACAAATTATCTATTTTTCTGAGATTTAATTTCTTTATTGAAGATATTTTTATTATTGTTGATACAAAGCAATAAGCAGATGAGAAGTTAAATCCTTTTGTCTTTTCCAGTTGTTGCTTGCCCTTCGACCACAAGATAGCAGTGTTTTCCAATTCTTGCTGCTGGGAAATGTTTTTCAAAAGCAATTCCCGTTTGAGAACTGTTGGATTTTTCAAAGGGAATGGATATGTAAACTGCTACTAATCCCTGCCTTCCTATACTCCCCCTGATATATTCAGTAATTTATCATAGTTCATTGTAGCAGGCAACAGTGACTGAACAAGAGGACACAGCCTTCAGTTGCACCAGAGTAGGTTCAGGCTGGATGTTAGGAAGAAGTTCTTCACAGGAGGAGTGATTTGCATCAGAATGGGCTGCCCTGGGAGGTGGTAGAGTCACGGTCCCTGGAAGTGTTTAAAAGGAGGCTGGATAAGGCACTTAGTGCCATGGTTTAGTTAATGTACTCACTGATCTCAAAGGTCTTTTCCAACCTGGTTAATTCTGTGATTTCTTGAAAGCAGTTAAAAAGGAAAATTTTTGAGAAAATACTGCAAAAGTAACTCTAGAGAAACATTCTCTGGTAAGAAATACTCTGTCCTCTCCCATGTTCCTTCTGCTCTTTTTCAGTCTTAGGCTCATGATTTCCCTGAAAAGGTCAGTCACAAAAGCTGGCTCAATAGAAACTATTGAAATAAGAGCACCAAAAAACGTTTTACTGTAACTGAGAGGTCAAAATTGTCAGTAAACAGACCATGTGAGTTTCAAGTACAGGCACTAAGTAAAGTAGGAAGATGATCTCTAACCCTCATTTTCCTTTTTGTTTCCTATCCTTTTTTTTTTTCTTTATATATCTAGTTATCATGACGCACAGAGAAGTTAAAGATTTCTATAGGGTTAAAAAAAAAAAGGCAGAATATTCATACTAGGCATTTATTCTGCCCAGCTCTTTGGTACCTAAACACACAACTGCTCCCCATGGCAAGGTTTGGAGATGCTGGTTACACCGTAGCAGAGGTAATCATCCTTAAGACACAAGAACCAGTTTGATACATAATAAAAACAGACAGTTCCAAAGAGAAAAATCAGAACATCTGCTTCAGATTTACATTCCAGATCACCCTACAGAGGAAGATCTCTTAATCTTCTTCCAATCACTATTAAAAATGCCAGAGACTGTACCTTTATCTGAGGCTAAGCCCATAACCATAAAACTCTTTCGTTCTCATAGATAAGGACTGAAGAGCTTCAGTAATTGCATGAGTTTCTGGAAACCTTGCAGCTCTAGAGACAATTTTTAGGAGCAAGAAGTGTTCACAGCTGCTACATGAAGTGTCTATATAATGTTTGTTAACTGTGGAACTAGAAGCTGCAAATCCCCTCCAGTGGGCTTCCTCAGCACTTCCTTTGGAGGCCGTTCCCTTTGTGTAAATTATTAAATGTTTTCCAGACCAGGGACTAGAGCCCGGGTGTCCTAACCCACAGGCTAAAATGGTAGTCACCTCACACCATCTGCTGTCACGAACCTTAAAGCATTGTGTGCAAAATGGGAAAGTACTGCACAGGAGAGACTTGAGAAGCAAACAGCACAGTGAGTGTAAGGATTAAATCACATTCCATAGTGACAAAAAAGAACATTCGAATTCACTTTCAGTTTACTCCTACTTCCTCAGATTTGTGGAGATGTTAAATAGGAGCAACTAATATAACCTGTGTTAGCTGCCCTTTAATTTTCTTTGTTTTTCTTTCAAGTTTTTCTAGCAAAATACTACATTTTGCCAAATACAACCTCTGGTAGAAACGAAGATGCCAGTCTATATACTTGAACGTAAAGAAGAATGAACCAAAGAGCACGTGTGCTTTTGCTAGTCATTACAAAAGAGAACTGGCCTGATCTAAATCAAAACATTTCAAAGAAAAACTTCACACTATATTAAATACCATGTAAAAAACGATTTCCTCACATATTCCTAAAACATTACTTTCATGCACAAAGGAACAGAGACATCGAGAAGCAGATAGATATCAAACTGCATTCCTCCATGCTAGAGCCGGTATGCATGCAGGTGCTAATAGACCCTTGCCATTTCTTTTCCTTTGTTTTAATGACTGTTATTTACATTTAAATGTGTCTTTTGGATTTGATTAATTTTACCTTGCAGCTTACATTTTTTAAGTTTAAGCTAACAAAAGAAAAAAGAAAGAGGGAGGGAAGGGAAAAAACAAACAAACCAACAACAAAAACAGCCAGGCTGTCATTTTTGCCATACATTTTCTGTTGTGATTCCCAGCAGCTCCTAACAGCAAGCTGAAGACAGAACCAGGTGTAAGTCACCTACTCTAAACAACAGCATAGTAATATTTTGAAGACACAGTTTCTTCAGCTAGTAGCACAATGGCTTTTAAGCAGTTGCTGTCTTGAAACAGTTTCTTTGAACAAGTACAAAATGCCATACCTGGGAAAGTCACAAGCACAAAAGCAGCAAGAAACTGCAGGGAAGAAGCAAACAATAACCGTTCTTTAGGTTCCTGCCACACAATAGTTGCTCATTGTTTACCGTTATTTATTATTGTGTAAATGTCAGCTCCTTGGGAAGAACTGCAACTACCACAATAGAGGTAGATCTGTCATGGGCTACCATTATGCATTCGTAATAAACAACTGCTAAGCAAACTAAGCGTGAAGTCCCTCTCCACAGTTATATCAATCAAACTGTCAGCAGAGAGGTACGAGAAACTCTGCTGCTCTCTCTGCAGAGAGAGAACAGGTACTAATCCCCAAGTATCACTTTACCTGATTTTTATCAGCAGCTATGGAATATTCAAAGGTATTCTTTGTTCCTCAAAAGTCACAAATTGTCAATCCCTCTAACAGACTTTCACTGACTCTGATGACAATGTTTTACAGAGAAAGATTATATTATGTATTTTTAATTACTGCCATGCAATTTTTGCTTTTTTCTGCTTCTTAATGGCCAACTGCTGGTTATGGAGGAACTTTCTTACTTCTGCTGGTTCATTTTCTTTCTAATACCCCCTTAGTGTATTTCTATAAAACTTCTCAAATCACATCACTTTTTCTCCTTTACTTCTTTCTATCTAAGAGGTGTAGGTGGGTGATACCTGATTCTCTTCTCTGGGTTCCAATATTAAGCAGCTCACTCTAAAATAATTTACTTTCTCTTCTGGCTTTGCATTTCTCCTACTATTCTCTCTCAGAAAAGTTTGTCTCCAGCAAAATGCAGAAACTTTTCCTTTTTTGCATTTCACAATGGATGACTTTGGATGATCCTATTAGTGGGCGTTACACATTATAATCCTAACCTTCCAACTCTCATCTTCTAGAGTTGCTAAACATTATGGTTTCATCCCCCTTAAAGCTAGGCATGGTAAGCAATAATTCTATAATGAGGAAATTGTGGCTGCATTTTGAGCTTATGCAGTTCCCACCATAGCACATCTATGCTGTATCAGAACAGCTGTTTTGCAGAACTCTTCTGTTAGGCAAAAAATTGGACTAATTCTTGCATATATATATATGTATACACACATAAATACATATAGATGCCCATGCCTATATATATACTGACATGATGTAGACAGGTAGGTCTTCCTTAAAACAGCACTGCTTCCAAAGGTCTTATATCACAAATAATGGAACTAGAGCCTGAGTATCACTCATCTTCAATGGTTTAGGATCTGGATCTAACATTCCGGCTGCCAGATCTGTTGAGGCTTTGAAGCACAGCATGGTGTGCACCTATCCCAAATTCACCCTGCAGTTTAAAGTCTCAGAACTCCATGTTTAGAAATATACTTCCATATGTCACCTTATCTGAGAAGCGCCTCTTACATAAATTAGACCTACTCACATACTTACTGAGCCAATATATATTCAAAATAATTCCACTGGGAAAGGGCTAATCTTGCAAACTTTTACAAGTGTTTAATTTATTTCTGAAAGCAGTCCCACTGGAATCAATGGGAGTATTCATAGTAAAGTGAAATACATGCAAAAAGTGCTGTACTCTGGAAAAATGGCATTCCAAGGCAGTTCTTAAGCTATTTTGCTTAATTCATGTTTAATCAGGGTGCTGTGGTTAAACCGCTTCTGTGATTTTTCTAATAGCTGCATGCTGGGCAAGGCCTCTATTTTGACACTTTTGATGTGGAATGCTCTGTCACTGCACAATGGGGAAGCTTTTTGCAAGCTGTTCAAAACACTTTCCTCACTTTCCTGGGATAGTTGTGCTATTCTGTTATATTCCATTATTCCTGGCTTGGCCCAGCTGATTTCTGTCAATACTAAAACCCCAAAAAGATCCAGAGAAACGATACGTATTTGAGCAGGCCGAACATTGCACCACGTGGAAGCCTCTTCCTGGAGAAAAAGCTGATATTCTGAAGTAAACCTATAATACTTAATGCCACTAATCATATTTCTTCCTTCCTTCCTTTCTTTTTTGAGACAACATTGCAGAGAAAAAAATAATGGCCTTTCAGACATGTTTATTTCCTCAAGAAATATTTTACAGCTCTGTCCATTAGCAACAAAACCAGAACTATTTTTGTCAGCCTGAGTTCATTAGGACTCACAGCAATAACATCATGAGTCATACATTAAAAATAACTTTTTTTTTCCTTTTATCCTTTGAAAAGTATGTTTTCAGAAAGCTTTCTTTTACGTCAAATGATAAAGATGAAAAGCAGACTCGTGGCAGCTTCATTCCAGTTTTAAGAGAAAATGGTTTAGGGGGTTGTCTGCAAGAGATGGCTTGTCAAGATCTGCCAGCACAGAGCCTGTTCCTGCCCTGACCTGAGGAGTGCCCAGGAAAACACTTTGCCAGCAGCAGGGCCTCTGCAAGCAGGACAATTTGCACCATGTTGCTCCTGCATAGATGTAAGGAGCACCTTGGAGAAGTGGCTGGTCAGACTATGCACGTATTAACCTGCCAGTTTGTAAAGCAGCTGTAAATCAAAGGTCACAGAAGCAAGTTGTGGTGCTGAGAGGAAGAACTCATACAATAGGAGTAAGATTCAGAGGAAATATTTGATTTCAGTGGCCTGCTTTCTTCTCCAAGGTAGCCTAGCCACCACTTTTGATCAAGTGTCCCAGCAGCAGTGCCTCCAGTTGAAGGCAGATGGTTACTTTGCACATGGATGGCTGCTGCGGTTGAAATCTAGCACTGGAATTGTCTGTGCTCATGCACACGTGCCAAAAAAAAGGGGAAAAAAAGATATTTATAAAAAAAGAAAAATTTAGGTAGTGATAATACTTTGTAGGGGGAAAAAAATAGTTTATTAGTTTAATACTTTCCATGCCTTTTCAAATAGTTGTATTACATCTTGTGATCTTAAAAAGAACAAAATATCTCATCTGAAAAGTTGGCCTCAAAAGCTTTGCAGAGCATTTGCCCTCTTCTGCTACCTCCCCACTTATATCTCCCTATTACTTCATGATACTAAGGTGATGAAGTTTCATTAAATGTGCAATAATATAAGGTGTATATCTTTTCCTCTCTTTTGGAAGTTAAAAAATTGTCAGATAACAGTTCCCAGGTTTTGTTGTCCTGTATTTTTGTCTTGCAGTTTGTACTGGAAAAAGACTAGAATTTAAAAAAAAATAAAAATTAAAAAATGTGATAACAAAAATCTTTGCCTCATTAATATTCTGATTTTCTCTTTCCACAGCTGCAACCAGAATTTTTAATCCCAGAGAGCTATTTCAGTACAAAGTGCAGTAATTAGCTCATAAATGATCAGAAACGGATTTGTGCCCAGTGTTTTAGCCCCTAAAATAGTAGGGAAGTGAGGTTTTTTAATGTAATTTTTGCAAGCCTGCTGAGGAAAGATGTTTTGCTTATTTTTAAGGGAAAATTTCCCTTACTGTGTGGTTTGTCTGTTTATGTTATTTTTTTAAAGTTCAGGGGAATGGTAACGTGTGAAATAATCCTGAGCAGGAAAGCAACTGCACTAAAATGCATATTTAAATTAGATATGTTTACTATCTTTTACTCCTTTTCAATTGAAACCAGACCCTCAAACCAGCTGTGTTGTAATTTGAATTAAAAACTATTTTAAACAACCTTTCCACATATCAAATAATATTTCTCATGAGAGATGCACAAGAAGTATGCAAGAAGAAAAATAAAGCTGTGACATTGACCAAACACTAGAATTTCCAGAGTTCAGTTCATCAGAAAAAGTCATTTTACCTCCCTTTTGAATAGGCATTGAAATAGATTTTTAATTATTTGATCACATATTATTGCTCACTTGTTCCAACACCTTCTTAAGCACACCATACTGTGGGGACCAGGAGAGTGCGTCACTGTGTCTCTTTTCCCCAAACCCTTCCAGTGTCTGATCCCACTATGGCAGCTAACTGAGTCTCTTGATTAATATCTTCGCCATTCAGGTGTTTGGAACTGAATTCCAATAGACACATGATTTTTTTCAAGGAATGAGATTTCCAGAGCCTCACAATTGATCTAACATAAAGTCACTTTAACCTATTTAGGTTACTGTGCCATACAAGCCAATAGTCTCATCACTTTTTTGCTTGAAAACACTACCCTTTGCTTTACAGGTACGAACTCAGTCACATTTTCCCTCAGATTGTCTATTATTTAATGAAATTACATTAAAGTAAAAGCATTTATTTTCCAACTACACTCAGCCTGAAAAATTTTGCTTCAATTTCAGACTCTGAAGAACTATTTATCTGATTAATAAAAGTCTTTTATGGCTGTACCAAGTGGGACTACTAGAGTAGCATCTTTGTCCTACAAAATAAATCTCATTTATTTGTTTTTATTACCACAAGTACAACAAAAATACTGCTACTAATAGATAAATATCCTGAAACAGTGATTTACACTTTGAAGCTAGGAGAATTAGTTTCCAGATTGTTAATTATTCCTCAGGTTGTTAGTTATAAACAAGCAGTCAAAATCCATTATCATTATAATTATGTCCATAATATTTTATTTATTTGTAGTAAAACAGCATTTGGAGTTGCAAACCTCACAATCTTCTCCTACGCAAGTAACTAAAAGCTCTCTGAGAAATTACCTGGTATTTATTCTCATTCAAAGCCTACTGCATCCATTAAACCATTCCTGCGGATTTCTGAGGCTTTGGTGCAAGTCACAAATCATCAAAGTGACCACTTTCATGAGTTTCCAGGTTTGCTTAAGCTGCTCTAAACTTCTGGCCTCACCTTGCATCCCTCCCCTGCTGCTTTGTGCAAGGTGTGATTTGGGAATGAACCAGCTCAGCAGATTTGTCCAAATGACAACACTCTTCTGGGAAGATCAGCTTCCAGTCAGACCAAGAAACTAATAAACTCACTGAAGATAATGCCAAGGAAATAGCAGGCAAGCATGTCCATTCCCCTTTTAGGGGTAACACTGCTTTAGAACTCATCTGTGACATTTATGCCTCTCAAGCCATTAGTGAAAATATTGTTAACAGTGAGCTTGCAATTGATGTCTCTGATAACTGTGTTTACACTAATGGAAACCTGCACAGTTGAAAATGGCTTTCCTGAAGGCACAGAAACAAGCAATGCCAATAGCTTTCATTTGTATTTTTGCACATTTGCTTCATTTTGATGGAATAAGAGCAAGTGAGAGAATACTTTCTTACTTTCTCACTTCCATTTACCCACTTCTGACTTGTATTTGCTCAACTGCACATAAAACTCACAAAATCATAGACAGGAAGTCAGCATCTCAGAAAACAAGGACTCTGATACGCACACATATAATCTGGGCTGTAGATGAGATGAAGGGCAGTGGTTTGCTCTTAGGCCAGATAATCCATTTCCTTTATGATTGACTATAGTGCTGATTGTGATCTGATAAATGGCCAATTTCATGATGAGCACATTATTCAAATTTAGAGTCACTTGTTTGTAATGTGAGCTACCAGAAAGCTTTGCTCTTAATTACACTGATGCTTTAATTGTATAGTTCTACAGTGCTGATTGGAATTGTCAGTTTGTGAATGTGATTATTGCACATTAATGCTAAGTATGCAGTAATGTTCTAGTACGATATGAACATGAGTTGTGTTCTCCCCCTTGTTTCTACTGTATTTAATTATGTTTAATATATTCTTTATTAGAAGCAGATGGGCTGTTCAACAGAAGCATTCTTGTACTGTGTCCTTGCACCTCTCACAGCAATTCAGACTATGACAATAGGTTAGGATTGCATTGTTAAGATTCTGTGTGTAGTTACTGATTTAAATCCAGTGCAGTGTGGCTGGCTGCAGTGAGGGTATTCTGGATTTGTAGGAATGTCCTAAGAACTGAATAGAAAACAATTATCTTAATGAGCTTGTTTTATGTTCATCAGACTGAATGTTAAACAGTAACTACAGTAAGACCCTTTGCTCCAATCTCACAATATTTGCATTTGTCACAGAATCACAACATAGGGAGTGTTGGAAGGGACTTCTGAAAGTAATACAATGCAAGACCCCTGTTAGAGTCACCTAGAGCAGGACTCTAGAGAAGGAGACTCCACAACCTCTCTGGGCAGCCTTTTCCAGTACTCTGCCACCTTCAAAGTCAGGAAGTTTCTCCTTATTTTAGGTTGAACGTTCTTTGTTGTAGTTTGTGTATTACCCTTTCTCCTGTCACTGGGCACCATTAAAACTCTGGCCATAGCTATTGCCCCTCACCCTCATAAGATCTGCTCTCAGTCTTCCCGAGGCTAAACAGCCCCAGGTCTCTCAGATTTTCCTCATAAGAAAGATGCTCCAGTCCTCTCAGCATCTTCCTTGCCTCTGTCTGTTGGACTCGCCAGTAATTCCTTGTTGCCATTGAACTGGAGAACTAAGAGCTGGACACAATATCCCAGATGTAGTCTCACTAGGGCAGAGTAGAGGAGGAGGAGGCCCTCCCTCAAACTGCTGGCCATGCTCTTCTTATGCATCCCAGAAGACCATTGGCCTTTTTGGCCACAAGGGCACACTGCTGACTCGTGGTTAGTTTAGTATCCAACAGCACTCTCAAGTCCTTCTCCTCGGAGCTGCTTTCCAGCAAGTCAGCCTGTACATGTGTGTGGGATTATGCGAATTTGGGTGCAGGACCCTACATTTGCCCTTGTTGAACTTCATTAAGTTCCTTTCCACCCAGCTCTCTAGGATGTCTAGATCAAATTGCCCAAAGCCAATTTCATCTGACCTTACTTTCAAAGCATTTATTTAACCTATGCACTTAAATTCATTGCCCTCTTATCTGTACTATGCTGAAATGAAAGACTCTGTTCAGATAGCGACTGTGACAATTGCCATAACACTGCTTATGCCAACAACTACAAAACCTTGCTGGCACAATCCATTGCCAGGCCTACAGTGTAAGCTCCATTTTCCTTTTAGAAAAGGTTGTTGTATAAGGAGCCCAAACCACTGAAGACTAGCTAATTTGTTAACAAGTCGCAGGGAGAGAATTCCCTCTAAAAGAAAAGATTAGCCATCATGGCTGACTGAAGTCTAACTATGAGGTCTGAGGACTGTTTTTCTCCATCTCGTTTTTGTATCTGCTACACTCTAGCGTTGTCAGATTACTGCTCTACTTGTGAGACCTATAGAAGTGGCCTTTGAATTGTCACAAGACATCTGCTCACCAGCACCATCAAATCGTCTCTACTTGGATGATCTCTACCAGTCCAAAGCTCAGACTACAAAGGACGTGAAAAAAGCATCCTCAATAATTTAAAGATCAGCTATATGTTGTTAGTGAGAGAGAATACTTTTGAGCTACTCTTTTATCTCTGGGAGCAGTCTCTGCCAGCTTTCCTCAGCCCCAGATAGCAAGTACCCAGGTTCCTGTGGCAGCACAAATATTCAGCAGAATGTAATCTTTCCCAAACACATTAAGTTGCATTTTATAAATAACTGATCCACTTAGCCTGTGTGTTTACTGCTGGATGTAGAAAGTTGTAGGCTAACCCCACCCACACTCCAAATTGGCTGGATGCAAGTCACCTCGTGTCCAAAAGCCATTTAGCTACATTAATGCAGGACTGTGCCTGAGCTAATAAGACCTGCTGAGGGTCCGAGTATTAGTACAATTATGCTTTCACAGCAGCTTGTTTTCCTTTTAGTCTAAATTAGATCACACATGCTGGTGAGTTCATTATTTACTTCAGAAATCAAGTAGAGTTTAATATGTATAGGGAGAGTTTATCACACACAGAGGCTTAAATAGCCAATATAAATCTTCTCTAAAGTGGTAATAATGGATTTAGCAGTTATGTGGTAAACAGAGAATTAAGGATTTCATTCCACTACTCTTTTGTCTTTAAGCTGACATACAACATAATTTTGCTGTTTACAATAACAAATCTTAATGGATAGACTTCTTCCTAGTATTTTATTCCCAAGAATTAATGTTTGCATTTAATATCATACCATCATTATCTTGTTTTCTCCATAGTGAGAAGAGTTGTCTGCTTTCTGCAGGTGCAGAGGACCTGCTAAATACACAGCAGTCCTCCATCCCCGTTATACTTCCTATCAGCATACACCATGATCACTAGTTATTATGCATAATTACATGGTTGCATGTGTTAAATGTTGGTACATTGCATGACAGCATGTTTTAACAAGTAGGGATGTAACATCTCAAAATTCTTCTAGGTATTTTAGCCGTATTTTGAAAACCAGCCCCTTTTCCCTGAAATGAAATGTGGTTTTAGCAGAAGTCAGCTTATCTAGTGAGCAATATGAAAACATGATTAAATAAGTGCAGGAAAAAAAAAAACTTTTTTTTCCCTGTGTGTTACCATTCAGTTTGCTGGTAACCTAGAAACTAGACTTATCAGCTGCTAGCTACCTGAAGACTTGGAAAGAGTGCAGAGAGCAGAAGAAGGTTGGCAATCAGTATTTGTTTTAAAGCAACATCAAATAAGCGCAGGAGATCTAGTATTGTAAATTTATACAGCTGTATACAGAAACAGATGTTAAAAAAATAAATAAATAAACAGAATTCTTTTTAATTAAGATTACCAAACCAATATTGATTTTAAGAAGGATTACTAATCTGAAGCCCAAGCAAAACAAAAGTTGAGATGCAACTTGATTTCTCAAGTAAAATGGAAGGTTGCTTCCCATTTTCTTTTGCCAAAACCAGGAAATTCTGAGATAAGACTACAGTCTAAAAGAAAGGCAAATATTTAAAAATGTGTAAGCAGCTACACAAGACATCCTAAAAACTAAAACAACCAAGCCCAAAAACTAAGATATTTTTATCTATCAATTATCTCTGGATTTCTACCAGTACTTACCCTCACGTAAGTGCAGTTAGAGATACACGCTATGTCCACGTCCTTTCGATCTTCTCTAATTTTAGTGGCAGAGAGGAAGTGTTCATCTGCAGAAAAACTGATTTTGCCTCAGTTGAATGCTATCCCTTGATTTTAATCACTGTATCCCAGGTCATGTATCTCTGTTTAGGGAAAGATCAGAAAGACTAATGTCAAGCTGCTGTACAGCACAACACCTACAGCTATCTTCTAACCACATTGGGGTTTACTACACTACAGAGTAGTAGTTTACTACACTACAGAGGTTATTAGGGTAAAACATCTAACCTACAATTCCCTGAATGCATTCTCAAAAATTCATCTTATTACAATCAGTACTGCCAAGAGACTTTTTAGAATGAGTGAAATTACAGAAAAGGCAGCCATTGAAAGTTAAAATCTTGAACATGATTTCTATCTAATGTCATGAGGTATCTTTACATGCTTTTAAGGGCCAACATTTCATTTTAAACTAAGTATTTCCAAATATAACAGCGTGCATTTAAAACTAAAGATAATCTCTCTTGCATGTATATATCAGCTATTCATTGAAAATTTTTTTTTTTCTCCTTTTCTTTTTTTGTATTCTATAATCTCCCTAGCCCTGGAACAGATTGTCCAGAGTTTGGATTAGATTGTGTTACAATGGAACTGTAAAATGACACCTTAAAGATTGGGAACATCACCAAGTTTTCACAATTAATGTAAGCAAGAGATCACTAAATGTTTTCCTTCAAGTTGAGAAGAACATCAAATTACATGTCAGTTTTATTATCTGTAAGTATTTATGCAAGATTAGCTGTTCAATTTTGTATTTCAGTGAGGAAAAAAATGAAAAGTGCCAACTGCTGTGAACATAATACAGAGCAAAGTGGGTTGTGGAAGAGTTTGTAGGCTTTAAAATTGCAGTGACTTCCCTAAACAGGGAGAAATCACTGATTTTAAAGTGAATATTAAGGCAATTTAAAAGTAGAATCAAACCCTGAAAACTAATCTTCATTCAATTCCATAATATATAATTGTCTATTTATATAGACACAAAAAAATATAAGACAAACTCTGGAATCTGCTAATTTATTTTAATTAAATTATATTTGATAGATGGCATTAGCTATCCAGTTAAAGTTGGGATAAAGATATTAAAAGACCATAATTCTGCTCCCAAGAATGTTACTGACTTGCTGATAAAAGCAAGATTTTTTTTTTTCTTGACACTGTAGATTTTTTTTCTCAAATTAATTTAAATTTCTTGTAGATTTTCTTTCAAAAATTATCAGGAATTCTTGGCTTAATGCTAAGAAGTGCACATTTTTTGTGCAACGCAGATCTTTGCTTGCTGAAGAAGTTCAGTTATTTTTTTTCAGATAGCAAATCACACTAAAACTTTTAATCAAAAACATACACGCCAATATTTATGAGAGCTCTCAATTTCACACCTAGACAAAGATATAGGCTTTCTCTATTTTCTCCAATTCTTATGATTTTTCTACTCCTATCATTTCGTAACTTTTGCTCTTCTTATCTTTCACTGTTAGTCTAAGTGAGTGACTCACTGTGATTAATTGACGTGAGCTATTTGAACTTGTGTAATCTACCAGCACACTGCAATTTATTTGTCATTTTAAATTAGCCATGTTTTTGTAAGCTGCTGAGTTTTCTTTGTTTTCAGTAGATTTTGGGGTTTTTTTCTGTACAAGTGGACCACAGAAGTGTGAACATTGGACAATTAACATTTCAACATTCAAACAGTGTTGCTTAGTTGCCACAAAGTGTGGGGGGGAAAGGCTCTTGTTTCTATTCTTAGCTTTTGAAAGTATAATCATACAGTGGTTTGGAAAGGACAAAAACATAGGATACAGGGCATTTTACACACAAAGGAAAAAAAAACCCAACCAAACAAACAAAAAAACCCACAAACAAAACAACAACAACAAAAACTCATCATCTGTCCAGGCTACACTGACATATTCCAGGTAACTCAAAAAAAATCACAATAAATCTGAGTGGAATAGATTGCAAAGTGCCATCTATCTACTTCAGGTTTTATAATCTTTAGACTGCAGATGTTTGGTGACCTATGGATTTCTCTTTTAATGCTTTATGAGAAAAAAAAATAAAAGTAACAAAATAACTTGTGTAAGTCAGCTTAGAATTGCCATACAGGGTTCTGAAAAAGTCCAAAGCACACAGAAACTCTCTCCAAGCAACTCTACAATTCCTTCTAGACAGAGTTTTCCAGAAAAAATAGATGTGTACATATATATTAAAATAGCTATGTAAACATATCTGAATATATATAAATAAAATATTTTTCAATATACATCATAACCTAAAGCATCTCATAGTTCAGTTTCAGTACATTCTTTATTGTCTTCCTATGGTAGCTGACCTGAAACCAGAAAGCCCTAAGCTGAGCCACAGACCTCTCCTTCCCACGATGCTGCTCCATGAACACCAGTTCCATTCAGCAGCTGTAGGGTCAGGGGGAAATGTGTGGTTTTGGAAACACAGTATGTCAGTGTTTCCAAAACATTTTCCTGGAATTTTTTTTCTGAAGAAATTTTTCTTTTAAAAAATGGATTTGTTCCAGTTTGAAACTAAGCCAAATTAAAAAGAAAAAAAAAAAATGTATATATAAATCTGTGAGCTGCAAAGCCTGCAATTCAGCCAGCCCTGTTGCTGTGTGTCATACTGGTTTTTTTCAAACATTGGTGCCACCACGGTCCAATCCCTCTTATTCCTTTTATCTGAGTGTTCCTGTTCCATTCAACAAGACTTTTTCCACCTCTTGCTGCTCTTGAAATTTCTTATTAGGCATCTTTCTATTTTCTTGACCAGTCTCTGCTCCCTTTGTTCTTAAGTGTTCTGTATTTTGTGAACTGACCTTACTGGAGGAAGAAGCAGAAGACTGCAAGATCGTTAGTGAGAATTCCTTTGTTTTTATATTTCATGCCCTCAGTGTTTTACCAAGGTCTTTTTGAAATCCCTGCTCTCCATAAATAAAGCTCCAGTGGTAATATTAAGAAGAGGGTATATATTTTGGATATGACAATATATCCGACTTCAGATTCATTAACAAACCTTCCCTAACTTCGCAAATCCTGCAATAGAATCATGCTAATTGCTAATTCTGTTATTTTCCCATCTGCTGAAAGTCACTTTTCCTGAAACAATTATACTGATAATTACATTCAAGCTTTTATCCTGAAATGAAATCACCAGAGAAACGTTACGGTCTGAGTTGGGTTTCACATAGTGCAACTATGACAAACTTAAATAGCAGAGGGCAAGGAGAGGTTTCTGTCTAAATAGGCAGCCAATAAGACAGTTCCTCATATTACAGAACCTTACTGCCATTTAAATTCACAGAAAGTAGGAGAATATTTTTCCTGTTTCAAGTGTACTATAAGGGTGGCTTTCAGTGAAAAGTAGGAAGATAAGTTCCTTCTGTTGCCTTCCAAAATCCAGCCTATGTTTTTTATCTCAAGCAAACAGTGATAGCGTACAGAGAGAATTTGCAGATAACAATCTCAGGAACAGACAAAATGGGCACTATTTTACATCACATATGCTTCTGACGAGTTTCAGAACAGAGAAGACAACTCTGATGTCAAATTGCCAGTTCAAAATGGCAATACTCAAGACTCAAGATAGTATTTTATGTATTTTGTTATACTTCATAATGCAGCCAACTGAAAACCACCAGTCAACTTTTAGCTAAAATTCACTTTCCCCAAACACCAGAAATCTGCAACAGATGTTAAGTTTCTGCCTATGCGAGTGTCTTGTTCTGCTGCCTGCAGTTCCTGTAGTAAGATGGCTCACTTTCAATTCCATTCATATGTTCCAGCAGGTCGTACTTTGTGAAGCCTGCAACAACTAATTAAAGTTTTATTTCAGACCTCTAATAGCTCAATCAATAATTTAAGGAGAAAAGAAAACATTTTCTGGGAAAGCATTAGCATAAGTTTCACTGAAGCTACATCACTCCTCCTGGCCATGTTTAAATTTCAAGATGAACAAAGAGAAAACACAGTACAGCTTAGTGCCACACTACTCTTTGCAACTTAAGTTTTGTATTTTGGAACATTACTAAAGAGCTTTTCTGCTAAAGCAATAATCAATTAGTACTAAAACACATCTGTAGCAAAACAAGATGTTCTCCTTGGAATTACATTTTGCAAATGTTATCACATCCCTGTACCACTTTCATTTGAAAAGCACAATTAAGAAACTTGCAAACTTCAATTCCAAGTTCCACTGGCTCAGTGATATGGAGTTAGAAAACCTTTGAAACTGTAATCTCCAAAGGCAATCTTGGGCTTCCAAACCTGCTAATTTTAACTCATATATCAAAATCTCTGGTTTAAAAAGACTTTTGTACTGATGTCTGACTGCCAGGAAATTATTTGAGGTTTTTGGTTTTTTTTTTTAAAGCAAAACCTATTCAAGCATTCAGGAGTTGTGGACAACAGAAAGAAACAATCAGTTAAATGAACCATAAAACAAACACGGGAGGAAAAAATAGGATAATCAATGGGCTAAGGTAATATTATAATCTCGGAAAAAGATCATTCAAAAGTTGTCTAAAATTACCTTTGGTGCTGTAACACAGAAATCTAAAATTTATAATCATGACAGAAACCTGTAAGCAGCTGGTTAAAATTCTAAATAAGTATAATGATTTAGTATAAAAGCTGATAAGGTGATAAGATTATAGACTTGTGAATACTTTCCTGGAAGGAAAAGGAAAAAGAGGAATCACACCTTCAGTGAAGGTCTCTGCTTGGCCCCAGCTTTAGATTCAATCACTGCATCCATAAGTGGGAACATACGCTGAACTCCAAAGTGTTTCACTCTGGTTTGCATTGCATTAGCTCAGCCAAGGGGAAAGGTGGGAGATGTTCCCTAAACCCAGTACATTCATCTACAGCCGAGAGAGAAATTCTCTGGTCTTGTCTCCCATCAAGGTAATTACTTTGATAAGAAAATGAATACCCATACTTGAAGAAGTCTAGAGAGCTAGCCAGGAGCTCCTCCCTTCTGCCTGTGAAGCAGAGTTATTTCAGACCTGATTATGCCTGGCAGCAGTTTGCCATTTGGACTGAGCATTGGAAGTTAAGACAGTGAATTCATCTGCTTGTGGTGTATTGAATAGGCTGGCCTTGCAGGATCTGTAACTGGCAAGGGGGAGGATCTCGAGGAAAAGCCTCTGCTGTAAAACTAAATTTTCTGATCACAGAGGCCTCATACGTCTGAGGATTTTAGCTGTCCATGGAAGTTAGCTACCATATGTTCTGATACCTAGAAGAAATAAGTTCATCATGTACTCTGAGCTATATAAACAACCGAAGATTTTTGTGTTTGGAAATTTTTTTTTAAACATACTCCAAAATGTCTTTCTTCTCCATCTTTGCTTCCAAGATTCTTGTTTCCTGCATCTATTTTTCCACTTGGGAAAGGAATCAGACTAGCAATTCTCTAGTAATTCCTTAAATGTAATCTAGAATGCACTGAGGATTGTTCAGGAGACATTAATTACATAATTTCTCTGTTGTTTTTTTTTTTTTATTTTGTGCAAACTGTAAGATTCTGCCATCATTTATGATTATTTGGCATTGTTGCTGCAAAGAAATAGGATGTTGGCAGACTTTATATATAACTGGACTTTTCCAGCACAATGACACTTGAAATCCTGATTTACTCAAGAGAATAATCAATTCTGTGTTAAAGCAGCCTCCATGCAAATAAAAGATCCTCAGAGTTTAACATCATTCATATGTCGCCATCATTTGGAATTTTAATGCAACACAACAACAAAGAAATTGAAGCAAATCATGACAAGTACAGTATTCACAGCAGAGCTTGTCTGTATATATTAAGAAATTCCCAAACCATAAAGTGTACAAACTTTATATAGATCATCAGTATTCTGAGGTTCACTTCAATAATAACACTGCAGGGAACACTATTTAAATCCCACATAAAAATCTGGACTTTGTTAACCCAAATTCAGTCAGATTTTTATGCAAGGATTTTATCAAGATGTGCTTTTCTCAAAATTCTTGCTCACTTCAGAAAATGTCTTGAAAGGTTCTGAATGCTTCTTCCCATTGAAAAAGTGATTTTTGTTTCCTTACAATTCCTGAAGCATAGTTTAATTTTGCAAGTGTCTCCGATACAAAAATTATTAGAAAGCAGACAGGGCCAAGCTGTTTAACCAACTTACCATAGAATTCTGACTGGAATCACACAAAAATAAAATACACAGCTCTAAAGTACACATTCTGTAACTTGACAAATTTGCTTTTAGTTTCTTTCTTTAAAGAACAAAACAAACAAACAAAAAAAAAACAAACTAGGCACCAGACAGAAAGCCTCCATCAGACTTGTCAACTTCCACTAGGAAAAGAACTAATCACAAATAGCTGTTAGTTTCTGCTTCAGTAGTAATTAATTATAGCTACATCTCTACTGAGGCATACTAAGTGTGGAGCACTATTTCATGGATTTTTTGGCCCTTGACCTCAGTAATTTAGTACATGTTCAGACCTTGCTGAAATCAGAGTAAGAATCCTACCTTAATTGTTGTTGCTCTTTGGCACAAGCAGTGTAAACCAGTTGATGTACCCTTAAACTATACAAACAGTATTGCTTCATATATTCAAAATATAAAAAATACTACCAGTAAGACTTGCAGGAATTCATGTAAAATGCAGCTTTCTTACTTATAGTCTTTATTATTTTTATAACTTGTGCATGTGAAGAGCACTGTTTCTCTTCTGTCTGGGGACAAATAATGCTGCTTTTTACTGGCTGGTTCTTGACTTCTAAATGTATTGCATTTTGACAGAAGACAGAGGTCATCACAACCCACACAGCTCAAGCATAAAAATCTTTCCAACTTTACCATGGTGGCCGAGGCTTTGGGCGATAGTTTCTTCTGGTTCTCCTCTCGGTAAACAAAAAGCCATTCCAGGTACCTGAGGGACATGAGGGTATACAGCAGCTTCACAGAGGTCTCCGACTGAAGCTACTATGAAATCCTTTTGTTCGGTCACATCAGCTTACACAACAAAGACGAGTTGAATTTTGGCGTTTTATTCATGCCAAAACCTTAAAATACTAATGTTGGGTGTGTGCTTGCCGTGGAAGGTTAATAGGCCTATTAGATGTCCTGGCTTGCCCCATCCTGCTGAGGGGGGAAGCAAGGGCCTGAGGAAAACAAAGGCTTGGGCCATTACGTCCCCTCCCAAAGTGATAAACAGGTACCCACAGGCCTTTAGATACTCGATAGTGTCTTGCCCAAAAAAGAGTAAGCAAGCCCCAGTTTCACCTAATATGGTCAGCTTTGCAAATGCCATTCTGATTAGTGAATCTCTGTGGCCAAAGGAGCCATTACACTTGGGCAAATAATATAAGTAGAGGTAAGTTGCAAGCAGTTGTGCTGCCTCCGCCTCACGGAGCTGCTTCTGCCTCACTGTGTTCTGCTCTGCTCAAACAACGTGCTCTCCCTCACTGCTCTCAGCTCGGACATGCTCTGCTCTGCCTTGTGATTCAGACCAGCTTAGCGCTTATATTTTGGGCTTGAACTACTTGGAAATTTAAGTGCCTCAAGTTTACCAAGAGAAGGCATTAAGTGCTTCACAACATGGTGAGAAGTACCACTGACATTGTGCTCTGTGCACATCTGCATGAGATCCTGACTGCGCCTCTGCAAACCTCCATGCCAAGAGGAACTAGGATCAGGTCAGAGATCTTTCCCAGCAGCCTGCTAGAGCCTGGGAAGATCTAGAAGCTTCTCAATGGCTATCAAGATATGGAGCAGTCCCAATGCTGCCGCAAAGGAGCCAGGGACTATGTTGAAATTCCTACTCCACCACTGTGAGTAGCACAGACGTTTCCTAGGGCTCCAGGCTGCCTTTTATTTGTAAGTGGGGCAATGCCATTCTTCAGCTAAACACTTCCATTTTTCTGATTCTCCTAAATGAATGAATTGCCCATAAGCATGCTTGTGAAGAACTCCAATTTAACTAGTTTGTACAGTTTGTGAGCAGGGGTTTTTGGAAATACAACAACTACACATTTTGTAATTCCTGCCTGGTTAATTGCCCCAACTAAATCAATGCTTAAAGCTCAGTAGGCACTCCTGATAATTCCCTGTGTAATCATTATTCTGGAATCAGTCTCTTCACTCTAAAGTCACTGCAAGGTATTTTATTGTGTCCATTTTACATTCCCATGAAATACAGTTATAAAATTTCACTCGTGGCAATCCTATGAGGTGACTAGCTGCACAAATAGGTATAAATTGAAGGGTTTTTTCCCATTACTGCAGTCAAGTTCCAAGGACATAATGCACAATAGGTACTATCCAGTGGTCCTCTCTCAAGAAAACACTTTAATTATAGGTTGCTGGCAGAGATCCAAAGGGAAGCTATCATTACTGGCTGAAGGCTTTCATCTAGTTAAATTCAGAAAAAGCAATGCAAAGCGGACAAAGCAAAGTAATTACCATTATCAGGAGGAAACACAACAATACTAGAGCTGGTCTTTGCTCTCCACAAGAGATATGCTCTTTTGTTGAGACAATGGTCTTGACCTCTGTGTATTCACACAGCTAGGCTAGAGCATGTGTGAATGTTTAGCACCCTTTTCTTCCTTGACAAACAATGCTTAGCAGGGCAAACATCATATGTTGGGTGTCTCTCATTAACTGTAAATCCTAAGAAAAAAGCACCTGCTCTTTAGCACATATACAATTCCTTTGTGAGAATTACCTATATACCCAAGTATCTCATCTGCATGATACTGATAACAGATCTTCATCTACCGTTTCATAGCAAAGCAGTTATTTAAGCTATTATCATATCCAATAAACTGGGAGAGTGCTACAATCAAGTCACCACTATTATTGTGAAAAGATAACCTACAAGCACAAACTTGCACAAACTCACACAAATCAGCTTATTAGAACAATTAGGGGAAAAGAAATCACTGGGATGCTTTCATTTCATTTAGGACAAATGTTTCTCTCTCTTATCTGAGGAACACAGTGTATTTAATCTCCTGTCCCCTATCATACTAACTTCTGAGTATAGAGCTAATCACTTGAAAGCTCTGTTGTCATTTAATAAGTGTGCCTCCAGAGCCATAGGGAGATGTTTTGCTGCCCGTTGAAGGACAATATCCCACACACGGTCACTTTATTATCTCTATATACATATTTCTGTTGCCTTAAAAGGTATCATCCTACACCAAATGACTGCTACACTCCCAGCATGGTGCCACTTGAAATGCCCAGGGTGTGAATGGTTTGTAATGGTGCACAAGCCATCCATTATTCCTAATACTTCCAAATTTCATTCAGCATACAATCTAGTTTGCTCAGTTTCAGCACACAAGAAAATGAGAATATTCTGGGACAAATGCATTGCAAAATGCTTCCAACACCTCTCAAATTTAGCTTTTCCAATTACTGAACTACTGACCTCAGCCATCATTAATTGCAACTGCAAATTTTCCAGTATTGTTTTATAACTTGATAAGCAAACACGTTTCCTGTCCCTCTGGGAAGAGGCAAAGCAATTCAGTGCAATACAGCACTGGCCAGCCATTTCTGACCTGTCACTGAATCTCTTTAGCTTGTTAATGAAAAACTGGAAGCTTCATTTCATGAAAAGTTGGTGATTTTTTCCCCCCTCATTTGTGGATTGCCTTATGGCTGCAGTATTTGGGTTTTATTTATGTAAATTTCTATTTTGGGGAAACTGATTTTCTGATCATTACATAGAAGACTGAGAGCCATTTGAAGCATCATGTTTCATTCCCCTTTTTATAAGAATTTTGGGGTGCTTTAGTAGAATACAAATACAGACACGTTTTCATTCTCTTTCAAAATGATAGACTTCGGTGAGTTCTTCGCATCGCCAGGCACCTTTCTTAATTATTTTTCTAGGAGAGGTGAATCATCCTTTTTTGTGAGTTCATGAATTATGTATCGTGGCAGATACGATGTTCAGTCATGTGATTATTAATATCTCTATCTCTCTCTCCACAGTTCTTAATCATTCAAGCTCGTCTTTTTTCTCAGGTAGCTGAATAATTTCTTCTATTCCATCTAAAGGCTTGATCTTCCCTGCAATCATTTGATTTGTTCAATATTTTCTCAGGCCTGAATATAGAGGTAGCCAGGCAGGCAGCTGTTCAGCATCTCATGGGACAACTGAGGTCCTTTGGGTTACTGACATCCCCTTGTCTCAACTTTCATTTTTGTCAGGGAAGTTGTGAGTGTGCCCCAGGAAGTGCACAGCAATTTGAAGGACTGGGCCCAAACACCCGGAGGGCTGAGTGCTCCTGTTACATCTCTTTCATTACGACAGCGGAGATGTCCCTCCTGGATGCTAGCGTCTTTTGCAGAGTAGGTGCAGAGCACTCACAGCTCATCTTGAAGCTCAGCCTCTTTTTCAGCTGTCAGGTGGGATGACACTGGGAAGCAGGAGTTTCCACTGCTGTTTGAATGTGCTGAGCAGTTAGACAACAATCTCTTTTTCCTCAGGATGCCTGGGATGATGCCGAAGCCAGCTGCAGCGGAGGCATAGCCCCTCCATCCACCTCTACCAGCACTCAGAGAAGCAGTAATACATTGCTTCTGGTCCTCCTCGCTCTCACCTTGCTCACACAGCATCCGGGCATTATTTCCATCCAACTCCATGCTAAACTATAACCAAGGATTCCATTTATACCATATGTTGGTGAAATCTTTCATTCTACCGATTCAACAGGCTTTGGGGCACGATCCAAAGATGTTAACAAATAAAAACCTGGAATCTCTTAAGAAATTGTGCCTAAAGTAATAATATTCACAGTATCACAGTCTCACAGTATCACCGAGGTTGGAAGAGACCTCACAGATCATCAAGTCCAACCCTTTACCACAGAGCTCAAGGCTAGACCATGGCACCAAGTGCCACGTCCAATCCTGCCTTGAACAGCTCCAGGGACGGCGACTCCACCACCTCCCTGGGCAGCCCATTCCAGTGTCCAATGACTCTCTCAGTGAAGAACTTTCTCCTCACCTCGAGCCTAAACTTCCCCCGGCGCAGCCTGAGGCTGTGCCCTCTCGTTCTGGCGCTGGCCGCCTGAGAGAAGAGAGCAACCTCCTCCTGGCTACAACCACCCCTCAGGTAGTTGTAGACAGCAATAAGGTCTCCCCTGAGCCTCCTCTTCTCCAGGCTAAACAATCCCATCTCCCTCAGCCTTTCCTCGTAGGGCTTGTGCTCGAGGCCTCTCATCAGCCTCGTCATCCTTCTCTGGATACGCTCAAGCATCTCGATGTCCCTTCTAAACTGGGGGGCCCAGAACTGATAGCACCACCTTTTTTAGAATTGAAGGCTTCAGAAACAGAGCATCAAAAGGAATTTTTTTTGTTGTTGTTCTCCGTGTCTCATGATAGCAGCAATGGATCATTCTTCTGTGAATTATCTTTGGAAGCAGGACCTCATTGAAAAAATAGATCATTTCTCCATATTTTGAGACTCAGCTTAGAGCCTAAAGTACTATATATCTTGCTTATTGAGAATATGTCCCTACAGATATAAATTGTATTTATATTAAGGGATATAAATGAAAATTTCAGGGAATTCCAATGCAAGTAGAAAAATAAAAATATGGCAATTAAATTAATTGCTGACTACTAGAGCTGGGCAGAAGGTGATAGCTTTTGTTTTCCCCTCATATTTAAATATTTTTAAAGTCTCTTTTTTTTTCTGGAAAAAAGAATATTTTCTTCATTTATTGAAATATCATCCACAGATGCCCTCTGATTATTTATAGCAGAATTTTATACCCCACATAAATTTCAACATCCAGGTCTGAAAGTATGTGTCTCATGTTACTAATTTACAAATTCTCATGCACAGCAGTGAGTCTCAGACTCCCATTCTTGCTTGGCCTCAGAAAAATGACATATTCTGACAAACTGAAAATGTATTAACTAGCTCGATTCATCAGTGTGATGCAGAAAAATGCAAAAGGAACATTTTGGTTTGTTTATACATTTTGCTGAGTTTTAAATGAGCTGCAGACAAACAATACAAAATTAAAATGAGACCCTTGTACAGAGCAACCTGCATAGTGGGGAAGAGGGGTGAGCTGAATCACATCTCTCCCAGAGAGGGAAGGTGATGTTCTTCTGCAAAGAGAAGCTCCAAAGCCACATCCCTCTTGTGCCAAAAAACAGCTGGATAGTTTGTGACATTATGAATTTTGTCCTGCAGTAGCGGTAAGATGTGTAGATAGTGGAATATATGTAAAATTCATACTGATATTGACATGCTTTCCCAAATGAAGCCAAAATTTGTCAGAAAACACAGGACATTTCTAAAAATATGGCAAAAGGGAGTGGCATTTGGAGACTTGATTTCTACATAGAGAATAAATCTTTCTGCCTGAAAAAAATACTGACTAGTGTGCATGCTATTAGACTTGAGCAGGTATGACAGTACAAGATAACAGTGAAGTAATGGCATACTGTGACAGCAGTGCATCCTAATCCAGCCTCTGGCCTCTCTGGGTCACTTCTGTGCCTGACAGATGTTCTGCAGAAAGTGAAATCTCTTAAAAATTAAAGAATCCTGGTGTTATCCAGGCTCAGTTTCAAACAACACTTGTGGATTGAAGAACTCTGTATTTTAACATTCTGGTCCAGCTGGTCTGCAGGAATGAAATATTGACGTAGCCAACAAATAGGCCATTACAGGAAGTGCCCCAGGCTCTTGCCTGACCAAAATGGGTTTTATAGCTCTGATTCTCATTTTGTTTCTGCTCATTGTTTGATCAAGGTCCTTTACGGCTAAGTCTCTGTGTTATCTGTTTATGAAGTAGTTAGGAAATTTATTACAGACACTGCCGTTAAGTGGTTTACCTCTGCTGAGATTCTGCATTTCTGTTTAGTGTGCTTCCATTTATCCCATTAAGTGTATTCTACAGAAGTGTGTGCTAGGGTCACATGGTAAAAATACAGCATGCCATTTATAAAAACAAGATTTAGTTAAGCAGTGATAAATATAAATCTTTTGGGAGCAAAGAAACTGTTCACTGTTGGGCTGCCCAGTTTAAGAGGGGCAGGGATCTGCTCAAGAGAGTCCAGTGGAGGGCTACAAGGATGATTAGGAGACTGGAACATTGCCTGATGAGGAAAGGCTGAGGGACCTGGGGCTTTTTAGTCTGGAAAAGAGAAGACTGAGAGGGGATTTAATAAATGTTCATAAATATCTGGGTGTCAGGAGGCAGAGGACAGGCTCTTCTCACTTGCTCCCTGTTATAGGACAAGGACCAATGGATATAATCTTCAGCACAGGAGGTTCCACCTCAACACAAGAGGGAACTTCTTTATTGTAAGGGTCACAGAGCACTGGAACGGGCTGCCCAGAGAGGTTGTGGAGTCTCCTTCTCTGGAGACTTCCAAGGCCTATCTGGATGCATTCCTGTGACCTGAGCTAGACTGTATGGACCTGCTCTGGCAGGGGAGTTGGACTCAATGATCTCTTTGGGTTCCTTCCAACCCCTGACATCCTGTGATATAATGCAAGTCTGGTAGCAAAAACATGCCTGCACTCAGAAGAATTTGAATAATTCTCATAGGAAAAGAACTCAGATCACCACAGAACTGACTAGAACCCACTTGGAAGAGGTTTGATTGGCAAGACTTTCACCTTGCCAGCCTTCATTCAAACAAGCTTATATTTTGATATAGCTGACTGTTTAAGCTTTGCTGCAATAACAATGTTTCATTCCTATGTGAACATCATATTTGCATGAGCTGGTACCAGACGAGTCACAGATTATTCAAATAACTCCTAGAAGTTTTGTATATCCTTGCTTTAAAGAGAAATGCTGTAATTTTAGACATATTTTCCTCTTAATGGAAGCGAACCACTTGTTAATATCACGTACAGCATCATCTGCAAATAGCATATTGCTGAACTAAAAGGCTTTAATGTGTTAGACCAGTGGCCAAAGAACCAGTCTCCATGGCAACTCTGTATTAAGTTTCCCTGCTACAACAATTGTGAAGACTATTCAATCACAACTCATTTGAGCTGAATTCTTCTATATTTCTAAATGACTCTCATAAATATTTCCACTGCTAACATTCTGTCTCAGTTTTAGGGGAAAAGAAAAACACAGGAGCATGAAAGGCTGGCTTTGGAAAGGTCAGTATGCGTTCACTTTACATCCCTGGTCTCAATTTTTTTAAAAGTAATTAAGTAAAAAAAAAAAAAGAAGGAAATGTTTGTCAAAATATTAGATACAGCATCTACCCACAGAGTCCCAGCTGAGACCATCAGCTATTGCTGTGATGATTTTATCAGATCAGTTAATTCAGCTCTGAGCTTTCAGTACTCATCTGAGGGGCAGATGCTTCTTAAAGAGCAAAAATACTTTTTTTTTTTCCCCTTGTTATCACCTACTATCCAAATCCACCTCTGTATAGCAGTTTTCTTATCATGTACAAGCAGAGCCATGCCTCAGGTTGCTCTGTGCCTACAGGGGTCAGCAGCTGGGCCCGTAAATGGAGTATCTGCAAAGTGGGAAACACCTGGTTCCAACTACCTTCTATAGAATGTCCCTTTTTATGAAGGGCTTCTTCTCAAAGCTTTTCAAGTTCGTTGGTAGCTGGGTAGCCAAACACATCTCTCCCATCTGTGGGCTGACTACAGCTCTTTGCTGGTCAATTTCAGCAGCAGTTTGACTGGTGATTTCTGTGCTGGATTACTGCAATACATAATAAGCAAGGGAAGAAATTGCATGTTCCTGAGAAACCTCCATCTGATACAACTGCAACTGCCCACCAGCTGAGGCCACTATGGGTATATCACAGCACGGCTCCAATCTCTGCACTGACTCCCCATTGAAAATGGGTAAATGCACAGTGCTGTCTCAGCTAATTGGATTCTGCCATGGGACTGACCTTTACAATCCCAGATCACCTCTCTATCTGGAACCACAAGGCAATGTCTGACAGACACAAGCAGCCATGATAACAAGACTTGACAGAATACTAGATAAGATTTTAGAAATATTTTCTAAAGAATATGAAAGTAATCACAGGAGCTCAATGCTTTGGAGAATTATATTGGCTTTCACATTTCCCAGACTCAGTTACTATATCTATAACCACTGTCTGTAGAAAAAAACATATATACAGAGGAAGAAAAAACTACTCCTGAATATTACCTGACAGGTTCAAACATACAAAAGTAAGCCTTGTAATAGAGCTTATGTGGCCAGGTGTATTATAACTTCCTGCAAAGATCCTGTTGATTTCAATCACCCTTGTTTCTCAACATCAGGATCACATGAGCCTAAAGCTTCAGAGCAACAGCTGCAGTGGGATTTCCAAGTTTCACTTATTTACCACATTAAAAATATTAAGAAAGCATACTATTACTTTTTGTGGAATAGAGCTTCCTTTCTCTTTTTATACAGGTACAAGCTGATTGTAACGGTGACGTATTAATTACTTACAAGGATCCGTATCTGCTACCACAGCATAATAATTAACGCAAACATTGATGAAATTGAGGGTTCCTATAGCAGACTTAGTCCCAAGATTAAAACCACATATTCACCTAAATTCATTTAAAACAGGAATCAGGTTAGAACAAAAGATCTGAGAGTTTTAAAACTATTGCAAGTTTTAGCACTTTGCTTATAAAACATACAGGCAGGAAAATGGTTTGCGGCTTCAAGTTTCCATTAAAATACTTAGCACATGTCCATTTGTGCTTATTAAAAAAACCACACACTTTAATCTGACCATCTCTAAAAGCCATAGGTGGGATGGTTTTAGTTTCCAGGCCACATCTAATTATTTTAATGAATTGATACTATGAAGCAACGACAATAACATCCTGAAACCACATCAAGCATCACACGAAATTAAAATTTAAGCTTGAGTCATTCTGTTTATCGTTACTGATCTTACCAGTCATTAGATGTATCCCTCCTTAATCCTCCTTTCCTGTAATGTCTTAAGGTTTAGACTGCAATATGAGGGCAAAATCATTTGAAAACATGAGACACCAAATGAATGTCTACAGGTAAAATGTCTTATAGCAATGAAGTGTCCATTTATTTTAAAAGCAGCAAGGTTTAATGGAACATTACTGAAGCTTTTAATCTTTCTTCAAGATATTTCAAGCCTTTCCTCATGGGAGCCTTGTCTACAGGGATCCCAGAGTTAAACTGCAGTCAAGCTGCTATTTCAGAAAGGGTTGAGGTAGTTCAAGTTTAAATTACATTGCAATACCCTCACAGCAGGAAACTACAGTTATCAAGAAATAAATTTTTTACATACAATCTTATGTCTATAATCTCTTTCATTAGCAGATTAGAGTTTTAATTCCAAAGAGTTGTGTCAGGGTCAAACCCCATGACCATTGGACTTAAAGTGGCTTTGGAGGGACCAAAATTTAGTCATTTCAGTAAATACCAAAAAAACCTCCATGATTTAGAGACATTCTTACCAATTTACTACCTTGCATCCACTGTCTCAGTAAGTACAGCTACTTCGATTTTGAATCACAAGACAATCACATTCTCAGAACACAGCCTCACAAATGACAGTCCTTGCAGAAGCTTAGTTATACATAACCAACACCTCCTTTGTATTTGAGATGCAGGTTCATAAACTGAGCAAAAGCATCTCCTTCCTCTACCAGCTCCTAGGAAGCAGCATGTTTGCTAAGAAAGTAGGCTATGCCTATGCTAGTCAGCTCAGCTGAAGTCCAGAACCTTTCCCAGACACTGGAACACAATTAGATGTACTAATAAATTGCTGGAATAATCCTTGGCATAGCTCTTCTTTGACAGCCAACAATTTCCTAAATAGCTCCTGGGTACAGTTCAAGAGGCAGAGCTTTCCCAGAGCCATTCCCAGGAGGCACCTTGGAGGAGTTTAGCTGCAAGGATGCACTGTCCCAATCCCTCTGGTTGCTGTATCCAGGGTCTCAAGAACAATTAATTTACTGATACAGATATGATGTGTGAGACAACTTAAAGGAGCAAGTTGCTGCATTGAGCCAGCCTGCTCACTCTGACCACTGCATAGTGCCAGGTCTCCTGGAGGAGACTTCATTCTTGCTTTGAGCACAAGATTCTTCAGTAGACTTGGCCCAAGTGTGTCACCTTCAGCTCATGGTTGGGGCCCCTAGGGTAATGTCATTAAACTAAGACTCCACATTCTCATGGAGTCTAGCAGAGAAAAGTCCAATCTTTTGTAAGATTAGCCTGAAAACCAGACCATTGCGTTTACAGCTGGGGCCCGCAGCCAGCTAAGTCTTCCTTGCAAGGAGTCACTCAGTCTGCGTCTCGTACCCCTACTGCAGAAACATTCCCAGTTCAAGTTTCCACTTAACTTTGTATGACAGTAAACTCAACAACACCTGGCTATCAATAAACAAGTCACAGCTCAGATGGCACCTAGGTAATGGATCTAGATGACCTTATTTTTACAGTTTGAATTGGTCCAGAGACCAATTTGACCTTTATATATTCCTCCCACAAGCATTCTTACTTTGAATTCACTATTCTCTTTTTCAGTTCTGTTTAGCCAGTAAATAAAAAAATCACCCCAAAAAAAACCTTAAGGGAATAGAATATTCTTTGTCCAAAAGAATTTTTTCATAATAAGAGAATGTAATTAAATCAGATTCTAATCCAGTTAATTAGTGTTCAAACTGTGCTCAGACAGCCCTAAGAAGTATTTGTTCCATAGTCTGGATATCAATTTAAAAGCATATTATAAATCATTTAATTTTGCTTGTCTTCTAACAGTAATAATTACAAAACCAGAGCACGTTTTTCTAGCAGCTATTAATACTCTTCAAGAAAAGTAAGAATGATTATTCCTATTTTACAGGTGGGGAAACCTATTTCACAATTTGTTAATGATCTTCTCTTTCTTTGCACTTCATTAAGTCATTCACAGAAGTATAGAGCAAATGGTAGTATTTGTAGCATGGGCAATTTTTCAACATTTTGCCCTGGAAACATTAGCATCAGCTTTGAGGACTGAAATGCTGATATTCACATGTAACTAAATACTAGTCATGTAGAAACCTTTCACCGAGTAAAGACAGAAGGAGAAGTCCTTACTAACTGAAGTTTCATGAATGACAAGGAATGGAATGTCAGCTATTTAATTCATAAGACTTCAGAAAGAATGAATGAGAAAAAAAAAAAAAAGTATTTCATTCCTCAGAATACTTTACAATCTACATCTTGGAAAATTTTAAAATCTATATCTTGTAAAATTTTGAACTCTTAATTTAGTGTCTAAGACAGCAGATAGAGGAAGCGTAGTGCTTAGCTCTTCAATAAAGTAAAAGGTCTCTCCTGGATTCAGCACATACACATCAATTCCAGGAAACATTATTTTCAAATGATGTCCAAATCACAAGATAAATAGGCTGCTCACCAATTGAACTTTCTGGATATTTTAGCTCTTTTAAATAACTCAAATTGCTACCATAGCCATTGCAACCACAGCTAGTTTCTGTGTAATTTATTTGAGTGACAGCTATAAAAATGTCATTGTGACCTTGAAAACAGAACTAGTGTAGGAGCATGATGGATGAGAAAGACTCTGAAACACAGACGCTGTTTTGGATCACTCCATGGCAGGTGCAGTTATGTTTCCATTTTGCTGTTTACCATTGGGGCTGGGTGGGGTGATATTAGATTTCCCCTCAAGCCTCACTCACTTTGGTGGCCAACAAGTTGTAGCAGAAGAATCAAGTGCTGCACATAAAACGGGTGACTCCAGTTTCAGAGGAGTGTGTTAAGGAGTATGTGCCAGCCTGCAGTTAGGATGGCAGCAAAGGCATCTCTGAAGTTCCTGTTCTTGCATAGAACTCTTACCAAACCGTTCACCAACCAGTCTGTCCCTCAAAGTCTGTTTCACTTATGTCTCCAGCAATTCCCTCTTTTATACTAAAGGGGGTTTAAGAAAGCGGAAGGAAACTTACAATTTTCTGGCTTAGAATTACATTTTAGATCATCTTTCTCATTTTAAGGAATACAGTGCCACGTTTAGAAGGTAATCCATTTGAAGCAGAGACTGTGTTTATGGTCTTTTTCATACAGTAATCTGTACACTTAAGGCACTTTATAGAAAACTGACAAAAGATTTGCTGCTAACATAGACCATTAATAAGATACGCTGGTAAGATAGCTGCTTCTAAAAGAAATACCTGCTTGTGGTTTGGGGTTTTTTTTGTAGTGTAATAAAGCTCTGAGATGTCATGTTTCATTCTTTCAACATGAGGGTGGTGTGCTTATTCTCAACAGGGAAAAATCTGGCAATAAAAGTATTCATTTTATTTTTATATGCTTTAATGTCACAATATGGAAGCCCATATTTAATTAGATCGTATTGGGCTTTGGCATTTCTTTCTCATCCTAAACATTAGGAGGTTGTGTACGTGTAGATATTTCTGATTATAACAATGCTCTGCATACTTAGAAGCTTCCTAATTCCTACCAGAAAGGATTACCCCATTGTCAAGATTGCAAGAGATCTGTAGCAGGCATAGTACAACAAATTATCCTGAACTTAGGTCATACGGTGACAAAAAATTCCTCTTGGAAAAGTGAATGTCCTCTATAAAGTCACAATGTAATGCAAGGAATGCACTGGCAACAAGAGTAAAAAATCTACTCCTGAGTTTAGTTTCTTTCTGCTGTTTCTGAGGCTATGTGGTGCAGGTACAGTTTCAAATTTATAGATTGGTGAGAACCATTAGGAGAAATCTCAGACAAGTACTGATGGTGTACATCCAATTGTTATAGTGCAAATTACCTTTCTAAAGCACCTCCCTGAATGCATTTATAATCCATTATAATTGTAATTATAATATTAGTATTTGTTATGTAACTCTGTCTCTTTGAACTGTAATTTCATCATCTCTTAGGAATTAGCATGATGAATATATTACAGAAGGGAAACAGTACGTGTATTGGACAGCATTTTATTACTCTGACATATCACTGGTGAAGATTTTAGCGCTTCTCTAAGCAGCACAGGAAAAAAAAAATCCACATATTTCCACACAGGGCCTCACAATTGGAAGTGAGAGAGCTCATTTGTAACGACCATTTGTTCTGCAAGTAGAAATCCTCTTAGTGGACTGAGATACTACCTTCTCTCTTAACCCATATGTATGTATTTGACACTGTGTCAAATTAGTCTGTCTGGAATTACTCAGAAAAAGCATCACTTGCTAAGTTCAGTCCTGCCTCCAACGTATCACTGCTGCCTCTCCAAGCAAGAAAATTTTGCAGTCACAGAATTTTTTTTTTTTCTGCATGAGGAAAATGGGAGGAGTTAGGAGAAAAAAGAAAAAAAAGGCAAGAGAGGAGGAATGGAAGAGAAATTCAGACTGGAAGCAAGATGAACAAGGGTTATGTAAGGACAAGTAAGCATAAAAATGGAATGTAACAGATAAAATAAGAAGCGGAAATACACTAAAAAGGAGAGGAAAGGAGAAAAAAGAGATTTAAAAAGGCAGAGGGCAATACACATAGATGAAACTTTACACTAAAAAAGAAAAGGAAATAGGAGATGACATATTTCCTGTCATTTTCCATCTTTTTCATACTCTTTCTTTTGTTGTACTAGTCAAACGTTTTGCCAAACTTCTAATTTCTGAAAACATTGCCTTCCAGTTGCAGCTAATTCAGGTTTTCAATTTTTTTTACATTTGGTTTAACTGTCCACTTTAAATTCATAAGAAGAAAATTGCACCATCAATCATGCAGAAAATGTTCTACTTTGTAAATTTCTCCTTCAGATCATAACACTTTTTTTCTGCAAAATACTTTGGAAATATAAAAAAAAAAAAACCAACCCACAATTTTCTAGCTAGGTAAGAGTTTTATATGTAAATTAGTTCTTAATTTTAATATCTAGTACTTCTCATTAATATTCAATACTTAATCCCTGCATTTTAGTGCTTCAGTAAATTAATTTCAAAGGAACTAAAGTCTCTTAGGATTTGCATTTGGACATCACCCTTTTCTCATTTTATTAGTCTTCACCCCTCACCCACTCTGCCTGCAACTTAAATGTAAACAGATTTAGGCATTTTCTTGTCTTCCATGGATTTCTACCAACACTACAAAAATCTCTTTTTTTATCCTTTTCCTACAGTTAGAATTTAAAAGAACACTTTTGAATTTTTTAGAGATTTGGAAGTTCATGTCTCTTTCTAAGGCACTCCATGCTCATGGCAGTTTCAAACACTCGGTAGCACCCTGCCCGAGGTAGCTCTGAGAGACTATAGTCTTACTTATTAACTGCATGGCAGGCTGAAACTACATTTTAACCAAGGGAGCCTAGGCTCCAGTTATTTATTTATATAACCCCTAATCCTGTTTGGATTGTACCAGGCAAAATTTCTTCATTTATCACAGTATCACCAAGGTTGGAAGAGACCTCACAGATCATCAAGTCCAACCCTTTACCACAGAGCTCAAGGCTAGACCATGGCACCAAGTGCCACGTCCAACCTTGCCTTGAACAGCCCCAGGGACGGCGACTCCACCACCTCCCCAGGCAGCCCATTCCAGTGTCCAATGACTCTCTCAGTGAAGAACTTTCTCCTCACCTCGAGCCTACATTTAACTTGTGACAATGAGTTCCACAAGCTAATTTTATACTATACAAATAACTCACTTCTGTCAGGCTTATTTTTATAGTTTTGTTTTTCTTTTTTGTCACTGAATATATTCTTTTTCTTGTTCTATAACAATGTCATGTTCTGCACAGCAATACTAATCTGTACTGTTATATAAATCCAGGAATTTGTGGCCTCTAATTGGAATATTTAAATAACTATGGACAGCTTCATACATAAGTGCTTCACCATTTTGAATATGTTTTCCGTTAAGCTTCTGGAAGTGTTGTTTGTGGAAGTACTTTTATCTGTGTTTTTAAAAGAAGCAAGACACCAAGTTTATGTCAACCAACACCATGTCAACCCAGGTTAGGAAACTGAACATATTTGCAGTGCAGTCACATAGACCAAAACCAATTTGTACTCATATTTTTAAACAGGAGTCCCACAAAAGCTGATTTTTATAAATGACTGTACTTGCTGCCAAAAGCAAATTCCAGAGCTGTTTAGGAAGATTCTGGGTAGCACAGACCAAAAAGCATGACAGGGAATACTCAGACACTGCAAGTGATATATTTTTGGTCCTGACTTTGTTTAGAGTTGCTTACACAACTTTAGCCAAAGAAAGTAGGTTCTGCTCTTCACCTTGGACAGAAGTATGACATTTTATGCAAGACTTCCAATGCAAGAAAGCTAACTTGGAAGAAAGAAATTATGAAAGGCAGTATGTTGCTGTTAAGAAAAAAAATATGGTTTTCTTTTGAGACAAGAGGCCTGAGCCCTGCAAGAAACACCAAAGGGCAGCTGGGTCTAATTGCTAAAATGGGTGCAAGCAAGAGAATTCGCTGGGAGATGAGGAGAAAAGTAAGGTATTAATTCCTTCTGCCTGGTTTAAGAGCATCCCAGCATAAGAAGGAAGAGCTGTTGAAGTGAGAACAGTTACCTCCTTCAGAAGGAGCTTAAGTGCTTTGTCTGGAGCCACATCAACTTCTTTGCTTTTGCTGAGGTTAACACAGCAAAGATGAGTTTTTACATGCCTTTTTTTTTTTTTCTGGAAAGATACATGTTTGAATTATAAACAGTAAAAGATGTAGAATTTGGTGAGCTGGCTAGTAGAAGGAAAGAAAAGTCTATATCACAAGGGCTTTAACTCAGATTACATTATCTCAAATAAAAGAAAATTCTATTTCCTTAAAAGTAAAGACAAAACCTAGCTTAGGTGAATCAGTAGCTAGACTGAAATCTGGACCTGGGACCTTAGCAACTAGGTTATTGACATTGTGTCAATGCATATGCATTCCTCAAATAAATTATTCTAATCATTTGCTGCCTGAAGAGGAAGAGGTTTATTTCTTGCCTCTGAGTGTATTTTGATACAGCTAATACTCAGGATACATTAAAACTGAACCGTCTTTCATGTTATTCCTTTATCATAAAAGTCAAATAATACTTTTGTAGGTTAAATATTTACCTTATAAATGACAGGAACAATAGAGAGGATCTAACAGGCACCACAAATGGAAAATAATTACAGTAAGACCTGTAGCAGACCCAAGAAAACCAGATTTAATTTAGAGAGAACACTGAGAATGCTTCTGCAGACAAGCTTTTTAGCTGTCAGCAACCAGCGATGTCATGATCATAGGACTATTCTAAGCAGAAAAGTAACCTCAAAGATACTTAGTCAGTGGAAGATCACCTAGCCTCAGTCATTTTTAGGTCATAATTTTCAGTAAAACAAACTAAAAATTCAAGGAGTTGATCCAACTAGTGGATATTTGTATCTTGTTTAAAATAACCCAGGTCCCATCAAATGTGGTACATTGAGAGCATGGAACCTAGACCAAGATTATCTACACAGCTCCAGCAAAAAATAAGATGCTTCTCTTTTGCAGAGGAGCAAAGAGCAATAGGATAGCTACAGATTTCACATAAAAGCTATATGTTGTTAAAACGTCTGTTATATATACAGCCCATATCATTTGCAGTCTCCAACTGACTTCTATTCTGAAGCTAGCAATTAAAGAAGTAAGCCAAAGTAACTTGTCTAGAGCATAATTTCCATAAACCAATCAATGACACAGACAGTTCTCCTCTGTACATGGGTGCTATATAGTCACACAAAGTCACAAAGGACAATACATTACTTTTTCTTAAGGTCAATTGATTCAAGGTATATTTCATTTGAGCTTTCAAAACTAACATGGTTGTATACCCTACACTGTACAAGTGGGACTTGGCAATATGCTACCTTGCCATCTGGTTTTGTTTATCATGGATTTTAACTATTAAACATTTATTAAAGACCTTACTGGTTAAGCCACTCCTGAATAATTGTGGTTATTACTTATTAATCATAATAATTAGTTAGGGCCTCCTTCTGGCATATTACTCACACTGAGTAATGATTTATTTCATGATCTACCCCAGTAAAATAAACCACAAACCTGGCTAATACTCATCACAAATTTGGGAAGCAAGTCTGGTTTTCCTGAGGCATTTTTGCAGTGTGTGTTAAGTTAAATCATCACCAGCATGTACATGTACGTGTGTGTGTTTCAGTCACCTGAAGAGTTGTGTGAGATTTTGCTTAGTACTTTCAGTGTATGTAGCAAAATTTTCTGAAGAGGTAAATGGATATGAAGGGCAGGTCGGGGTCTGTCACTGCTATGGATTTATCTGTGTTGTTAACTCAAATTCCAAAAAACAGGTCATATTCTGTTCCTTAAGATTCCTTGATTATTTTCTAAAGATGACTAAAATTCCCATTACTTTTTTCACACAGGAGGGTACCATTCTGTATAATTTAAACATCTGAACATAGCATGGCCCACTTGATGATTTCATCCCAAGATGCAGAGCACAACCTTACATTAAGATACATCTTAACTAACTTTAAAAGTGTTATTGGGTCCCTCAATAAGGAAACCAAGTACTGTTACCCAGAACCTGCACCAAACAGTTTGACTTTATGTAATCAGAAGCTACCTAGCCATCAAATGTGTTTTTTCACAGTACATGAGCCAGTGAAAGACAGCAATGTATGTATTCAGGAGGAAGGGAGCCTGACATTGCACAGATAATCAAGGAAGGGATTATTTTGAGCAAACAGCATGTAACACAATTAAGAGCCCTTGAGAAACAAGCCATCAGGTCTCTGCTTGCCGTTCGTGAAGGAGGAAGACATGCTGCAGTCCTAATGAGTCTGATCCAGACAAGAGATTAAATAACCCATTTTCTTACCTCAGGCTGGGAAAACTCTAAAGGCCAGAACATTTCAATGTGTTTACAACATACTGGATTTGTGTTGTCATATAAAGATGAGAACCTGGGGCATTTAGAAAAAAAAAATGTGAAAGTTTAGTTTTTGGGGTTTTTTTTAGTTCTTAATGATAAAAATGATGCTAAAGGTCTTTTTTATAGTGATTATCCTCTCAATAGAAATTGTAAAGTCCACCAAGAAAACATTTTAAAGAGATAAATAGGTAATTGAGCTAGAATAATTTGATTTATGCATATTATTAATATGTATGTAGCCAGAAACTTAGTGAGAGATGTGAACACAAAAATTATGCTTGGAGAGGTTTCTCAGTACGCTGCAGCAAGTGCAGTAGGTTTGTCTACCTTTTGCTCTATGCAGAAGAACTCTGACCCTTGATCAGAGGGATTCTTAGATGGAAATGAATTTAGCAGAAGCATTCCGGAATTAGAACAAGTAGATTCTGAGAATAATAGCTTGCCCTTTAAAATGTCCTTTTGTTTCCAGAGGTAAAATTAGTTTTCCATTTTTTCCTACTTCACCTGGTCATTATTCAAAACCATTGTAAGTGCTGTATTAAGATTAGACTTTTCCTGTTGTGATTAACACAGATGGTAAAAGCAAAAACAGAGTACTCAAGGGCTGAAAGCACAATTTCAATATATTTTAATTCATTTTTTACAAAGAAATCTTAATCACAAGAAATTTTGCCTCAACAGAGCAGAATACTCCAGCACTCAAATGACAAGAAATTATAACAGCAGATTAAAAAGCATAGTATAAAAACATTACAGCTCAACAGAATGAAAGCAATCTCTGACTGATGCAGCTCTGTGATACACATTCCTTTAACAAGTTTGTTCTTCTCATTAAGCCACCTACTCATGTAAATATCATCAGCCCTTTATGAGAAACTAAAGAGGATTTTTAGAAGGAAAAATGCTGCAGTAACATTATGTACAGCTTAATATTGCTTTTTTTCCAAGCTTCACCTAAGCATTCTTTCCTTTGAGTCTTTTCTTTTAGTTTCTACCAGCTCTAACAAAGAACCATTCAGATACAAGACAGCTAATAAGAAATTCAACTTTGAAATTCCGTTGTAGCCCCTAAAATGGTATCTCATACTTTAATGACTACATGCAAGTTTAGTAGCTGCTGAGCAAGATTTATTCAGTTCCATCTCCTCAATAATCTCTCAAGCTTGGCCAATCCAGTATAACTTTCAGTCAAGCATGCTGGCTAGCAGTATGGCAATGCAGTTGGGTTTCACTAAATCACATTTGGTTTTGTTGAAAACAGCGTAAGAATCTGAGCTGATTCCAGTTCATGGAACTTTCAGCAAGCCACAGGGTTGAGGCTGTTTCTTTAGCTTTTAATGCTCAGTGTTTCAATTTTACAGAGCATGCAAGTGAAGTGTCTCATTGCTAAGGGTAACAGTCTGAATTAGATAGTCTTGGTCTCTCATCCTGATCAGTCATAGGATCACAACATAACTTTGAGCAAGACTCTCTGAACCAGGCTGATCTTGTTTAACTTCAGATGATGTGAAGTACACAATCTACATCAAGCATGAAGGTTCCCTCTCAACAGTGCAGAGGTTAAAAAAAAAAGTGCATCTCCAGAGGGAGATTTGTTTAATCCTAAAAGATTTCTGAGAGGTGGCAGTGGTATCTGTAGTTGTACTAACAGAACCTAGGAGTTTAGGATTTTAGTGAGCTTTGGGTAGCTAGCATAAGACAAAATGGTTTTATCCATGCTAAGTCATCATACCATTAATCAACGTAGACACTGCTAGTGGAGAAAGCTGTCTGGACTGTGCAAGCTAACAGAGAAGAAATCATAGGCCTGGTGGCACAGACCAGTTTAGTTCAGCACCTGAGAGAGGATTCTCCTCTGATAACTTGCACAGTCTAGGCTGCTTTCTTCAGTAGCAGCCTTCCTTCACCTCAACTCATCTTTAAACATAACCCATAGGTGTTGTTTTGAGCTTTAGCTCTGTCAGTGACAGCAGTTCAGAAGGCAGAGAACTAAAACAATGTAGGGACCTAAAGCAATTTATGAACCTGTCTCTTAATTCTCCATCTCATGAAAGGAGAGCAGAGCACCCTATTTGTAGTGCATGCTTCAAACACTAAAATACAAAGAATTTAAAGATTAGGAGAAGCAGATAGTAGTAATAATGCTAAAATATATTTAGCTTTTATTGAAACATTTTTACATAGAGATGCTTCAAGAAAACAATATTTTTGTCCCAGTCCTATGAATGCTTGTCTATGTCTAAAATAGAGATTATAAAAGTAGTCTTTATTCTGACAAGGTGCTTTTTCACATATATATTTATATCATTTGCTACAGATGTTTATTGTAGCCATCCTTTTTCTTTTCTCCTGAAGTCTTTTTTACGTTATCTAGAGCCTGCTCTGAAAACTCGTGACCATTTAATTGGTACAGAAGAGCCAAAAAGCATTACTACCACAAGCTTTGTGTTTGTAGCTAAAATTTGAAACTATGGGGTGGTTTTGTGCCCTATTACATATGAAATTGCTGAAATCAATTAAAGACTATCGTAGTGCACATACAGCAGGGGGCAGAGTGAAGGGCGCTTCTAACTGACATTTCCTGGCTTTGAGTGAACAATGCAACAGCAGCACCACTCAACACTGAACATGACAGGGTTTGCATTTAATAGAGTACTTATAATTCAAGTCAGCAGTAGCATCTTCCTAATTTTCTTATTGTCAGTTGTCATCAGATGTTAAGCTAAAGATGGAATGATGTGGAACAGAAATGTGCTGCTGCAGTAAGGAGGAACATAAATTGCCCTTTGCCATAACTCAGTACCTCAGCGGCCAAGCGTAAAGTATTGACTGCAATACTCTATCCATGCCTGTCTCCCTAAAGTAAGGACTGTAAAACTAAATGAGGATTCCCCAAAACAATGCTTCTTTTTCATAAACAGAGAAAAGAACATCAAGAATATGGAGATAATTTCAGTCTGTTCTTGAAGTGCCATTTGCTATCTTGCTTCCAACTTAATACTATGATTATCAGTCAAACCATCCCAGCTAACAGAGGATCAATAAGCTAAAACGACTGCAGATGTCAGGGCTAATAATTTTAAATCTACACTTCTAAAGAGGCTTTGGAAAGCTTCGTGTTCAAATCAATTCAGTTTGGGGCAATTATTTTTAAAATTGTGAGCCTGTTTAGAGAAAAAATCAAGTCAGTTTACCTTCCTTTGGTGAGCATTTGTATTTCTGGAAATTTAATGTGAATTATTTAGGAGAGGAAATAGGAAGCTGATTCAGAAGGAATTGCAGAAAGAAAAGGAGCAATTCTTTAAAGTATTATAAAAAAAAAAAAAAAGTGCCTGCAACTTTTAAAATAGCATTTTTAAATTAGTATTTCTTCTAATACAAATCTCTTTCTAAAATGGCTGCCTTAAGCATCCACAGCATAAAAGAACTGCTTTTTAGAAGAGAAGCTGAACTGTGACCTGAAAGTCCCCATTGTATCCTCTCTGTATAGCTGATTAAAGCAAAACCTTACTTTGGAATGCGTTTTATTTGAGGACCAGTGGTGTACTACTCATAGCCCTTTACAAATATTAATACATGCTCATCCACTTCTCTCTTGGATAATGGAAGATTGAATCCAAACAATTAAAACTGTTTTCTATAGATGTAATAAGTTCATTTTAATATCACTTTTTTTTCTGTTTCCTCAACTGTTTCTAATCTTTTGTTAATGAAAACTAAATGTTCTTGACATGACATTTCCCCTGATGTATACCTGTTTGTTAGAGGCACCCTGTCAATTATTTACTTGACATAAGTCTTACTCTACTTAATACGAAAGAACATCTCTCCTGTCTACTGTCATGTTACATCGGGTATCATGTGTGAGAACTGGGAGTGATTTCCTCAGTTTCAAAAATATTTTTGTCATGTTTCATTCAGCTTTTGAAAAGCATTATAAATTCTATAGGAACTGCTAGGAAAATAAGAAACTCACAGCCACAGCCCATTTAGAAGTAAATCTGCTCCAGCATGGCCTTACCATGGCTGCAGCCTCTCCAGGGCTGTACCTGCTCTACCCTGGTCTTATGCATGGCCACTAATGCTTCAGAGCATGTCTTCCAGCATGCACAGCTACTAATGCTTCTGGGTATTCTCACTGAAGTGTGAACTTATTCCACAGCCACAGACACTTTTGGCTGTCCTGTTCCTGCATAGACTCATCCACAGGTCACAATCCCTTCAATCCGAGCTCACAGTGGAGTTCGAGCCTACCCAGTGCAGCAGCACATGAACAATGTGACATCTTGGCCATCTGCCAGCCCAAGTGCACTGCAATTGCTGTTACCAAAATGTTCCTTGGCACAGCACAGCAAGATGATCAGCAGCACAGCAAGTAGCGGAACACAGCCGGTAATGAGCACTAGACTGATACACAGTAAGGCAAGTAAGCCCCGCGTCAAGCATAGGACCCTGTCAATTAATAGGTGTAGAGCAATAACAGCTATCAATTCAATCTAGCACATCCTACTCAAACCTGTCATTGTCTTGAACCCTTGAAGCCCCATATTGGGCACCAGAAAAGGACTACATGGTTTAAGCCCAGCCAGGAGCTAAGTGCCACACCACTGCTCACTCATCATCCCCACAATGAGATGAGGGAGAGAATCAGACAGGTAAAAGTGAGAAACCTGTGGGTTGACAAAAAACCAGTTTAATAGCTAAAGCAAAAGCTGAATGTGCAAACAAAGCAAAACATGAAATTTATTCACCACTTCCCATCAGTAAGCAAGTGTTCAGCCATCTCCAGAAAAGCTCCATCATGTGTAATAGTCACTTGGGAAGACAAACACCATCACTCAGAACACCCTTTTCCTCCCTTTGCCCACTGGCTTCTTATTGCTAAGCATGACATCATATGGTTTAGAATATCCCTTTGGTCAGTTGGGATCATCTGTCCAAGCTGTGTCGCTTCCCAGCTTCTTGAGCATCTGCTCACAGGTTGAGTAAGGAGTAGAAGAGACTCTGATTGTGTCTTAAGTGCTGCTCATTGGTCACTGAAACATCCCTGTGTTACCAACACCATTTCCAACACAAACCCAAAGCATAGCCCCATACCAACCACCATGAAGAAAATTAACTCTGTCTCAGTCAAAAACAGCACAATAGATTTCAGAGAAAAGGTCAGGATCACCTTACACTTAAAAGCCTGCACTACAAATGAGGATACAATGATGAAAATTAAAACTGTAAGAATTTTTCTCTCCATGCAATTTCATGGAAAACAAATACAGCATCAGGAGGCGGAACAAAAACTTCTTGGTCCCAAAGTCTGTTATTTTATTTTAATAACTTTTTCCTGACAGTTTTGTATAGAAATGTGAAATATATTGAGATTCTGTATGCTAAAATCCATAAAAGAGATCTTCAAGCAAAAAAGGTCTTTGCATTAAAACCAAGCAACACTACTTTTCTTCTTTCTCAGCAAAGGGAAGCTGTATTTCAAGGGAGGTTTGACAGGACATAGCTTATTCCTTTATCTGGCAAGTTCAGAAGACAATTATTTACTCATCTGCTTTGTTTAGTATATGGGTGTGTGCCTGTGGATTTGTGGGTTTTATCGGAAGACAAACATTCTACACATCATTCTCTTACATCCTATATGGACCACATACTGAAAACCTGGTTTCAGATAGTTCACTAATGAGAAGTGATATGCTATGAAGTTCAATGTGCAGCATTGGCTACTTTTCCTGAATCTTTTAGCTGGAGGAGAAAGACAGACAGACAGGCAGACAGAAAAACAGACAGGCAGACAGAAAAACAGACAGGCAGACAGAAAAACAGACAGACAGACAGAAAAACAGACAGACAGACAGAAAAACAGACAGACAGACAGAAAAACAGACAGACAGAAAAACAGACAGAAAAGAACAAAGAGAATAGCACTCATAGAAAGAAAAGAACAAAGAGAATAGCACTCATAGAAGAACAAATGCAGCTTGGGCTGCATTTTATCAACATATTCCAGCACATGGAAAGTGATATAGCTATTTATAGCAAGCAGTCCTTTTGTTTTTCACTACATTTTAAGCCTAATGATTATAGTACATAATCAAGTGTTGAACTCTTACAAAGCATGAGTCTAAACCATAGAAATAAAATACTCTGCTAGCTTACAGTTCTTCTTACAGCATGCCTTGGTCAGATGATCATTTTTAGGCCTTTCCCAAAATTGCAGGATGAGTATCAAGCCCTGCCATTCCATCGGGTTTGCCTTCACTATTGGCTCCCATGGGGGAGCTGGAAAAGCTAAGAGGCAGCGCCATCGCCCTTGAGTACTCCCTTAGTGCTGCCTGCTGCAGTGTATGTGGGAGAGCCCTCTACAACTCTGGCCAGTTCTCCAGTCATTCAAGGAACATAATTAGAACAGAGAAGAGGGTGGGGCAGATGTAATGAGGAATCTCTTTCCAGCTCACACGTATACATCTGCATACCCTCCCAATATACTGAGTTCCACCCTTTCTCCTTCTGCAGTACTGCTGCTCAGTTCTACGTTGCAGGGGAGGAATATTGAAATCAGAAAAGACTCAGATATCAGTTTGTACAGCAATGTCTCCCTAATATTCAGTCATCAAAGAAGAGAAGACTGTAGGATACATGGTTTGTTCCAATCCACACTAGCATTTCAAAGGGCAAATCACAGCCAGTCAGTTATGGCAGAAACTCTTCAGGCAGCTCCAGAAGCAAAGGAAAAGGGACACCCAAGTAAATGTTTAACTTTTTGTCTAGCTTTGTGGTCCATTTGGATACCTGAAAAGAGTTCTAGAATCCAAGATTTCTTCAAACCAGAGGCATTTTTCCACTGAAAAATACAATCAAATAAAATTGTAAATGGAGCCAAAAATCACTGATGTTTATTCAGAAAGGCTTATGGAATAGCTTCAATATCTTTTTCAACCTTAAAGACTCCCTGCATTTTTCCCTCAGAAACATTAGTAAGACAAGAAAAAACAATGATTTTTATAGACAAGAGCCAGAATATTCTTGGCAATTACAGTAGAGGCAGCCAAACTTATTTGAAGTGCACAACGTAACTGCCTGAGTTCATTGATGGTAAATAAGACATACTATTTTGTCTTTAATATATAACCAGTTTATATTAAGGCTGTTGGTAGGGAGAAAACTCAGTCTTTTTGTAGTGTCATACATTGAATGTGTTTGTCAAAATACCCAATCTCGCAGTGCCCAGCCCAGATTCTGGCAGGCTTCTTAAAGGTCGGTGCAGTGATTTTTAAAACAATCACAATTATACTATTGGCATCATCAAACTGACAATCAGGTGCTCTGTCTCAGCACTCAGTAACTCAGACCATGCAAGGAAATAAGAGAGAAGAACTGCACATGCCTGAAAAGACTAGTGACTGGGGGAGCCAAGTCTGAAATCTGGTCCTACAATCCAGGAGGCTTCTTCAGCAGTAACCACACCTCCCTCTGCCAAATCTGAGTGGCAGTCCGTCTGAATGTAGTAACAGCCTACAACAGGCTATGGCTATCAACAGCATGCCTCAAATCAGGATTTCAAAGCTCTTTACAAAGGATTAACATTATCTGCATTCCACACACAGGAAACAAAAACATTTAGGAAAGATAGTCTCAAAGGATGAGAAAAGGAGAAGAAACATCACCTCCTTAGTTATCACCTAACACGTTTTCTGCTGTGCTAGCAGCTTGAAAGCCACTGCAGCCCAGCCTCCCCCCCGCCCCCCCCCAACAAAAAAGAGAGAAAAAAGTTCTATATACACATACACACACCAGTGATCGAGTATTTTTAGCAAACAGGCAGTTTCCAGCATATTCCAGTGCTGCAGGTAGATGAAAACATACAACTTCTTACAATCAGCTCAAAGAGAATGGACCAGCTCTTCAATGAGTGCTAACAGATCTGCTACATTTAATCTATTTGCACTAATCCACACCAGTGAATTCATCCATTTACGAAAGCTTAGCTGATGAAAAGTTATGAAAGTTTATATATAGTTTCTGTACAAAAGATAAAAAGTATTGCCCCAAATCTACCTTTTCTAAAGATTATGTTTTCTTCAAATGTATTTACTAAAATTAGAAAATCGCCTTTACAGTAAAAGAACCACCTACAGTAAGCATTAGCTTTGGAGAGTGCCCCATGTAGCAACTTGAAGAAAACAAATGCCTTTTCAGAGGTTAACTACAGGTCTAACTTGAGGAAGAAAGCTAATAGAGAACATGACTTTCTCTTGAAAAACTTCTTGACAACACAATTTTTTTTTTGTGCTGGCTAGGTAATAGGTGACCTCATGAATCTTTTCCAGCTCTAGCATCTGTGCTTTTGAGCATTTCCAAGTTAACCAGTTCTTCAAACAGTCCACAGGAAGCTAAGTATTTCCTTATTTTGGGTTGTTGTGGTTGTTTTAGGGTGGGGTGAACAAGTTGTCTCATTTCTCACTAATGTTTCTGATTTTCCATCTACCTTTTGTTTTGGTTTTTGAGTGTTTGTTTTGGGCTGTGGGGTTTTTTTGTATGCAGAGAAACATTCCATAGCCTATTGACAAAATTAAGACAAAGCTAAGGTGGGTTACACATTTTCTGCACATCCTTTTTGCATCAAAACATGAGAACAGTAATGCTTTTTGTTTCACTGCTTTTCCTCTTTCTGTTTTGCCTGCAATAAGCAAGTATGTTTGTGACATTATAGCTACCATAATGGAGTATGACAGCACAGAGGCGGGAATGTCATTGTATTGCCATGGCAATAGACAAACAGTGTTTATCACTAGTAGTTTTAGGCTTTCACTCAAGCACTGGAAGCACTTCTTAGTTTTTTCTTCTTATGCAAACATATTTTAGTGATTTTTGGCTAGCTTCAACCTCGCTGGCTCAATAAGGCGCAAATTAAACAGCAGTTTGTAGGTCAGGAACATCTCCTGCTCCACTGAGACATAAATCACCTTGTGATGACAGATTGCATTTCCACTACCACCCCCTCCCTCATGGCAGGGGATGTTACCTTTATAAGTTCCAAGGACTGTACAACTGCATGTTCATGGTCTCCCACCTCCTGAGTCATTCAGGTTTATGAAAGCTTAAAGCAGACATGAATGTAGTCCCTTTACTTAGCACGTCTGACAGCAGCACTGTCACTTAGTGCTGCAACTTTTACTAAAGTAGTAGCTTGGCTATGTTGTAATTGACATACTGTCCACATAAGGATAGATGCTTATTTAACATACTGGCATCTTAAATAATCACTTCAACTTCTGAATTGCCTATAAGTATTGATCCCACTTAAATGATTTCCTTAAGTGAAATGTAAATTATCCTGTAATTACAGTTGTCAAGATTTATCATAGGAATCAGCATAGATGGAAGAGCCTTGGGAAAAAGTAGTGATCTCAGTGTAAGGTAGTCAAATCAATTAGCAGGCCAAATAGTGTTTGTGATTCAACTAAGATTCTGTAGCTAATATTCTATTAAGATTAATTTCTCTTTTATAAATGTTCCTGTTTTATTTTCAAAGTCAGTAAGATTCATTATTAGGCTTTTAACACCTATGAAGTTAGCTCTAGTTTTAAATGTTAGCTAGAATAAATTGCTATTTTCAGTATCTGCTGTGGTCTGAAAAAAAAAATATCATGTAGACAAGAAAGACCTTGAAGCCACATATACTCTTTTTTTTGTTACCCATGTTCATTTATCTCTTAAGGTAAATTTTTGCCCCCATCACTCCTCATAGCATCTTGCAAAGTTTGAGCTCATTGTACAGATATTCATCTGACCCTTGAAGGACTGCGAAGGAGTAACAGCAGATCCTTCTTTCTCTCTCTCTTCAGAACTCCCAGGTCTGAGAATTATGCCCATTTTGCTTATTAAGATAAAAGGATTTTTTTTCTTAGCTAGAGAGAGCTCACCAAGTCCATAGACACCTAGCACTAGTGACATTCTTGTTGTAGTAGGCCTGACAGGCCAAAAATGGTCTTATTCATGCCCTGGCTTGCCCAGGCATGTTTTCCTGCACCTCCTCCTTCTGTGCTAGGGGCAGGGCAGTCACAAGAAGGAGAACAAAAGTTCTGGTTTCACCTAATATGGTCAAGCTTCATAAAGTGCCGTTCTGTGTCCAAATACCCATTAATCTTGGCTCACATTGATAAAAGAAGTACACAGGTAAACGCAGTGTGCTCTGCCATGCTCTGATGTTCTCTTCATGCCTGCTGCTGCTGCCTCATTTGCATCCTGAATTTGCCTAGACACTCCACACCCTGAAGAGCTTACCAGGAACAGGCTCTAAATGCCTGCATAGCCAGTTTGACATTGTGCCAAGGCTGCACATTGCAGTGCATCCTGCCTGCCCCTCTTCAAGGCTTCTGCTGAATCAGAAATCAAGTGGAACCAGGTCAGAGACTATGCTATTGACTCCCAGCTTCCTGAGAAAGAGCCTGGGAAACTCCGACGGCAATCCTTCCACATGCTTTGGATACTGTCTGATACTTCTTTCTAAGTAAACACTTAAAAGCCTCTTTGAATTCATTAATTGCCTTCTGCCATAAGCAGAAAGGAGCTTCCTGTGTCCTCTAGTGGATAAGCAGTACAATTAACCTCAAGAATCCTCTTTTCCAGTATAATGTCTGCATTTGTCACTTATATAAGATAAAAGTGTTCCAGTTTTGCCTATTCCCTGCGTGCATAAATTTCCAAACTGTGCATTTTGAACCTTGTGAATAAGTTTTCTGGTAAGTTTTAAAGTTAGTAAACAGTTTTCACAGTTATTATCAATCTTCACCTGGATATCAAAATTAATACAGAATATTAATTTTGCACAATCTTTCACAATTCTGCATATCATCATTGGTGGAAGTGTCAGGAAAAAAATATTAAAGGGGACTGGCAATTGGGAGGGTGCCACAAAGCTTAGAGTTTATTAGTTCTCAGCAGCTTATTTTCTCCAGGGCCAGAAGAATGAAAAGCCTCTGTAATTACAAACTTCAAATGTTTACATCATTCACAGAATAGCAAATTCCCTTTAAATGCTAATAGCACTTCAGATATATTATGTAGAGGGAGTAAAACAGAGGGAATAAAATCACTGGGGCAGTACAAGGACAATTTAGCTAAAAACTAGAAATTCTCGAAAAGATGAAAATAAACCAACATGTTGAGGTACCAAGCTCATTTGAAAAATTATGCCATAGCAGCACAGATTTCTGTAGAGCAGATCATAATCCATTTATGTATAACCAAGTGTTTTGGTCCATACAACAACTATGGAAGCTCAGCAGGGAAACTTTCACATTTGCAGTGAATTTACCTCCCTTGAAAATCCCCTCCACACACACAACTTGGTCATACGGCTGCCATTTGCTTTCTTCTTCTTGTCAATTGCTCAGTAGTCAAAATCTCAGCTATGAACTAATAATGTATCTTGAGAGCCTTAGCAAACAAAACAATGTGTAACTACTTAAAATGTTCAGTCTCAGGAAGGTACCCTGCACTTAGGAAAGTATAGTGTGCTTTACACAACAAAACAGTAGTGAAGCAACTCCGAGCTGAGCTTAGGATTTAACATCAGCCGCCAAAAGCAGGTTATAAAGGTAGATATGCTTGTCACCAGTGCTGGAAATTTTACTGTCATATTTATTAACCATTGTGTTCATCAGAGAAGTTACTTAACACATGGTACCCAGGAAAAGACTTCCCAAAGATGAAAGTGAAATCCCAGGGGGATTAACATAATCACTTCCAAGCCCCCTTCGCTGAAAGGGTTGGTCTGAGGATTCATTGATGTCTTTTACGTATTCATTAGTACTTGAGGCTGTCAGTTTCACGTCCTAACAAAAATGACCAGTACAGCCTTTTTGCCACAGTGACCAAAAGTAAAGTGCATTAGGAGAGTGATTGTGGCAGGTAATGAAGTGTTTGACCTTATACCTTTGTTCTGCTTCTGAAATGGCTCTGTTTTCTCCTGGCATCCAGTCATTGCCAGGGCCACCAGGGCAAGTTTTAGGCTGTTTCCTATATTCCAGCAGGGCTTTTTCCGCACACAGATGCCCATACACGTATATATACACATACGTATCTGAAGAAAAGGATGATGTGAGAAAGTTCCAGACAGTAGTAGAAAAAATGCATGACAGATTTTGAGAGGAAGCAGGAATAAATGAAGCTGACATACTAGGAATATAGTAAAACTCAGCAGAGCAATAGAAAGGCATTTTTTTGTAGGAAGGCAGGAAACTACATCTTGAGTACACATGCATTTTTTCACTTAAAAGAGCCACGTGCTCATCATCTTTTTTCACTGTTAACAATTAGTGACATAGGGTAGGGTAGCATGAGCTAACTAAGGGGAGGGGTAACCTTACTGCTCTCTACCTCATGGGTGATCGTAAGGAAGACAGAGCCAAACTCTCCTTGGGGAGGTACAGTGAAAGAGTGTGAAGCAATGGACACAAGTCACAAGAAGGACAAATCTAGGAGAGAAAAAAAAAAAAACAAAACAACACTATCTGCCAATAAATAAAATTGCATTCTGGAGTAGATTGTCCAGAGAAGTGATCTCTGTCCTTGGAAATACAGAAATATCTCTTAAATACAGCTCTAGACAGCCCAGTGAACTACAAAGGGCTTCTTTGAGCATGGGATTGGTCTACATGACTTCAGTGGTCGTATTATGCAATGTTGTGACAGCTATGCATCCAGAAAGGTATAGAGTCATTTGCATAGAACAAGCCACAGAAGAATATGTGATATTAAATTGAGTTTAAAAGACACTAAAAAAGAAGTTACCTTTGCTCATATTTCTTTAAGTGTTTAAAAAATAAAGGGGATTCTGAAATTCAGATTTGCAGACAAATCATATTGCTAATGAGGAATACGTAAGGTAAGAAAACACTTCAAACTGATAATGTCTGATTTCTCTGGAACATAAAGTACAAGCAGAATTCCCAGCTGGTTAAGGTAGCAAATAATTAGAAACACTAATTATATATTAGCTCAGTTAAAGTAATTCATGTGGGACTGCATCACAAGAATAAATGTTGGTGTATGGAATGGTGGAAGAACTAGTAAACATGTAATCACTGTAAACCCATCTCTGTCATAAGTAGCCTGGATTTGTAAACGCTACAGTAAAAACGCAACTTTATCTAAAGATTAGCCCCATTCTACATACGTATATCCTAGCATTTGTTTTCAACAGCAATTAAACTGATGGAAAACTCAGCAGGAAAATAGTGTAAACATTAACTGCAAACAGAAGGCAGGCCCTAGGAACTTCCTGGAAAAGTGGAGTAATGACGGGGGACAAAAACTAGTTTAATTATATAAGAAAACAAATCAAGTAAATGGAATCAAGTTGTTTAATTATACTCGGATATTAAAACACAAGATAAACAGATTAACTACTCCTAATCTTTACTTGTTATAGATTCAACAGCTCTAGTAAAGTCAAGGATGGGTCATGGCTACACGGATCATAGCTAGGGACCCAGACTTCAAGATGTTTATTTTGGAAGAATGCTAAGGTTCATACTCCACTTTTTATATTGAATAGCTTTTTTGCTCTTTAGAGTCCTCATAATTCCAACGAATTACTTGCAAAACAAAATAATATTCAAAGAGCTGAACATCAAGTATTAGAAGAAATTAGCCAAAGTGAGGAAACCTGAAAAAAGGAACTTTCGTGCTCTCAAAGCTGCTGGTCCTCTATATCCCCAAGGTATAAAGAATGGGCTATATATAACATATATCATTCAAAAGCTATCTGGACATTTCTTTCACCTAGAAAGACAAACAAGTGTTCCTGCAACTTTGATAAATGCCCTATTTTAGTGAATTAAATCAGAGCATATGGTCATAAACAGGTACTTTTAGGATAGGCAAGATGCATTACTATGAAAAATTGCTTGTGTACATTGCCGATGTGATTATGCTTAATTTATAGAACTGAGCTCTGAGAGTGGTTTTAGTCATTTATTTCAGGCTGTATTTATATAAAACACAAGTGATTGCATCAGGATCTGTAGGTTAGCACAGCTACTCATGGTTTCAGCATGAAGCTTGTTCTCTCCTCCATGATTTCTCCTTTGTGACACTGAATAAATAACAGACTTGTAGCTTTTCAGGGCCCCATAAAGAGCTTTTGTGATAACCTTCTGAGTTTGATGGTAGATTCCATGCTTGGTTATGTAATTTGTCTAATTTTTTTTTTAAATATAAATATTTCAAATCCTGATTTTGAAACTTTAGGTAAGGGAGAATACAGAACTTGTTTACTGGATGATTCAACAGCCACTTGCCTTCAGCTTAAGAAAAATAAATCTACATTTAAACAGGAACCGATTTTCAGCCTTTTAATTAAGTCACTGCATTGCTCTAGGCTTCACTTTCCACCTGCTGTATTTTTTTCACTTAGCCCAGACTGAACCAACATGCTGCCTGCAAGCAAAATTTATCCCAAATGATTCTTCTATCTCACATGTGATGACTTTTTTTTCCCCCCAAGAAAACAGCCCTTGCACAGGTCCTTGTGCAGTACCAGTGCAGACCAATCTGCCGCCTTATCCAAGCCAAAGGCAAGGCAGGGCACAGATTTTTGTCCTTCTAGGACTATCTACTGTGTCTCAGAGGTGGCAAAAAGCATCCCAAACCACTTGTCTCCACCTTCCAGAATGACAGCACAGAGGCATGTGCCATACAGAGGAGTGACATGCCATTGCCCTACAGCTCCTGCAGAGATTTAGAAAGATGCATTCCTGCATCAACAATTATCACTTTGTCCAAGCTGGTTTGGAGGTAGGGTAGGCACCACCTCCTGAACAGGCATTGTATACATGAGAGCTGGCGGAGGAGGAAGTCGTGCTTCCTGCACAGGGCCACTGTCAACTGTGCCATGTGGCTAGCACTGCGGCCACCATGGTGATCCAGAGAGAGGGTCCCAGTCTCTCTCTGTTAAAGAAGTCTTCCTTTAACACTGCTGCACGGCCTCTTATTGTCCGTTACAAATAATACAGAAGAGCATCACACAAAGAGAAGATAAAGCACTGGTGCTGACCTGCACCTGGAATCAACAGTTGCACTTCCCACAGCCTGCTGCAATTGAAAGCCCTACTCGATATTTTCTCTGCTAACTTCTAACTTGTGCTTATTTAAGAAAAAACATTTAGATGGCTTAGATGGGTAGGGATCATCCCACTCCTAGCACAATATGTTCAATAGTTCCTTTTCCAGATAGATCTTTTTCCCTGTATTATTCAGGTGAAATTTCAAACATCAGTCTTGACCTGCATACAGCAGATAATGCATGTTGACTCCACTCCATACAAATTGATGATATTTCTTTGGTAAGGTAACATTGTCTGAATATTCGTGCTCTCAGAGGAACTGGATTCTTCCTGTTGATTTCAGCAACCTCGGCTCTCAGCCACTAGCCACTGCTATTACAATCTAGTAACTATGACACTCTGAAGTGAGGGTTCGACCAATTCCAAAAGAATTTTGGCAATGCTCTATTGACTAAAAGAAATTCAGGGAGATATCAGAGATGCCAAAGCATTTTAAATGTTAGTAAATTAGGACTTCAGCACGGCTGCTGCCAATGCAGAATAATGGCGTGTCTTAATAGCTGAAAAATGGTAGGTGGGAGGAGGGAGAGCTTCACAGGTGATAATTAATTTAGTGAACTGTATAACAAACAATACTGTAATTTTGTAATAGATCTGAAATGGAGAAAAAGGTAAAATCTTCTTACTGAGCACTTAAACATAAAGTCCCAATAGCACGAACTGAGTGGACAAGGGCAAATCTCACTGAGCCAGATCTTAATGACACCTTGCAATCTCCTAAACTGAGGTGACAAGCTGTCTGCCCCAGGGAAAAGAGCAAGCCATGAGCTGACGAAACAGGAGATGTACTCAGATATGAGTGCAGCCACCAGATTCTTCTCTCTTCTGCTAAGTATCTCAGCAGTATAACCCTTAGACTTCCATGGGCTGAGAGATACTTCAACTGCTGCATTTAATGCTGCTTTTACCTTTGATCTTCAAGATCTTATAGCAGCTCATAAGGGTATAAGAAGTTATTTAGTTTAGTGAGGAGGTATTTAGGTATTTTGAGACACAGATACAGGCTTTAAAGAATTTTCCAAAAGCTTTACTCAGATAACTGCCATCTCTGCTAACAAGCATGCAACTTATCAGTATCTTGAGACCTACACACATTTCTTTAAATATATGGGCAGTGTGCCTGCTGAGGTCATTCAGCACTACTCATGGTGAGCTACATTTGAGGAATTAAGCCTCTAATGGGCTGTGTTTTTTGCAGCTGCAACAATACTAGGAAAGTGGACATAATACTGAAATAGAGATGCTAATGAACCTCCTGGTGATAAATCTTGTAAAGCCAGCTGGTCAGTTAGTCTCGATCTCTCAAAAATAATACAAATAGGCATATTTTGAAAATAAAGACATATACTCACAATAATAGGCATATTTTGAGAATAAAGACATATACTCACAATAATAGTCTTAGTCCTGCAAACATTCTTTCAGCCTACTATATCACTGGGCTCCAGAACAAATGAGAACCCTGCCTGGGCATAAGTAAGCCTGAATTCTCTTTAGACGATAACCCCAAAACTCCGTTCCTGTCCATTTCCCAGAGGCTGATGCTGCAAATTTCTGTCTCCTAGTGTAAGGAATAGGCTAGTAAATCAAGTTGATAATGAAATAATTCTGGATGTTGGATCCATTAGTTGATAAAGCACCAAGCCCCCATGAAGATTCAGCAGAATTAAAGAATAACCTAATATTGAAAGTTGGGTTTGACCATAGCTGATTACAAAAGCAAACCTTCAAAAGTAAATATCCAAGTAATTTACTTTTAGTCCCTTATAAAAATGATTTGTGATTTTCATTTTTATTTCAAATGCTTAAGAACACTCATTAGGGAAAGAAATATAGCTCAGCAGGATCCTCACACAATATGTTGATTACAGTTCGATGGTATTTATTTGAGACAGAGAAAAAAATGTTGCTGGCATGATGCCAGTATCTTTCACTACTGTCTACAGTCAGCACAGAGTCTGCATAACTGCAGAGGTCAGAAAGGCTAAATTTTGGGTACATTTACTTGGTTCTTTAATTATTGGGAAGAAAACAGTTGGTCTCTAGAGACTGATAACTTTCCTACTGTTAAAGGCCTTTTTATCTCCTAGGGTAATGAGAGCCTTTACTTTTTATATAAGTAATTGTCTGTATGTAATGCTAGGGGTTTTACATATGTCAAATTCTCTATTAATTTTAATTAAAAACAAGTAATTATAATGCCAGTACAGGATTACTGTGCAAAGATGAAAAATTATGAATTATTGATAATTAAATATCACACATGAAGGTACTTGAAAGTATTCATCTTTATAATTAACAATAATCTGAAATGAAAAAGGCAAAGGAAAGCTAAGAGCTATTATTGTAGCAAGATTGTCTTCCTATGAGAATCTCTTTTCTCTTATGAAACTATTCATAGAAAAGCTCATAATTAAATATTGCAATATTTAAATTTTCCAGTGCATGAGCAGTATATGATGAGCTCTACTTTTGGTATCTCCTTACATTCTCCTTACATTCTTTTTCTTCTGACAGATACAATAGATGTCTTGTGGCAAGTTACCGATTTGTTTCAGCATTGTGATTTACAGTTCTTCGTTCTGCTAGGAATGTGGTAATTGAATATTTTGTGCATGGCTAAGCTGCTGTGGTAGTTATCACCTCTTTTTTTTTTTTTTTTTAATAATCTCTGATGTGGAGGGATTTGTGGATTTTTACAGGGAAAATCAATTCAAATATTTGCAAATCAGGTTTGGGTCAAAAGCAACTTTTGAAAATATTTTTGCTTTTAATATTGAAGTTGGAGATTTTGAAACCAAAGGAGTATAAGAGACACTAGATTTCAGAATATATGGTAGAAGTTAAAATGTAATGAATTTTGGTAGAAGGACATGAATTTGATTTTCAGAAATACTGAGTCCCCAGTTCAAGCTAATATGAGCAAATATTATTTTGCTTCTCTAAAACAAAACAAACCCAATTGGTTATGTAGATGTGTATTTTTAAATGAACAAATATGAATAGCTCATAGAAGCCCAAGATTTAAAAAAAGAACATGATAAATTGAACTAATTTCGTTAGCTAATATGCAGTATGGACTCGCGCTGATGCTAACAGCAGAAAAGAGGTTTGAGCTTTAAACAGCACCAGATCTCTTTTTGTTTATTTTAGACCACTGTTGACAGCTGCCATGCCACAAGTCAAATGAGTGAACGTGTGTGCATGCACCTGTGTAAAAATGTACAATAAAAAAGATCTAAGAGTTCTGCACATGCACAAATCTCACTGTCTCAAAGGCAGCATGGCTCCAAACACTTCTACTTTTGAAGCCTCTTAGACTCTTTCCCTTTCTTCATTTCTCATTCTCTCTAGGGTGAAGGACGTTGAGGGCATGTGTACTGCTGACAGTAAAAACCTTGTTTAATGAAAATAAGCTGAGCTAAAGATATTAGAAGGAGGATACCTCGCCACTGAAATGATATGTATTTGCTTTCTGTGCCTTTTAGCACCAAATGGATGAAACACTGGTGCCAGCAACTGGAGTGTAGATAAGGAACAGTTCAAGAGCTTTTCGTGTGGAAAGATTGCATTAGCCTAGGGAACAGATACTGCTGAGCCACAGAGTAAAGAGGAAATATAATTTAAACAAGTGAGAGCAGGTATATATTACCCACTGACCTACTGCCATGGTTCTCACTTCTTAACCCTTAAAAGGGAAACCTGTTTGTTGGAGGACAAAAGAATGGCCATGATGCACAAGAGAATGTGATATATCTCAACCCACAATAAAATTTTATAGAGCATTCTTCACACCAATTAATACATCACATACAAAGTCTGGCATTCTGAATTTTGTTTTCTTCCCTGAAAATAACTTTAAAAATCAAATCCAAGCCCAGATATTTACATGAAAGCATTTTAAATGAATGTTTCACTCAAGGAATCTTCCAAATTTTGTAAGAGTATTACATGACGGCATAAAGGATGACTGCAGACACTCTCTCTTCAGTGTTAGGTTTTATCATCGTTACCAGAGTTTTGTCTTTCACTGCAACGTGTAGAGCTCAAGCTACCTCTAGGGGGACTAGAAAGGGCACATTAATCTCCATGGCCACATCCCACACTGCTGCAGAGATCCCTTCATCACAGACTAGCAACCCACAGAGACCAGGAAATGGATGAGGCCAGTAGGAGATTCCCTAAAAATCTTCCCATGGCAGTTCAGATAACGTCACGATTTCTCCATGTAGAAATTAATTTATATTTATGTATTAATGAGTTGTGGGAACTCTCATAAAGGATCACTCCATGAGCAGATACAGGAAAGGAAATAGGAGAGCAGCATGGAAGAGCAAGTTGTGTAAAAACTTAAACGGCAGAAGGAAGTTCACTGAATGTGTGAAAAAGTGACCAGCCACTTGAGAGGAATATAGAAAACTTTGTTACATTCCTGCATGCTGTGATGTGTTTCTAAGAAGTTTCCCATGAGCCTGCAATGTGCTTTTGTGTGTCCAAGAGGGCCAGTGGTATCCTGGGGTCCATTAAAAAATCATAGATTTGCCAGGACTGGAAAGGATCTCAAGGATCTAGTACCAACCCCACTGCCATGCGCAGGGACACGTGCTAGAACAGGCTCAGAGCCCCATCCAGCCCAGCCTTAAAGACGTCCAGGGATGAGGCTTCCACCACTTCCCTGGGGAACCTGTTCCAGTGTCTCAACACCCTTGTGGTGAAGAACTCCTTCCTAACGTCCAATCTGAATCTAACCATTTCTAGTTTTGCTCCATTCCCCCCAGTCCTATCAAGAAGCATGTCGATGATATTCTTTTCTTGGGGATTTAGATATAACCTCTTACTTATTGCTCCACAAAAAATGCGAGACTGTGTCTCAGTTTTTGCTGTTTATTGTGTGTGGTTTAAACAACACTGTCACTAGCCCATGGTGTGAAGAATAATAAGTAACAGGTAAAGTTTCTGTTAGTGCATTTTCTGTCAGATTGTTGTATCTATTGTATCTGTTGGCTTTACTGCTAGAAAACTAGCAGTAAAGCCAACACTCCATTTTTTGTCTTTGTTCTGTTATTGCAAAATTAGAGGGGGGGGGAAATAAAGGCAACCAAAAACAACCCTGGAGCACTGAAAAACAGTCAGCTAAAGCAGACAAAGGGAAATCGTGGTTTAAAAGGGAAAAAAAGTTTTAAACCACTGTTTTATTTTATTCCTTTCTGTCTCACTTCAAGATTCATCTTCAAATAGATGTGTGGTTTGCAGAGAATGCAGAAGAATTCCTGTCATGCCCCCATGTTTATGCATTTAAGATTCAGAAAACAGGAGTGCTTTCTCTTTGCTGTTGTAACTAAACTTCAATATTTCATGACTGTGGGGCAGAGTGCCTCACAAACACAGAAGCACTATGTGGAGGAAAGAGGAAAGTACCACTATCTCCACTGGGGAATCTGAGGGCAAAATTTTATGTTTTGCAGCCCATCTGAAGTGGCATTCCTGAAGCAGGCAGCCCCACACCTGAAACACTTCCTCTGCAGGTTCCTAAAGCTCTCTGAATCTGAGCCCAAGTCTGCAGAGCTGCAGGTGATGGAGCCACCAAAAGAGAACAATTTTGCAAGGTGGTGTTCTGCTGTACAAGCTGACTGAACCTAGCTGACCCTGCAGCTGCACAACTGCAATTTCCAGTCACAAGGAAGGGAGCAAAACCAGACAGGGGTACAGGGAGTGCTACTTTCAGAGGCAATGACTGTTAGATGGAGTCACATGTGAAACCCTTGCTGGGATAAGAGCTGTCAGGGTATGACGTAGTGGCAGTAGTCGGAGCTGATGCAGGTCTCCATCTTCAATCTCATGACCACAATACTGGGAAAGGAAATTACAAGTATAGTCACGAGGCATCAAGAGGACCAGATTGCGTCAACTATATTTTAGGAGGGCAGGTCATTTGCTGAGTGGGCATATGCTCAATGTTTTAATGTTTCCCTGAGATGCAACCTTAATGAACTTAGATGAAGGAAGGCTATGATGGGAAAGGAAGCTGAGGAAAAAACTATGATGTTGGGTGGGGAAAAAAAAAGCCTTTTTAATCCCTGATCTTCCTCCACAGTGGAAGGGAGAGAATAAACAGTCCACATTTCCCAATTTATTGCCAGCCACTGACTAGACTGTGATGTTTATCTTCTAAACTGCAGCAATTAAATTTTTTTTTGACCCATGGCACAAGCATATTATCAGCCAGCAAAAGTCTCCTCTTCCTCTCTTCATGGAACAGAGCACACAAAGGGACAGTGTACATCATGCTTTGCCTCTGCCTCTCTGTGAAAGCTCAGTAAGGTGGTGTAGTACAAATATGTGATGCTCCCTCCCCTTTGCCATTGACAGCTTTGTATTGGACTGGCTGTTGTGCCTGGAACTTTTGGAGACAAAAATGGATGTTTAGGACCAACACAAGTAGTTTTCTCTTCTGTTTTTGCCTCTCTTTCCCCAAATACTAACATACACACAAAAACCAACTGAACCAGTACTGTTCACGGAATTAGTGCACCCACTACATTTCACTGCTCTAATTATTCACTTTGTTTTTCCTCTGCCTCTGATTCTTCTTCTCACCAGATCAAGTGCATTGTTGTGTACCATTTAAAATTGCTGGAACACAAAATACTAGTGTACATGTCAGAAAATTATACATTTACATCAAATGTCCCAGCTTTTTAGCATGGGTGACAATGATGTACTTCAGTTACAATTGAGAACATCAACAGATTGTATTACAATCTGTCACACATTCTCAGGAGAGAGAAATTGGCAACTCACTACACTGAAGAACAGTAATCAAGCATCTGGAATATTACAGTACGAGTTCTGACTAGTTGAAGCAATTTATAATAATGACTTCTTAGAAATTAACCTGCCAACAAGAAAGGTCTGTAACAAGCTTATGTTCATACTGACACAGAACACTTAATGCATGTGTAGCTGTGATCAATAGAATCTTAGTATCTTCTATTTTTACTAATCACACTGCTCTAAATTATTTGCACTTGAAATAGAAACACCTTAAAGGGAAAAAAAAAAAACAAAAAAAAACCACAAACCACAACAATCTCTTGTTTCTAATTTAAAATATATATATATATATACATACACACACCACATAACCTGTTTTTATAGATGTCTAATCTTCAGGAAGAGCTTTAAGAATGCGCAATAAGCAAAACGTTTGTCTCATTTTCTGCACCACTGGCAAATAAAACACAGTAACTGCTTTCTCTCAAGTAAGGAAAATGATATATTGAACAATCTGACCAGAATAGAAAAGCTGTTAAAAAATAATCCAACAAGAAAAAAAAAAAAAGTTTTCTAGTCTCCATATCCTGAAAATGGACCATTGCAGAAGTTGGTTTTGTTCAAAGAAAACCAATAAGTAAATAATCAAAGAAACTGCAAATATGATGTTTAATTCTTGACAGCACAAGTTATTAATGTTCTGGCTGAGGTGAAAAGCTCTGTACAGCAGCTTACACTGACAGGGATCCCAGGCCAAAAAAAAAAAAAAAACCACCAGCTAAGCTGCTTCTAAGGATGAATCTGTCAATTAGCAACACACAAAAAGAAAGGAGAAAGTTAAAGGGAATGCTACAAGGTTATTTCCAGAAAATATTTTAAAAGGGAGCCAGAATCAAACTTAAAAATATCCTAGAAAATTCTTAACTGGGTGTATTATACACAAGAGAAATTATTCAAACAAACTTTCAGTTACTGACATCTCACAACTCTGAAAATACTACGTAAAAAAGATTTTAAATAGAAATTTTAGAGCAGTCTTCAAGAAAGACAGAGTTTATGATTAAGGTATATGGTTAAAAATGAAGGTTTAAGACACTTTAAACCCAGAATACTGATGAAATACATAGTAAGATAAATTACATAGCTTAGATTTATTGCTAGTCTTAAAGTCAGAATAGCTCAACACAGGTTTGCAGGGCCTTAAAGCCGTGATCTGACCCAGTTTTCACATCCAATGACACCTGTACAGAGGACTGGAAACAGCAAAATGAAGGAATCAGACCAGTGACACATCATCCTTTCTCCTTGTCCTCTTCTACTTTTTGATCACAACACAACTTCTTTTCCAGACAATCAAGCTATTCCTGACCATCCGGACCCTTGGTGGGCCACATTAGGCACGGGAGGAGAGAGCTGCTATACCTCTCCTTCCACTCTGGTCCAACAAATGAAGTTTCCCGTCCTTTCTCTCAGTCACACATAGTTAAAGGAGGAAACTTAGGTAGAGAAATCAATCTTCTTGTGGCCAGACTTCAGAGTGGCAAACATAGTAATACACACACATACACATTATAATACTATAGGTCTTTAGGGTGTCTCAGGGCCAAGGAAAATGCCATCTACAAGGAAATACATGACTGATGACTATAACTCATTGACAATTCTCTGTTGTGGGAAACTCAGGAAAGCAGACATTCCTCTGCCCAAGAGCCACTTTCCATCTTGTATCTCTACTTCCGTTGTTATATCCTGAGTCCTACAGACCTTTTGTACTCATCTCTGAGTATCTATCTGTTGATCCCTCAAAGAAAAAAAAAATCATTGAATCTGTCTCATCAAGAGGTTAGAGCTACTGAAACAATTCTGAACTCTTCTTTTGCCTTTCTTGGAGCAGTCTCAGTGCTGCCTAAGTGCCATTAGAGCTAGAAGCATCAGTCTTCAGAGGATGCCATCATTGTTCCCCTGGAGTGTGACCTAGCTCAACCTTACTCTTTAGCTGAGCTTCATCAGATCCACTCATTGGCAGATAATCACAACTAGGGGGTGGAAACCCAAACTGCTTTATGAGTTATCAGGCTGACGTAAAGAAGACTTGTCATAGCACTGAGTGTAAGAGAAGAACAACAGAAGCACAGAGGTCATGTTGTGATATACAGGAATGGAGATACACAAGCTCCTTTGTGTTCACACACAAGAAGGTATTGAAGATATTCAGAATAAAAAATGCTGTACAAAGAGGTTTAAACTATCTCTTAGGACTTATGTTCAACAAAGATAACATCCTTGAGCCATAAATACAACCACACTTGTACTTTTCAGTTTAATTCTTTTTTTCACATGTTAAAGTTCACAGGCAGCATGACTGAGCTACAGGTGCCTTTCATCTTCTGCACTTTAGTCCAAAAGTGTTTTAGTTTACCTACTGTTCTGTTTAAGACCATGACACAAGACAGTTCAGACTCAGAGCACTGACTACCTGTTCTGACTTGGAGATTTCACTGCCTGCAGACCATCTTTGGTGTGGTTTGTGAAGGGTAGGGAAGGGAGGAAAATGGAAACAACAGCACTTGGATTAAATATGAGGAGACACATAAAAACTATGCTGGACAATCAGCAGATGAGAAAATTAAGTCACCAAGCACATTTGGGGAGAGCAAACCATGAATAAAGGGCTTCAAAGAAGCTGGATATGATTCCTAGTATGAACACAGACAGCGTGGGTGACTGGCAAATGCCAAGGGAAGTAGTGAGCGGGATCAGGCGGTGTCCAGAGTACTGGTGTCTGATGTGAGTACTACAGAGAGAGTCTGCCCCAGGAAGAGGAATGAAGCACTGAAGTCAGGCAGGGAGCAACAGCTTTAACATCAAAAGACAGAGTGCTGCAGTAGTATGCCTTTCCTCCCCACCCCCTTCTTTTTTACAGTCTGGAAGGCTCCATAGGGGTAATTCCTGCTCTGCTCCTTTTCCAGGAGAAAGCCCAGCCCATATGAACTCTGATAGATGTTTCTCTCCCACTGTTAGGGAACTGTAGGTAAGTGCCTGTAAGGTTGAGACATCTGCAGAGGAATAGCTAACCCCAACACACATGTAAAGGAGACTGAAAGCTAACTATAAGAAAGAATTTTCTTTCTGGAAGAAGTCTGAATAGCTGTTTGAAGAGTAGAAAGTCACAGAATATATTAAGATGCCACTTCTCCATGTAACAGCTTGACTGTGACCGACAGGGCTGCTTCAGTAAGCATGTTTATAGGCAGAGATGCTCCCTACCTGATGCTGTTCTGAATTTGAAGCATGGGTAACCATAACCCACCACATCCACTTACTCAAAGGAGATTAAGAACAAGGACTACAAATAAAGAGCTGAAATATCAAACAAGGTGGGGGGAATGAGAGGAAATCTTAGACTAGGACACAAAAAAGCAATATGTAGAGCACTGTCAGTACTGAGAACAATGCTCGAAGAGACAGACCAGTCCTTTTGTTTTGAGACATGAGAGGGGGAAGACAGAAAACTGATGAGAAGTGACGGAGCACTATGAGGGTCATCACATATAAGAAAGGACAAGCAGAGATTGTTCTCTCCTTTGGGAGGAGGAAAAATGAAGATAGTTGGAGCTTGGAGAGTTTGACAAAACGGAGAGAGAGAGCTTCCTCATCCAGCTTTTTGACTGAGGTGTTGGTGTTGTGTTTGCTATGGGCTTGAATACATTTTAATGGACTGAAATGTTGATACTGATTTGCAGAGCAATAACTTGCTGATGAGATTTTCTGAAGGCAAAGGAAATTAGATTGCTAAAATTTGTCATGCAATTTTGAAGTCCAAATCTACACATTAATTTCTCTTAATTTAATGGCATTTTTGTGTAGATGAAAACAAAAAAATAGAGTGGTTTGATTAGATATTGAAGAGGCCTCATTGGTAGTCATGAGATTTTGTTGTTTAGTGTATTTGAAGTAACTTAAAATACTCTATCATACCTCAACATTCACATAAATATATTCCAACCATTTAATTATATTTTAGAGGGGAAAACACATCATACATAAATACAAATTCATTTAATTTCATGGTTAGTTCCTTAATACTCTTCAGACCAATGTCCTCTAAAATATTTCCTGTATACAATGATTGATTCAAAAATAAGAACTGACATCACAGTGTTTGTTATTAAATATTTACAGAAGGGGAAGATGATACTTTTTTAATGTAGGGGTTGGTGAAGTGTGAATGTGTAAGGCTTAGCTCGATGAATATGTTTGTTGGGTGAGTCTTTATGGGAAGAACAGGAAAAATCTTCTGACAGAACATCACTCAAGGAATCAACCAAGGTGCTCTGTCTTTTGGTCATTTTGATATATTACACTGTACAGCAGCAAAGCCAAAAGTAAATCACGTTGAGATCTATCACATATTTCAAAGTTACTTTAGAAATGTGAGTTCAATGTCAGAGGTCTGTTTCAACCCCTGCCATTCTGGCATTCTTTCAATTATATATATTTAATCAGCAAATATGCATTAATTTAAATCAGGAAAGTATTGATCTTGGAACATCTGGAAATTATGGAGAGAAATTTCAGAAAGCATGAAAATATTTCATTCTGGTTCTCTGAAATTTTACAATTACTTTTCTTGAACTCAAATTAAGTTTGGAATATAATTAAAACAAAAGGTAAAAAAAAGTAACCCACAGTCAAATAGAAGAGAAACAGTTGAAGCCTTTTAAGAAAGTATTTCGACTCATGTGAGCTATTTCCTTCAGTTTTGATTATAGATAGTTCTGGAGATTTTGACATTGCATTCCTCTCTTGAATAGAACACATTTCAGGCTCCAAATACTGCACAGGAAACTATCCAGCAAATAAAACTCCTTCTTAAACAAAGTGAAAAGTCACACTTTAGGGAAAAGACTTAGAGCTGTCTCTCCTTGGCCTGGTGAAGGTCTACCAAAACACTCCACGAAGCTCTGTTGTGCTGCAGTGTTTAGAACAGTCCAGCTTTCCCTGACACTCTTTGTTCTGCCTTCACCATATGAAGCTCTCCTGTTTCTTTGTTGTTAAGACTGCTTTACAAAAGCAATTATAAAGAATACTATTTTTGTGCTTCGAGTATTCTTCAGTCAATGAAGGTTATGATAACATTTTCTTTTTACCACGGGTGTTGAGCAAAAGACCTAACCTTGCTGCTTCGCAGCTCTGGAAACAATTGATTCGCTAGTTCTTTCTGAAAGGATGAAGCCAGCTGAAACAAACACAGCATCATACAGCTTAGAGGTATAAAGGACCAGTATGTAGACTGCGAGTAGTGCAGTCATCCCAGCCTTGTGATGTTTAACATACCCTGTGAACAGGATAGCAGAAATGGTTAAGGATAAGAAACAGAATTATCAGGTGCTAAAGGACAGACTGACAGAGATAGGAATGCAAACAGATATTTAAAAAAAAAACCTCCAGGAAGGAGAAGTTCCTAATCTGGACTGATTTCAAAGGGAATTAGGTGCTTAAAATCAATTATGTACTATCTATTAGTAACTCAATCCATAAAGTTTAATTATTGTTATTTAAACACCTACTTCCCACATCTTTCGAAGGGAATTAAAAGTTGTGTTAACTATATTGCCTTGAAGGTTTTCAGTAAACACTAAAACAAGTCTAAGCAATTTGCTTCAGTTCCATGTCCAGGTATGTCACAACTTGGTATCCCAAGCCTGGGCAGCAGGGGAGGTTGTGCTAAGGTTCAAAAATTCTCTTGGAGTAAATTAATGTGAACTGACACCAAACAGCTGATAAGTTGGGTCTATCAGACCACAGCCTCTCCTGATCTTTTCCTCTGAAATACTTTAGTTAAGATTTTTTTATTACAGAGCTTGTTTTCATGGGGTGAAGAAGTGACTTATGGCCCATGAGATGGATAGATTGTGTGGAGCCTTTGAATTGGTATGATTGCTGAAGATTACAGAGAATTAGATCTAATGATGCATGTGAACCTTTCCAGCCCTATATTCCCACGTACTTCTCTTTTCATGTTTGATCTGTATCTTCCCTTGTGGAAGATACAGGTCCTCGTATAACACTTATCTCAATTTTAGGGCTAAAGCACTTGTAATTAATTCCTTCTCCATTGATAAGTGTTGGGACTGCTTTTTTTAATCCTCCTGCCCAACCCCTCACACACATACACAAAGTCCACAGGGACTGACCTCACAGCCGTGGAATTAAAATCAATAGCAGTTGATCCAGGACATTTGAATTTGATTCTCCAAAATGAACAGGATAGCCTTTATCCAGAAACTTATATAAATACCTGCAGCACTTCAAACATGATAGTAACCATAGTCTTCAAATAAAGCTTTGCTTTGCTTATGAATATAAACTGTGGGTGTAATTTACTTCAGTGAGAGCACTCTTGTAGCAAGATAAAAGCCTATAGCACTCCTTTAAATACAGAGCTATAAATCTGTGGGTGATCATAGGAAGCCAACCACTGATCTGGTGATTTAATAGAACAAAACAAAAGGAAAAAAAAAAAAAGGAAAAAAAGAAAAATAAAAAAAAATCACCTAAAACATCAGTCCTGGAGTTCAAGACCTAATGGTTTCCTATATCCTGAACTCTATTAAATTATGCACTCTGTATTTTTCAGATTTTCTGCCTTGTGGAAATGACAAGAAAAAAAGAAATAAAATAGCACTAATATAAAATAAAAGGCAAGCATCAATGTGTGAGCCATAGTTACCTCCCATATCTGTAGTTGTTCTTTCTGTTTCTTAGCAAAATAGAAAACTAATGGTCAAAATGTATTTCGACAATTAATTTCTTAATTTTTACCCTAAGCATTTCAATTTGTAACACATTTTCCCCAAGTACAGATGGTAATTAATAGTATTCTGTCCAGTAGAGTGTAACTTGGTAAGGACTGACATAGCAAACACGTGAAAAAAATATGCTGACGTTCCAGGGAAGCCTTTGGTGATGCAGCACTTCTGCCAGGGCACACAAACTCTTCCATCCATAAGACTAAAAAACAAAAAGCGTTAGCAATATACAAAGAAGACTTCTTCTGCTATCTTAGAAAAACAGCTCTGCTAGAGGGGCTTTATATTTTTTGATGCTTTAACCCAGTTCGTGTGAACTTTATGATACATTGTCTGTTTGAAAGTGATGACCAGAAAGTAGTAGAAGATGTATATGCATGGTCAAAGCAGACACTATCAATGTCACGCAGAATATTTTGTCTGGTTTATTCCCAAAGACTTGTATCACCATATTAACTTCACAGTCTGAACTGTATTATAAGCTTTCTCAGAGATGGAAATTGCTTGTTACCAATGAAATATCTTTACAAATAATTCACATCATACTTAAGAGAACTGCTTTTGACAGAAATGTGTGGAATTTGTAACTGCAAGTTTCACGTTCAGCTCAATTATAACATAAAACATCTAAGGGGAAAATAAATGTAAGCTTATGTCATAAGAATTAAAGAGCTTTTAAATGGGAATGTCCTCTGTATAAATTTATATAACCCTTGAGAATAAAGCAGTTTACCCTAAATGTGATGACAGCAAGATCTGTACAGCTCCAGATATATCCACTTATGCATGATTTTGGTAAAGAGGAAAAGCTGTCTCATATTATAGACACCCAAAAGTTTGATACTAGTCCATAAAATGTAATTGTAAAAAATCTACTATAATACATTTGCTTACTCCTTTTTGAAATCATAAGCCAATTCCTTCATAAGTACTCAGGTCAAATACTTCACACACAGCCTTAGTCTGCAGGCCAAATGTACTAAGAACCCTCAGTCACATTCTGACTCAAGAATAAATGTATGCATATTGGCCTTTTTGATTGCATAACCACAAAGAAAACCAACAACCAACTGTCCTCTGTCAGGTGGAAAATTACTTCCTTCATTTTTTTAAACAAGTGTAAAATCTTTGAACAAACTTACTTGGAAGTCTCTTCCAACCTGGTTGATTCTGTATCACAGACCCAAAGAAGTAATTAGCTTTATCATTCATCAAGAGCCTGCTACGTACTGTTCTTTGCTAACTGTACCCACTTTCTCCTTTTTTAGTTTTTCCACTGTATTTATAAATTCCATAAGAACACTTGTGTTTGGCAGATTAAACCTCTTAACACAGACATATATCAAAAATTATTTAGTTCCCTGCTCTCTCTCCCTTTAGACAGCTAAATCAAAGTAGTTTGAAGACAAGGGAGAAGCAGCTCTAAAGAATTTTGGCAACGATTTTCCTCATCATTAGAGATTCATGTTGGTAGATTGGTTTCAGGTATGGGCTTGTGGTTGTATCACAACCCAAGGCTTAGTGTTTGCTGCTGAAAAAGTTTTCTCCTTATAAGTCTGAAATTGTCAGAAATGCTTTCTTTCAGAAATCACAGAAAGTAAATAAATGCTTTCAAAATATATACATAAGACAATATTTTTTTTTCATTCACTAATTTCTGCAGCTATCACCTTTCAAAACCTGTTGGTCAGTGTCCCCAGCATTGTCTTCAGAATTTTCTCCACAGCTTCGATGCTGAGCTGCAAGATCTGCATCAGGTTTTTTACAGATATTCATGGATTCTTTCATTTTTTTACCTCCACCTCATAGTATGTGGAACGACATCCCCACAGGGGCTCAGTGAAGTCGTAAGGCCGTTAATTAAGTTGCGTAACATGCACCTTGTGTTTCCATATGAGCCTGGGCAGTACCTCAATTACTATGAGCTCAGAGTCAAACCTGGCAACATTTAAAGGTGGACCCACAAGTTTGTCTACACTGAACTTCCAGAGACTCTGACCAATTAATAAAAGCGGCTTTATAAATCTGTAGCAGGGGACTGTCTTATTTCTCAGTGATCTTGAAAAATCACAGAAGCTAAGAGTCACTCTACTGCGTCTCTTCTTCTTTCTCATGTTTGCTCTCCCTTGCTGGAAATTATCAAGACCTTGGGCCTGCATGAGGAACACCTTAGAACCCCATGCCCTCAGTGACCATCCCTCCCACAGCCAAGCACCCCTTGCAACAAGAAGGGAAGTCATCAGATGCCAAACAGCATCCTACCCTACCCTATACTGTAGCACTCATTTGTGTCTCTGTGCATAATGTCTCGCTGCCAGCTCCTGCCAAAGTAACTTCAAACATGAAAATGTTATAGAAGGCCAATATGGAGGATTTGTCAATTCAAATGAAGCAAGGATGAATTATGCTACTGATATAGCTAGAAAGAAAAAAAAAAAATAAAAACCAAGCAGATTGCTTTTCAATTAAAATTGAGCTTCTGTGTTTATAAATCCATGCAAACATCGTTTTCTGTGACATGATAAAGAGCTTGTCTTTATGAGGTCAGATCTCAAATATATTTGCTCCTAACATTCCACATTTTATAGTCTGAGTCACTCACATTTCAACATTTTAACTATCTTAGGTGTGGGTTTTTTTCTATTTGCCTACGCTTCCCACATGATTCTTACAAATATAAGAGTTGCAGTTAGCTCGGTGTAGCTCACATTTTCTTCTAAGGAATTCTAAGCCAATAATCTCAATTACTTTGAGTAAATTAGCATTGTGTTTTTTCCCTATAACATTAGAGAGTTGCCAGCTAAAAGGAAGAATCATGAGCAGCTGTTGTTTGATAAGCAATTATTCTGATGTATGTTTTTTTTAACAGATTTCAAAATTCAAAAAGAGGACAATAGCTATGCAGTTGTGATTTTGAAATGTGAGAAGTTCTGTATTGTCCCATTAAAAATAAACACATTTTCTATGTTTTATTTAACAGTTCAAAAAAAAATGAGGAAGCTATTTTTTGACTGATACAAAATTGAGATGTCAATATTGCAATTTTGGGAGATTGAGCTTCTGCTAAAGTAAAAATCATAACTGGAATCTGGGACATAATATCTGTGGACTAAGATTTATCTTAAAATAGTAACTTGACAAGTAAAGTCACACAAATCAAAGTCAAGTTTATGCAAGTTAGATACCGTTTTACTGTAATGGACAACACAATGCACTACAAGACATGAAGCTAGAAGCAGACATACTTCAAGTGAGTCTCCAAGAGTAGAACTAAATCCACTCGGTCAAACAACAAAAAACAAATTATGAACTAGTATTTAAAAGGCAGTAAAAGCAAAGAGAAGAAAGCCCTTTAGTTCAAAGATCACTTCATAGTCACAAGACATAGAATTGCAGAAGCAGATGATAATACTAAGAGCTTTGTTGCAAAAGATGTGTTAGTGTTCAATTAGTGCATTGGCAGTGTGGTGCCAAAAGCCACTGCCTTTCTTTCAAAAAAGCCTCATGTTTTAGCACTTACACTGGCAGAATTCTGGGTTATAAAACTACCACCCAGGTAAACAAATAATGGGGACTTCCTATAAAAGAACATCAACTGAAAAGGGGGGAGTTTGCAGTAGTTCTTCAGGGGAAAGTATCTGTTAGTACATCTTTTAATGAATGATTATGTCTACTGAAGGAAAAAGGGACAAAAATAACCCAGGGAGAGTTTAAGGTGAATTTCTGGGCAGATATCTTTCTCTCCAGAGCACAGAATATAAGTAATGGAGCTCAATCTTTCCTTTGTTCCAAGGGAAAGGATGCTTATCAGAAAAGCCTCATCAATCTGGAAATCAAAGGGCAAACAAAAGAACCAGTAGAACAAGTTGCATGTGCTGACCACTGCTAAAGAAAAAAAAAAAAAACAAAACAAACTGAAGAACCAAAACACACAAAAAAAAAAAAACCAAACAAACCCTAAGACAATTTAGTAAGTTAAATAGTAGAATATATATATTAGGGATATTTTCCAGTGCTTCAGAAAGACTGAGAGAAGGATAAGATTATATTTTTTAAATATAAGGATTCATCACACATGTGCTGGTAACCACCTTTCCAAAAATACAGCATATACCTGTGTGTGTACCATTTATCTTTTAGGAAGAAAAGCATGGCCATAATATTTGAACACCTATGGAAAGGACCAGGGTTACTGGATGAAATTTACAGATACATATTTTTAGACTGTGTTAAACAGTCACTGGCAAAAGGCATAGGTAAAGGTGAAACTATCATATATGTGTGTGTGTGTGTATGTATACACACACACACCCCCCTATACACACAAATCATTTTCCAGGCTGCAATCTCTTAAAGTCTTGCCCAAGGAACACTTTTACATACAATATTCCTGAACAGGAGGATTCCTTGAATGTATTCAGCTAACCAAGCAACCCAGATTCTTCTAAATTACTGCCAAATCTTCTGTTATTTACATCTCAATCCACACACATTTTATTATCACAGATTTCATATTTACTTCCTCATATCACTGCTGAAATGTTGAGAAAACATTGAGTTTAATATCGGTCTGAGTAGTACCTCACTAGGAAATCCATCATTTGATGATGATTCACCACTGACAAGTACTTGAAATCTATCATGTATCTACTAATGGACTAGGGTCCATTTATCAAGTGGGGTTTTTTTGCTGTGCTAGAAACCTGTTTTTTTCACTAGACTATTATTCATTGTGCTTATTACAAAAAAAAAAAAATTAAGAAGAAGAATGTATACTCTATATCAACAGGAAATGTCATACACTGAATTTCACATTCAATGTACTAAAAAAAAAAATCAGGGCTGTTTCAAATTACCATAGAATCAGTCATGGTTGGAAGGGACCACAAGGATCATCTAGTTCCAACCCACCTGTCATGGGCAGGGACACCTCACACTAGATCAGACTGTCCAGAGCCTCATCCATCCTGGCCTTAAACACCTTTAGGGATGGTGCTTCCACCACCTCCTTGGGCAACCAGTTCCAGAGTCTCACTACCCTCTTCCTAACATCCAGTCTGAATCTACTCATGTCTAGCTTTGCTCCATTCCCCTTAGTCCTATCACTACCTGACATCCTAAAAAGTCCCTCCCCAACCTTCTTGTAGGCTCCCTTAGGATACTGAAAGGTCACCATAAGGTCACCTTGGAGCCTTCTCTCCAAACTGAACAGCCCCAACTCAGTCTATTTCCTGAAAGTCACATTAACTATGATAAACTTTGTTCCTATTCTTTAATGTTATCAGATAATTCTTTTCACTTGGTTTTGATTTCAGGACAACAAGAATACATTTACACCTCTATCTCTCTTGCCCTTTTGCATTACAAGCACAAATAGGGGGGCAGTTTTCAACTGCATGGAACTTCCCTGGTATACAAATGTTTATTAAAATTAACTTCAGCAGAAAGAATATCTTGGTCAATTCTTTCCCAACACAAGGCTCCAGTTATTGAGGTCAGCAAGAGTATCAGCTCTACTTCTGTGAGCAGGCTAGAAAGTTCTTCTTTGTTCTTATGTAACTCCTGTATATCAACCTTTCTAAAGAGGGAATAGGGACAGTTGAATATTTCCTGAGTAATTATCTTCATTTTAGCCATGTCCAATTTCATAATGGCCAATCCCATTAGCATTAGAATTTCTATTGCTCTTTTTACTGGCAGCCATGACTTCTTTTTGTTTTTTTTTTCCCCAATTCTTATTTTATTATCAATTTTCTATGCTCTAGATTGAAGCTCATTTCTCTTTCACTTCTCTTCAGTTTCATAGACTGCTTTTTTTTATTTCCATTATCTTCACTGCATCACCAGATCAGGGTGAGCTTTTATGAAAATTAGTCTCTTTCATAGTGTGGTATCATGACTTTGAGGATTTTCTGATAATTCTCTAGATTTAATCAGAATATCTACCTTCTAATAAGTCTTTCTAAAGAGGCCAAATTCATTATACTTCCAGTATATCTACTATAATGTGGTTCATAATACTGTTGCTTCATAGTGAATTCATGTATCATGAAACTACTATTTAAAAACCTTTCCCAGTGTTTAGAGGTTCTTGCTCCGTGAATTCTCCTACGCTTGCTTTTAAAAGTAATTACACTTTTTCCTCTCTACACTTTACAGTCAGATGTTTCCTATTTTTATAGATGGTCTTTAACATAATGCCTTTTGTAGCTGCATTCATGAGTCCTGACATGGAGTTTGCAATACTCTGCTAGAGATATACCAAAGTGTGCCTATTGCAATTCAAACAGCAATTCGAGTGGAAAGTGGAGGGGAAGGACTGTATGCAGAACTCAGCAGACCCTCTCCAAAGTGTCAATTACTGAAAACTGTGTTACCATACCAGTTTTCAAACATGGATGTCTAAAGTTAGATCACTTTACCTCCTTCATTCTGGCACCTAAGTACAAGCAACAGGATTTTCTCAGAGGCACTGATGCATGACAGAGCGGGTTTATGTTTTTCAGGTGCCCAAATGTGCTTTCCAATGCTTGTATTTTAGAATATTAAATTGAAAATTATAAGAAATCTTTATTCAACAGTTCACTTCAAGGCTCTGGAATCTGACAAGAGCTTGCATGTAGCTTTCTACAGCAAAATTAAAACTCTATGTCAATGGATGAGAAATCCCACATCAACTTGTATGTTGTCCCACATCATTCTCAAATGCATTGTCTTTGTCAGGTCCTGATCTCAGCTCTAATTATTCTGGTTTCATAATGGAAGTAGTAATTACTTCTATGGAGTGCTGCAAGGGAACAATATCTGTACTCAGAAGGGTAAACATGTTTAATTGGGCAGTGCCTCTTCCTCACATCTGGAAGGTGGAGGCAGTGGTCCCGTATTTCTAAAGATAATTTTGGTACAGCCGAAGCAGCTTTATCGCAGTTTCATCTATTCAAAGGCTATTTGTCATTACTTTTAAATGTAACTTGTTACAAATCTTGTACAAAACAGCAACTCACAGGGACTGTTTCCTCTTAGGCAGAGAAAAATCAAGAAACAAGTGCCATGTCACTGTCTGATGTAAAACAGGTATAAGGAGAATCAGAGATCCTATTAAAAGATCTGTTACAAAAATAAAATAAACTGAGGTTCATTATGCTTTAATTTCTCATTTGTATTATTGAGAAATCTTTCTGAGACCTCATACTGAGGGAAGAGTTTGTACACTCTTGCAAATAATGAGCAAAATTTTTGTTCTTTCTTCACCTTTCATCCTCTGGCAAAAAATATGACCTCACAGACCCTATTTGCTCTTAATAAAAGTGGATGTTGTGCACAGTATTCTTTATACTTTATAATAAACTGAATACCCTGATATGATGAAGGCCTCACATGTACTTGTTTTCACCTGCCTGATTTCCGATGTTAATTTGATCTTAGTATAACAGCATGTCTTTGGCAAATACAACACACAATTAAACTCTATGATCTGCTTCTAATGCTTCTCTGCTCTCTCATACTCACATTTTATTTCAATTAGTTATTTCAATTTATAAATAAATGGCATGCCTTCTCCTCTCTCCCCAGGCAATCAGGTAAACAAAATCTAAGTTTAATTACGCTGTGCTTTCCTCCTCCTGCAAAATCTTTTAATCATTCCCATTCCAAACTCTAGGCTAATAAATTTGGTTTGTTGTCATATTTTCTGGACATTTCATCAGCTTTTGATTAGGGATCCTTGTCAGGATATTAAAGGTTGCAGCTGATTGAAACAAAAAAAAAATACAGTTTAAAAGTCAATTAACTGCAAGGCATAAACTCCTAGCAAACAGACTTTATTAGTTCCTCTATACATGGAACTAATTGGTATTTATTGAGATGCTGAATTATTATTGCTTTGAATGCAGAAGGTGCTGCACCTGACAGAGCTTGCTGACTCAAACTCAGAAATGAGAAAACAGAGATGCATTAATCCCAGGGCAACTTTTGCCCAGGAACAGTTCAACTTCCTTCACGCAAAGGCTTGTGTTGTAAAGTCAGCATTCCCAACTTTGCTTCCGAAGAACCAGTTCAGAGCTTCAGGATTGCATCTCTCAACACTCTAATTCCAGAAGCCTTCATTCTATGTCTGTTGCTAGATGTAGCTATTAAAGTCACTAATAGTGATGTTTTTTTGACAGAGCTATCCACTGTTTACTTCTATTCTTTATTTGCAATGAAGCAGAAGGAAATGTTACATTCCATATGATGTTAAGATGCAATAAAATTTTACCATCTGTTGACAAGAAGGAGGTGAAGAAACATTTGTTAAAATTAATTATTTCAGTTAAAGCTGAGTATGATATATCCAAGATGGCCACAGTAACTTGCAAACATTACTAGCAAAAGGAAGACTATGGAAAACATAGGCCTGCTGCTGAATGAGCTGAGTGCCCTACTGATGGCTACAGAGAAGCAGCAGTTCCAGACTGCTTTCTTTGCTTCAGACTAAGACCTCAGAAATTCCATTCCCTGCAGATAAATGTGGGCAAGAAAGTCAGTGAGGTCCTGTGATCCATTAGGAAGCGTGAGGCTAGCATGTTGAGGGAGGTTCTCCTCCCCATCTACTCTGCCTTTGTGAGGTCACATCTGGAGTATTGTGTCCAATTAGGAGAGTAAGAGAGCACTGAAACACAACACCTAAAGAGGTGTCTCCTTCTCTGGAGAGATACAAAACCTGTGTGGATGCAGACCCAGGGAATCTGTGTGAATCTGTTTTAGCACGAGGGTTGGATTTAGATGACCTCCAGGTATCACTCCAACCCACACCGCTCTGTGTGATTCTGTGAGAAACTTCAATGGGTGATCTAAATTTTTGCAGTCAGTTAGGGAATAGATCTCATTTAAAGTATCAAGATAATTCAAGCAGACATTGAAAGAAATGGGATTAAAATGGACTGGTACAGCCAAAACAAGGAATTGAGCAATGGTTTGCCTTTTGGTTTTGGGGTTTTTGCTTAGAGAGTCAGATTTGTTAGAAAAACATAGTGATGCCATAGTAATTGTCTGGATTAAAGCAAAATACAGTGTTACTTTTCAAGGATATGTCACTACAATGAATCATTCTTCAGTGTCCCTGAAAGTTTAAAGCACTGGTTTAGTCATAAATCAACCAAAGCAAGCCTCCAGCAGTAAATTATGCTCCCCCTTTTTTCAGAGAAGATATTCTAGCAATTCCTCCCAAGAAAATAAAACCACTCTGTATGACTGAGCAAAAGTACACCACCAGAAGCACTGAGTACGACTGAACCAGAAGGTACAATTAACATCAGTCATAACAGGTGAGAAAGCTTAGGCAGAAATTGCAGGTCCTATCATGCTGCTATAGGAGATACGCAGCGTAAGAGTAGAGGGGTTTAATAAAGAGGGAAGATAAAGGAAACCCATTGTTTTTTGTATCTCATTTCTTCCATTCCACTTACAGGGAAAAAGACAGATGAGTAAGCTAAGCCTGTCAAGTCCTCAAGCAGACTATTAGCCACTTTTCTACATCTGTCTATAGATTTGTGAGAAGATATGAAAACAGCACTGTAGCTGCTTCCCTTCATGCCTGCATTCCTCATATCTCTCCCTCTACAGGTCTGCCGAGTAAAAAAGCAGGATTCCTTCCTCTCTGGAGCTCCCAAGTGAGACTTCCCTCATCCTTTGGTACATCTAGATTCTGGAGGAGGAAAATGTTCTTACTTCTAATTTGCTTTTTCCACTTTGCACTCTGTCTTTAGTGTCACTCCTATAAAGATTCACAGATTGCCCAAGGAAGAGGAGTTTACAGGATTTCTACACTGCTTTCAGTATAAAAATTCGTAACATCTCCTCTGTAATCTGTGCCCCACAGCTGCATAAACCAGAGTTTTAACCTGTTCCATATTAGCATATCACATGTAGTACAAATGGACCCAGCATAAAATCATTTATTCTAGTCAATACATGCATTAGCTTTCTTTTTCGTTCCTCCAGTCAAATTATTTGTCAAAGCAAGAATAACATTCATCCAAATTGTGCCTGTGAAAAATAGCTCTCCATATGATATGCTCAACCCTCCCATTAAAATATTAATTAGCAAATTATTTCCAGTAATATTTCAGGTACCTAATTCACACATTTTGTGTCCTCTGAACCATAGTTTACTTTGTAAATATTTGCTAATCTAACAAAATATGTACTGCCAGCCTCAGGTCATAATTCACGCAGATAGCAAAGACAACTTCATGCCATTTTATAATGTTAACTTCCCCATTTAATTAACTCCTTTAATCTGTTAGTATCAGAATATATTTTTTTTTCCCCTAGCTCCTGTGTTTTTTTCTTGTGTGACTAAAAAGCTCTGTGTACCATTCAGCACAGGTCAGCTTCCTCCCTCTCTCATAGCAACAAAATCCTGGCTACCTCTGAAGTGGATATGCTACAGGGGAGGGATTTCACATCATCTGTTGTCTCTCCATCTTATATACACAGAATGCTACAGTTCTGCTCAGAATGTTTTGGGTTTCTTTCAGCAACAACCATTTTGCCTGCGATGCTGACCAGTTTGCTATTGATGACCACACCAACTCAGTAAGTAAAAATGGCTCGTTTCAGGTTCTTTCCTGATTCAGAAATGTAGACCATATACATTATTTTCCCAATCTCTTAATTTTCCAGAAGCCACAAACTTTCACAGATTTTGCTATTCTTGCTTAAATAAGAGAGAGATAGAGATATTCCTCTCTGGATGCTTCACTTGGAAAAATACTCAATACTAACGATTTGTTGCACCAATACAGTAGCCATTTTTTTTAATGACACAACTTACACTGTCTGCTAACACAAAGTTCAGTCCTGTAACCCTGATTCAAATGATCTTGCAGGAATCATCTCACTAATTTCAGCAAATCTGTCTGCATTGGTGACGTTCAGTATTCGACTCTAGCTTGCTGAATCAGATCATTAGCAAAGATACACAAATGTATTCAGCCATAGGCAACTTGTGTTTCCCTGTTACTAAATTGATGAGCTTATCCTGCAGCATAAACAGCTCTTATTTTCCACAAAGCTTGCAGGGAATGAACATGGTCAAGATTAAACTCTTCATTAATAATGACATCTGTTATTTTTCATTATCTATAACCGAATTTTGTTGGGTGCTCTGCAATCAGAAAATGTTTTGTTGCTGAGTTCAGTGATAAAAGCATTATTTCTACAAGGCACAACTGAAATACATCTCGGCCAGTTTGAAGAGCTTCTTTCACTGCTAATGAAGCACCATTACTTAGCCATCATAACACATTTACTAGCTCTCAATAGCTCTTATTCAGTGAGACTATTTATGACAGCAAAACTGAAAATTAGTTTAAGCATGTGCAGGACGACAGCTTTGACAAGAGGTTCTGTGGAGAGTACTGCTAACACCTTACTCCTCAGAGCAAAGGCAGGCAATGTGGTATATTTCTGACCAAGCTGCTGTTAGTGCTTGAAGAATAACTGAAGTTAAAGAAGCTTTTGATGCAGTGTTAAAAGGAAAAAATAAATACATTTACCAGATTAGTGCAGTAATACTGCCCAAATCCATTTCACCTCATTTACATTCATCTACATTAGTGCAGTGGTGTTTCTCTCCAAGTCACAATTCTGTTTTGATAGCTTTGCTGGAAAGGGAAGATGAGAAACAGAAGGTTTGCTGCAGCTGAAGGGAAAAAGAAAGATCAGGACCTCCAGTGTCACTGCAGTGCGCATTGCCTGAATTTTCCTTCCCCTCTCCTTGGACAAATAAGAGTGCTTCTAGTCTAGGTTACCATAGTTTCTGGTTTCCTTAGTAACCCCTTTGAAAGCATTCATGTGTTTGTGTCAGTAAAAGGGTGTGAGTGGGTCTAAATTGGAATACAAACCACTCAAACTTGAAGTGAAAAAAATCTCCAATTTTTTCCTCAATCAACAAAACAAGATCAAACTTAAGCGAAGTCTTAACTGGAGTTCAACTAAAATAATTATAGGTGGGTATAATTTAAATCATGATGTGATGAAAGGACAATTTTGTTCTCAAGTCAGAACCATTTAGGGTCTCCTGGGTAAATCTTGATGATAAACCAAAGAAAAGCACACTTCCTATCCTTAGCATGGGAATTCAGAGCTACAAACTCTGACTTGAAAGGATGTTTTCTTTCTAGAGTTTTGTTGCAGTTGAGGTGTAATATCAGCAAATAAAACCAAGGCCAGTAGGAATTAGGTGTTTTCTAGTAATTTTGTAGAACTACAACAGAAATGCTGTCACAAAAATATACCTGGTAATATTTGGTGTTGTATTTCCTCCTCTCTTCACTCAGTTTGCACTGAACATCAGAATAACTGGAACAAGTTGTCTAAAGACAGAGCTTCCATCCTTGGAGCTATTCAAAATTCCAGTGGACAGAGTGGTGATCAACCTGCCCTAAGCAAAGGTGTTGTACTACATCTCCAAAGGTCCTCTCCAGTTTGTTGTTCTTTGACCCTGGGATTCTGTGAAGTGTATAACGGTTGGGAAACGGGCTACACGCAGATTATTGACAGAAACGGAGGCGGCACCAGCTGACAAAAAGGTGCTGTTTCACAAATATAAATTCACTCAGAAAAGTATTACAACATTTGAGAATTTAAAGTGTAAGTGCTTTTGATAATATTTGAATATAAAGAATAGAAAACAGGAACTAGGGCATTGCTATTAAATACCCTAACAACGATTTTGAGAATTACAGAAATTTGGGAGAGTTAGAAGAATTGTAAACTACAGATAGAAGAGTTTAATTTTTATATGACAAATGTACAGCTCTTTTCACATACAGATGGGAGAAAGACGGCAAATAAGGGCATAGACAATTTGAGAGCAATATGAAGAACAAAATGCTGTTCTAATAAAGACAGCAACGTAAACATTTATCAGGTTTGTCGTTTATACATCTCATTCTTGTCCCTGCACTGCTGATGGCTTGCTCTGTTTTTGAAGTCAGTAGTGACAAAACTGCTGATATCACTTTTCTAATTTTTGGCTCCTTTACCAATATTTTTAGCTTACATTAGCAGATTGCAAAATGTATCAATTGATCTTTGTCTAGCTGATTTTCTAAAATGAAAATAGGAATTACACAGGTGAGCAGTGAATGGTTTAGATTGTTCCTATGAGCTTCCTCTAAGAAGTGGTTTGACTCAAAATAGAAGTTTTCATATACTGAACACTCATTCTATATATAGCATCACATATATGTCTTTAATCATGCAAGCAGTTCCAGCAGGTGGCTCCTAATAAGCTATTTGCTACATTTCAGAGGTGATTTATTGATTGGCTTTTCATTAATTACCAGTAGGAGCTTTGCCCTTCAGCAGAGATGTCTCCATTGGCCACTTTATTATCCTTAAACTGTTCTCTGAACCTATCTTTGTTTGATGTTTCATTGCCTTGAATCCTTCAGAATATTTACTTCAGGACAAAGAGGAGAATCAGAACGGTACCATTTTGCATCTATGTTAATGAAAGTCCACAACAAAAACACCAGAACCTTCTCCTTCAGCTAAATGCCACTAAAAACGTATGGGCTCACAGTCTGACTCAAATCTCAGGAAAAAAAAATCAGTGGGAATCTTTCTCTTTAATCAAATAAACTTCTGATCATATCCTGAATATCCCTGGCTTTTATTACAGTTTTAAAAATCTCTCTCCTCTGAAAGGCAGAAGTGACTCCCTAGTGACTTCTAATGCTGTTTTTCAAGAGCAGAAAACTGTAAAGACGAATAACAAGGACATAATTGAAAACATCATTACCACAGTTCACTTCTTAGTTGCTGACCACAAAATCCAAGATTCGGCTCTAAGACAAAAAAAACCAAAAAAACAAAGAAAAAAACCAAACCCAAAAAAACCAACAAACCACAAACAAACAAACCAACCCACTGCCACAACCAAACAAAAAAATCCTGCTGTTTGGGAAGTGTCCAGACTCTTCAGAAGCCTGCAAGAATTTCTCTTCTGGACTGTAGGAGCTACTTATATTTGGGCATTATTCTTTGCAGACTAAGATACAATAGTATAATGCTTTAGTATGATAGCTAATAGAATTTTTAGAAAAATATTTATCATTGCATATTAATATTTTCCTTAGTAAAATTGAGTCTTTCCATATCTTGGTGTTTACTATTCAATAAGATAGCACAAACAAGCGCTACTGTTTTCTTTCATCTTCTCATTTTTCCTTTTACCACTGACTTACAGGTGCTGAAGAAATAATGAGCATTCTCTAATAGAAAAAAAAAAATCACTGAAGTTCTATTCACAAATTAGCAACTAGCACTCATAATAAAAATGTGTCTTTTCTAGCCCAGAAACATGCATAAATACAATAGTAAGAAATCATGAATTGGACAGCATACTTCTTATAACACCATGTATTTTACTCATCACAGCCACAGAATCGTATGTGAGGTATCCACTACCGTAAGTTACTAAAGTGCCTTTCTTATACAGATAAGGTTATACTTCAAACATCTTTCTTACAATACATTTCCATAAAACCTGCCATCAGATGTCTCAGAGGATTAGCAAATCGATGCCTATACTTTCAGCTTTAGGTATATGATTCAAGTGTCAAAAGGTTGTAGTTAGCAGAACTTGTTACCTTTTGACAATGTTCAATAGCTCATATAATCCAGGTCACATCCCACTTTCTCGCAGCAAAAAACAACACTAATGGACACACACCGTGACAGCTTCAAAAGTAGGATTCTTGAATAACAAAGGTTTAAACGATCTTTCAACATTTGGGGTACAACCTAAACCCAGAGGTTCAGCAAAATCATTCTGGGAACTTTTTATTAATGCTGTCTGGTGCTGAAACTTGATCATAAAAATATTGCACTACCATGAAAAAGAGCCCAGGGGGTAGTCTCTTTTTTTGTACATGATGGATGTTTTCAATAGTTTGTATTCTTATATTGTGGTAGGTACCCGTACAGGGATAATCTTCAACTACAAAATCAAAACAGCAGTGCCATATGATAGTGATTTCAGCAGAGGTTAACTGGTAAAGTTGTTGGAGAATCAGTCAGAAAGGTGTCTCATTCTGATTAGACTACTTGTTTCTAGTAAATGTAATTTGTTCAGGTTCAGAGGCACAAAAATAAATTTGTGTTCCTTATTTTCACCCCAAGTAGCTCATTGGCTTTGTATACTTTTCTTTTGGAACTAGAAGCACTGAATTGCCAAGATAATATTAAATAGATGCATTGTCAGTAAAGCTAAGAACATCCCTGTACTTATACAGTTAATTAGTCTTGTTACATTAATTGAAAACCATTCAGAACTCAGATCTGAATGGAGGGTGATCTGGGAAAGCAGCCAAGTGGGATTTTAGAGAGCAACGTACAATGTGCCCCTCAACAGCCTGCTGGAGGCAACGGACATGGCCTTCATCAGGCAGTGGATCAGGCTATACTCCTATTCAAAAGTGTTGCTGAGGAGCCACACATTTATTTTAAGTAGCTGCATTTAGTAGCTGTTATAATAATGTAAAAGGTGGAAAGGGAAAGCTTTTTAAGGACTTTCAGTGATTAAGAAGAAAGGTATCTTCTTGCAAATAAAGGTGTATATAAGATGATAGATAATGGCTAAATGCTTTATAGGAAATAGTTGTGCCCTCTTGCAGATGTTTGCAATACTTAGATTTTTGCTTCTTTCTTTTTTTGTTCCCAGTTTGGTTCTTTGAATAACAGAATATTAATAATGATGGGTCACAGTGTAACAAATGGGAAAATAGGACTAGGATAAAAACATTTTTTGAGAGCTGGGTCACTTGTTTGCTCAGCTCTTTCTGAGCTTTCAGTCTAAAAACTTAAAATACAGTAATAAAATACTTCATGAGAGCTTTCTCTTACAAAAAGGCAAAAATACATAAATCCAGAAAACTAGGAATTATTTGTACATTTGGATTCCAATTTATGGAAAACTGAAATACAGCTCACTTGTCTTAAGGAAAAGAAATGTGTTCATATCATTTTACCCATGACAAATAACCCAACTCCCATTCAGCTATTAACTAACCCTCTTGAACAGGACAGGAAGAGACACGAACTGTGACAAAGACAAGGAAACTGCTTATCAGTTATCATCACAGGCAAAAGACACAGCTTAGGAAAAATTAACTTCAGTTAGTACCAACAAAAATACATTTTAGGTTCTGAGAAACAAAGACAAAAACTAAAACAGTGCCTACCCCATATTTTTGCCACTCTCAACTCCATCACTTCTTACCTTGCTTCAACTCTAGGTGGTACAGAGTGAGGAGAAAAATAGGATTTTTTGGTCAGTCCATAATGGTTCCTCTGCTATTCTTTCCTCCTCACAACTTTGCCCTGCTCCAGCATGAGTCCTCACCAAGGCACAGTGCCTTCAGGGAATACCCACTTACTCTGTTGGGAGGGACCTTCACAGGCTGCAGAGAAACACCTGCAGCAGCTCTTACCCTCTCTGACCCAGGTGTTTCCAGTGCTATTCTCCATTTTCTTTCTCCCCCACCCTCAACCTGCCCATTCTTTCATTCTCTTTCTTCAGTATGTTTATTACTCACAGCTGAGTGGCTCAGCTCTGCCATGTGGTGGACTGGCTGGAGTTAATTGAAACTAGATGTTTCCTTCACAGGGCAGCCCCAGCCACCCAACAGAGCCCTCTGCCCTGATGCCAGGTAAAATCAGCACAGTGTTTGATTCAGAAATCTGATTACATTTAAATGTGAGGGGAAAAATAAACACATTTTGCAAGGCTCTTGGTACGGAACGTCTCTTGTATCACTTTGGAAGCAATAGCAAAACAATCACCAAGAGCCATAGGAATTATTGTATGTTCTTGAGATGCAAGCTGAATTAAATCCATGTATATACCGAAAACTAGTAGTGACACTTGATTTTTCTGACAAATATACATCTTTTTCAAATAGGAAAATCGTTTGTCTTTTGGAATATATTGACAAAATGTTGGAAGATATTCAATCTTTTAGGAAATAATGCTTCAAAACAGAGGATAGTGTTGAAAGTCTGTGTTGAAAATAAAGGTATGCATACATGCACCTGAAGGCTCTCCTCTTTTTGTCATACTGTGGTTGCACCAGTAAAGGTATGTTCCCTTTAAAATATTGGGTTTTTTTAAGGTCATTACAGAACTCATTCCAATGTCTTGAATACCACCAGGTTTGTAAGATACTTTAGTAAGCAAGACTGTCTCCAAATGCTGTAATTCATTGCCAGCTCTGTTTTGCTCTCCTTTTTCCTCCCATAGGCATCCTCATACATAAATTCTAGATATCTTATTATAGCCATCTTTATTCAGTTGTGTGCATCATCTTTGACTTTTTACTATATGACCTTTTTCTTTTTTAACTACAGATCATTTTGTGACCTGAATTCTTTTGTAATAATGGGAAAAACTTGTGATCAGGGCATGCATTTTGCAAAAATTGATGCTTGAATTATTAAATGTAACTCTACTCTGATGCACAGCGAAAGACAAATTGAAAATGGAAGCTGTCTATGGTTTAATTAAGGTACACACAATAATCATCAGCTGTCATTAGGACCCTGATTTTCACTATGATGTGCAAATAGAGAAATGCCCAGTTCACAACACTAAGGTGGTGTGTGGGTTGTAGAACAGGAGTGGATCCTCCTTTGTGCAAAACTGATTTTTTATTTATTTCTAGTTTTTATTTCTGGTGACAGTATGTTACTCCAAACTTTTCATTGCACACAGTAAATTCATGACACTAAGTAGTATTATAGCTTCAAGAATCCCTAGCTTATAGATAATGTATTTTTAATGCTAATCACAATAGATAGGCATATTCTAGAAAAGGAATCAGAAGCAGTATTCTTATTTCTGCAGGAGGATTAGAGTAGGTGACAAAGTTCCTTTCTAATCTATGATTGTATGATTTCTAAGTGATTCCTGTTTAAATTATGTTTTTTAACTTTTGAAATTAGATGCCATAGCCTACGCTATGATAGAAATTTGCTGATTATAGCAGAGCTTTAAACAGCATGCAGGCACATACCAAAACAGACTGGTAATGCCAAACGAATACAAATCTGAAGTGTTAAATTCTGATGCTTTGAAACACTTCAAAAGTAGAGTTCTGGTAGCTCCAGATTGAGGTCTGTGCTAAGTATACATATGCAATGAAAGGTCTCTATCTCAGCCAGCTTATATCTCAAATATAAGAAGATTCCTGTCGGCTAGATGAATGTTCAGCTGACTCTGGGCAAAGGTCATTAGCACAATGATAGGGAGATATGAAAAATTCAAAGTCTAATTATCATACCTGTGCAAATGAAGTAGAAACTGGCAGAAAAGGTGTCCATAGTTGGTTGAAGGACAAGCAAAGTCTGCTTGTGGCATTGTGTGGAGATAGACATGCAGCCTGGAAAATAAGAGAAATATCTTTCAAACACATACAGCTTGTACAGAACATGTGGTGCTACTAATGACTAGGTTTTGTGTACATGTTTTGCATATTAATAAATTAATTAACCAAATAAAAAGGCACATGATGGAAATTATTATCTATAGAATTTTGTCTAAGGAACTGATTAGATATCTGTGAAGGAAAGGTGTAAGTCTGATTCAAGTTTCTGGACAACTGATGCTATGGTGCACATGATGATTAAGAAGCAAATCATTCAACGATTTTCACTTTATGTGAAAGGCTTTCATAAAATAACCCAAAAGGTGGACCAGGTTGGTTTTGAGCCACTTCACTCAATATCTGTGGCTGGGCAAGGCTGAATAAATCTGTTCCCAGTGAGAACTGGGGGTCAAGGTAGACTCTGGGGCAGGGAGTACTAGCTTCTGGAACCTGACAGGTCAGGGTAATAAGCTATAGTAAGCTTTTCAGTGGCAACTGCAGACATATTCAGCTTCTCTTTTCCATCTACCACCAAACACAAGGAAATTCTGCAAGAAACATTCTTGTATTCTATATTGTATGTTTTAGGAGGGTTTGGGTTTTTTACAGTTTTTTTATTCAATTGATTGCTGTNGTTGAGAGGGGTAGGGGGAAGGTGAGGGGTGGTTGAGAGCCCCTCCTGGGGACTCAGGTTTCTGGGAGGGCAGTTGTGTCTGTATTACCTTTTTACCTTGTATATTTCTGTCTATAACTGTATATACTGTAAATATCTGCTTGTAAATTATGCCAGCTGTAAATATAAGCTTCATTCAAATTTCCAGAGCCGGCTGAGTCTAGTCTGGGTGATTTCTAAAGTGGGTGGGGGGGGAGGACACACACCCAAACCATCACAATTGCCTAAACCTGCACACTGAAAATGGTTACTAGCTCCCACTGAAATTAGGAGATATTCCTTTCCAGATCAGCTGAGTCTTCCTCTTTAGTTGAATAACGCCATACAAGACTACCCAAAAAACACACAAGCCCAAACACCAAATTTGAGACTGCACACCACTGCTAATGTACAGTGGAAATCACAGAATCACAGAATCATTGAGGCTGGAAAAGACCTCTGAGATCATCAAGTCCAGCCTATGACCTAACACCATCACATCAGATGAACAATGCCAGCAAGTGCCACATCCAACCTTTTTTTAAAGACCTCCAGGGATGGTGACTCCATCACTTCCCTTGGCAGTCCATTCCAGTGTTTAATCATCCCTTCTGTGAGGAAGTGCTTCCTAACAGCTTCAGCACAGCTTCAGACCATGCCTTCTTGTCCTGTCACAAGCCGCCTGGGAGAAGAGCCTGACCCCACCTGACTACAGCTTCCTTTTAGGTAGTTGTAGAGGGTTATAATTTCCCCTCTAAGTCTCCTCTTCTCCAGACTGAACAACCCCAGCTCCCTCAGTCTTTCATCATACAGCTTTCCCTTCAGACCACTCACCAGTCTCATCACTCTCCTCTGCAAGTCTACTTCTGTCAGGGTGCTGGGGTGCTAACAGGTGTCAATGGCTGAGACCAGCCTCTCCTGGGACTCCCACCCCACCAGGGCTGGGTCCAGGGCATGTGTTTCACTTCAGCGAGGGCCTCCAGTCCCTGCCTGAGCCATGTTGCAGGTTTGCCTATCCCTATCTGCATCTCCCAGATGGGGCCAGGACCTGCACTGCAGAGAGCTGCTCTCCTGGATGGAGCTCTCAGCCTTGTGTCAGAGTTTGTGACACTGACCTCAGCATCACACAGCAGAACTGTGCTCTTCCGTTCCCTGCGCTCACTGTGAGTTGAGGAACCATGAGCCTGTTATTTGCCTGAAATGCTGGGGGTGTTCCAGCTCCAAAAAGACTTTAAAGGACACAAAACACAAGGCATACAGGTGGAAACTGGATTTGATTTTATTTGATGGTATTTTGTGATATTTTGTGCTATGTTATGTTATTTTATCTTGTTTTTTAAACTTGTTTCAGAGCCAAAATGGCCCAGAGAAGCCCTGGCAAGAGGCTATGCTCAATGCTACAGAGCAAAGAATCAACTCCTGGGGAAGCCAAGAAAGCTTCATCCTGGCAGTTTAGAAAGCTTCCTCCTCCTGGATGTGTGGCCCGAAGGCCACCTCTGTGCAGCACAAGCAACAGCTTCTGTGTCCTGGGAATCTAGACAGCCTGCTCCCTCTGGATGGGCAGCCCGAAGGCCACCTTTGTGGAGGGCAAGCAACAGGACCTTGACTAGCTAGAATGGCCTGGAGAAGCCCCGACAAGGAAGGTGCTTGAGCTCAGTGTTGCAGAGGAAAAGCAACTCCTGTGGAAACCAAGAAAGTTTCCTCATCCTGGGAGTCTGGAGAGTTTCTGTCCCTGGCTATGCAGCCCGAGGGCCACCTGCACAAGCAGCAGATGCCTGGACAGAATGGCCCAAAGGAGGCCTGGGCCAGGGGCTGTGCTCAGTGCTGCAGAGGAAAGCAAAAAAAAAAAAACCCAGGGACTAGTGCCAATAGTGCCAATCTACCTCAAGGGAAAAAATTCCTTTCTGACCCCAGTGCTGGCAGTCGGCAACTCCCTGAGCATGTGAGCAAGACCTGCTGCCTCCTCCCACAGGCCTCCCATGCCTGCCAGGAGATGCCCAAGCCTTCTTCTCCCTCAACCTGAAGTTACTATCTCAAGGGCTTGCCAGTGGGGCCAAATGTCCCTGGCTTGATAGACCCTGAGGACAGAAGTCCTTCCCACACCTGGGACCAGTCCAATGTCTATGAGGGACCAGCATACTCCACTTAACCCTTCTGCCAGAGAAGTTTTTGCCCCAGTTAAAGCACAAAAAATATTCCATGCCTTTTTTATTTTCTTCCCAATTTGCTTGCTTTCTTCCATTATAATTACAAGGGCTATATGGAAGTTTAGAATTACCTTTACTAAGAGTATAGTTAATTCCTGTAGGCAAAACCCGTTTTGTATCACCACAGAATTTATTTGCTTATAAGGAAGAAAATACTCACTTTCCAAAAAACAAATTTGCAAGCATTTTCCTCCTGGAAAAAATATGCATTTCAAGATATGGTATCAACAAAAAGCCTATGCTCTTTCATCTAAACATTTGTTTTTACACCTGCCACATAGGACTAAATATAGCCTGATACTGTGTTCTACCACCATATGCTGCCAGTTTCTGAGTGCAGCAAAATTGGGGTTAGATTTTAAAGGTTCTATGCAAATTCCAGGCGCTAATGGCACTTGTTTCTATTTTCAAAAGGAGTTTACTGCTTTATGTAGATGTTTAATTTCTACTTGTAGTTACTTAAGTTACATTCAGACATCAGAAGGCACTTGTCTAAATTTGATATGGTATATTCATCCTGTACACCTGTGAAAGGTTCTTCAGAAGAATAAGGTAGAAGCCGACTACTCACGGGAAATATTAGTTCACGTTAATCAGCACATTATGAAAACATGTCACTGCTTACACTCAGAGCTCCCACATATTCAGTCCTTACAGATTACACCTCAAATAGAATTTAAATTATGGCCTTGTACTAGACCATTCCACAAACAAAATGGAAGTGGGCTGAGGAAAGCATGCCTTCCGATGTTTGGTACAAGATTCTTGCTCAAACACATTTAGGTCAGGCATAAAGTAAATCCATAAGCAAACACTACTCTGCAAATAAATGGTAACATTTTCCAGCATAACTGGAAGCTAAACTTAATGGAATCATGGAACTGTTTTGGTTGGAAAAGATCTTTAAGATCATTGTAATAAGTTTAGCAGAACAACCTTCCAATGAGTCACACAAAGTAGTGGCAACAGAAGAGAGCGTCTGTGGAGAATTAAATATGCCAAACTCCAACAACAGAGTCCTAACACGATTTTAAAGGGCACCTCATCTCACTTTTTCCTGCAGGAAAAGAATTGGCTCTTTCATAGCCTTAGTCCTACTCCAGGAATGTTACCAACAAATGAAAGGGTAGAATCCCTAGTTCAGTAGTCTGGATCGCTAATATTCATCCCGATTCAGCTCAGCTGTTTCCTGGATGAAGCATTTTGCACAGAAGCTCTCACCTCATCCAGGTGAAAGCAAAGAAAGACAACAACAGCAACAACAAACCAAACAAAACAAAACACAACTAACTCAAGTTCAAAAGTCAATTGAGTGTGTTTTATCTTCAGGTGCCAAACTTGAAATACATCAAGTGCTTTGATTTTCAGGGAGCCTCATACTGGTTTTCTGAATACCAGCTCCTGTAGGACAAGGCATATTAGGAATTCCCTCTCCTTTCAAATTCCTCTAAGAAGTATTGGTCAAAGTCAATTATAGTTCTCTTGGCTCTTCAACTGAACTGACAAGTTGTGAGTTACTTTTCTGAAGAAACAGGTTATAGGATGGTTTGAGACTGACTTTTCTTGAAACTCAGATCAGGCTCTCAAATGAATTATATAAAACTGTTAATCCAGATCTTGTATAACCAATGTGTAACTATTAACTTGTATAACTTGTGGAACAGTTACATCATCCTGCTTCGCATCCACCTTTTTCTACTTTATGCAATTAAGGACAGTGACATGAAAAGACCATCAAATAGGTGCAGGACAGATAATGATAAAAGATTTTATAGCTGTGATTCTGGGAAGAGTACATTCCTCACAAGGAATTAGTTGTGCAACTTCTAAGAAGTGCCAATAAAATCTTTATTCCTCTCCTTCACCACCCTTTCCCATCCACATATGTGCTGGCATGAACTTTTATGCTATATTTTAGCAAAATACAGCATTTTATTACCTTTTCAGAATTAGAGCCTTTGTCATTCACTCAGCTTGTTTGCTATTCTGTGTCTGTCTGAGGCTTTCAACAGTTTCCTATATAAACACCATAAACATATAAATATATGTGAATTCCTTCTTTATCCTGGCCTTCCATTACGTATAAGAAGAAAAAGATATTCAAGTATTTTAGGTCAGGTCTGGAAATTTTCACTGCTAGGTCACACTGTTCTGAGCATACTATCTTGTAAAAGAGTGCAACTGGAAACTTGTAAATTATAGCACTGCACTACTGGGATTGCAGTCTCTCCCAAAACTTTTAAAGCATTTACAATAAACTTCCTAGAGAGTCATCATGCATATAATCAAAACATGCAGTTTTAGAGATAATCCTTTTAATTCATTTTGAAGTTTTGCATTTCACAACAGAGAGCACAGGGTGATCTAGCAAGGCAGAACATAAACAGCTAAACTGTATTGCCTTCTTGGGTCAGAGCAGCAGAGCAGATTTCTGTCACACACTGTGTCTTCCTCTAAAGTAATCAATCATGGCTTCTGTCTTTCACAGAGCACTTCAGATTTACAGGCTAAGTGCTTTTTTTCCTCTCTCCCCACCACCCCCAACAAGAGGAAATAGAAGTCACAAAATAAAAGATCAGAACAACAATAACATCAAAACTGACAGAATAAAAGCAGAGATTTCCATGGAGTTTAAATTTTTTACTGTAGCTGCTTATTGGAGTTTTTGGTACTGTCATCTTCAATCTGGTCTTTGGTGATTGGAAAATTCTTGCTACAGGTTTAACCCACTGTGTCAGTTCTAATATACATATGCTGATGATTATTCTGTATATTATTATTATTATTGTATATAATGTTCTGTATTGCTTGTTCTCGAAACGTCATGTAAGATTGCAAATGTAAAGGAATTTTCCCATATATGACACAGCAACACATGGATTAAAGACTGCAGCTAATCCACTGCTACTTGCATTCTGGATGCAGGATTTCAATATTTCAACACTGATGAAGTACTATGGCTACACAAATTGGAAAGTTAAAAGTTCTACTTAAACAAATGAACAAAGCTTTAAAAAAACTTAAATGGTATTTCTTAGTTACACTTTTAGATTATAGTGAATTCCTCTGAGGTGGCTTATAAATCTGAGACAAAGACTTTGCCTCCCATAAAGTCTGAAACTTGTAGGTGCCGCCTTCTGTAAATATTAATAATGGCACCAGAGCAAGCGCCACAAGCAAAGGGCACTTGGCTGCTCAGAGCCTTCCCAGCGAAGCCCTCACTACCACACAAACTCTGTATTGCTTGTTCTTGAAACTTCCTGTAAGATTGCAAATGTAAAGGAATTTTCCTACGTATGCCACAGCAACACATGGATTAAAGACTGCAGCTACTCTTTCACTGCTACTTGCATTCTGGATGTAGGATTTCAATATTTTTTTGCAGCAGTCAGGAAAGCTTTGTTGCGCTTTTGAGCAATCGCAGTGACTGACCCAACCCAAACTACTTATCAGTTTCCCAGCCAGTCTTCCCTAACTGCCCTGCAGAATGTGCTCTTCAGCCATAAACTGCTTGAAAGTAAACACATGTAGTATCTGCTAAAGATTAAAAATAATAAACACATTATGGGATTTTTTGATCACTATAAAAGACACCAGTCTAATTCTGCTAACAACATGACAGCCCAAGCGAGTGCCCAGCAGAGATGCCTTGTGCCTTGGTTCCCTGGGTAACCAGGACACAGAATCAGGCATGGAGCACTAACCTGCCAGGAACAACGCATAAGCCATTCCACTTTTTCCTGCTCTGTCATTTAAAAATATTTCACAAGCATTGGCTGGCTCAAAAGGCTGCTTGAAGGAGGCAGAAATGGCCTTGTATGCATTCTCCTTTTGAATTCAAGGCAGATCAATGATTGTTTATTTATCCTGAGTGAAGCAAGTGACATTTTTTCTCCAAATCCTAGCAGATAATGCTCCCATCACTGAACCTGGCACAACACGTGTCACATAGAGCTGAGAAGTGGTGCAAGACTGGAGCAGGTTAGAAATAGGCTGCCTTGGTCATGCAGAGAGCACAATTACTTAATGACAGCAATTTGCCAGTTTTACAGTTTGCAGTGCCAAAGAAATATTGCTTGTGACAGTAGAAACAAAGCTAGCCTGAAGTGATTATTCAGCACAGAAAATCGGAGCTGGTTCTTCTAACACTGAAAATCACAGATTTTATTTCACTGTTCAATTAATGCTGTGAATACTCTGTACTAAGTAGATTTCCTGGAAATTTTGGGACACAAGTACTTTTAAATAACTAGATGCTATGGATTAAACTGTCTTTACTTCCTTGAGTTATTAACTTGACACTAGATTTTTCTAATGATTGGTCACTGTGTGTGATTAGTCTTCCAACTGTGAGAGTCAGTTATCTGTGCTATTTACCTAAGCAACCATGTTAATTCACTCCTGAAAGATCATGCCTAAGAACAGAGCTGCTGAAGCCTGCTGAAGTCTTTCAGTTCACAAGGAGAGAACATTAAAAAAGCAAAGGGTTGTTGAAATCTCTCAAGGCTAGATTGATATCTTCACCTTTGCACATTTGAGTGATTTTCAAATGTGTGTTATCATCAGTTGTAACAGGAGATGATAGACAGAAGAATTTCTACTTTTTTTAAAATCACTTAAGGGGGATAGACGGAAAGAGAATTGGTTTAACAGGTAATGAACTCACAACGGTCTCTCAGGAATAACGTCACTGGTGCACAGAAGGGGAAATCCCAGCTGTACGTATTTTTCCTTGTTGTTTATACAGCCACAGTGCTGATTTGATTTCTCAGAGTTATATGAAATGAATGAGAGTCAAAATGCAAAAAGTACAAGAAATTAAATCAAGGGGTGGAATTTTGACTAAAAATAAATTAATTAGCTCAAAAGCTAACACACAAAGGTTTTTACACTTGAATAGATTTCAGACCGAAAAACACTAGGAATCTATCATTGCTTTCTGACCTACTTTCCATGGTCATGGCTAATTCGATCTTCTTGCCTTTCATATCTCTCTGTTTCTGCCAACAGACAGATGAGCAGTGGAAGAACAGAAGAGGCAGGTTGGTGTAAGAGGCCAGATCAAGGCAAATCATAGCAAACAAGAGATTAGAAGATTTTAGAGACCTGCTCTTTAAATAAGCAGACAATTTGTCATATTAAGACAAAGGACAGTATTGTCACAACTATCTTATGTCTCCTAAACTACCAAAAAGTGGAACATATGATGTCTGAAACAACCACTATACCACTTACAGTATCATATCTAAATTCTACCAAAATTCAATGAAGGCAATTGAATAAATAGTAGATCTGTTTGGGAAATGAACCCTTAGAAATAGGGTGAGGAGGGAGAGAATTGAGTACATCAGACATTCTCCACAAGAATTAATGTTATTTTTATTTAAGAACTATGTATTTGCTTTGGAACAAATGCAGTTTATCATAGAATCATAGAATGGTTTAGGTTGGAAGGGACCTCAAGGATCATCCAGCCTGGCCTTAAACGCCTCCAGGGAGGAAGTATCCACAACCTCCCTGGGCAACCTGTGCCAGTGTCTTACCACCCTCACTGTAAAGAACTTCCTCCTAACATCCAGTCTAAATCTCCACTCTGCCAGCTTAAACCCATTGCCCCTCATCCTGACATTACTAGAACTTGTCAATAGTCCCTCCCCAGTCTTCCTGCAGGCTCCCTTCAGATACTGGAAAGCCACTCTAAGGTCTCCTCGAAGCCTTCTCTTCTCCAGGCTGAAGAGCCCCAACTCTTTTAGCCTGCCCTCATAGCAGAGGTGCTCCAGCCCTCTGATCATCTTCGTGGCTCTCCTCTGGACTCGCTCCAGCAGTTCCATATCCTTCTTGTGTTGGGGGCTCCAAAACTGCACACAGTACTCCAGGTGGGGTCTGATGAGAGCAAAGAGGGAGAATCCCCTCCCTTGCCCTGCTGGCCACACTTCTCTTGATGCAGCCCAGCACACGGTTGGCTGTCTGGGCTGCATGTGCACACTGCCGGCTCATGTTGAGGTTTTCGTCAAACAAAAGTTTATAAGATATGAAATAGCCCAGAAATCATAGCTCTCATTTCAATTCAGCTATTTCACATGACCTGAACAGCATGAAAGTTGTTGTTTTTTTTTTTTCAAGCTAATATGATTTTTTTCTTTTTTTTTTTCCCGTAAGAAACTTTTCATATATCCAAATTTCCCTCCTGAGCCCTTCCACAGCAATTTTACTCTGATTTCCTCAGTAAATGAGGTTTATGTAACAGCATAACCATTGTCATCTGTACTCCTTGTCTTCCAATAGCTTTTCACCTCACTGACCACTCTAAAATCAACTGTACAAAAATACAAATTTCTACAAATGTGTCTGAAAATTTACAGCTCTGGTGGAGACAGACCAAAATTCATAGCCCTTTTGAAAGGAAGGCAGTGTAACTCCAGCAGCTTCCTGTTAACCAGACAGTGTATACATGGACTAAATCAGCCTCTCCATGAGCTGCTACACACTCAGACAAACACGGATGTGATTTAGGAGCTAGGGAAAAAAAATAGAGCAAGCAGAGGACAAAAGTATTTGTGACTGAACAGAGCTTCATAATAATGTATATAATCTTCATCCAGATTTTCTTCTTCAAGGAAATCACAATTTTGTAATTTCAACTTGTTAAATTGGTTTCTTCAACTCTCTTCTTTACAGGACTTATGCTAGATTCTTCCTTTCATAGCAAAGGAGAAAACAAACAAACAAACAAAACAAAACAAAACAAAAACAAAAACACTCCTGTTTAAAAGGACTTCAATCTACCACAAAATAGACTGAAAGCCTATCTGCAGGGAAGAATAAAAATAGATTCCAGGAAGACAGACTTCAGAGAAGAAAACAGCAACAAAACCCTAACAACAAAACAGTTCTGCTTAGTTGTGTGAATCAAAGTAAAACACTCCTGGATTAATTTAGAGAAACAAAGGGAAACCAGGTTAGTAAATAGGATTGCTCATTTTCATTCAACACCATTTTCATTCAACACCTGGGGTTTGAGGTTGCTTGGAGTAGGGGTGGGAAGGGGCCTCTGAGCGTCATCTAGTCTAAACCCCTGCAAGTTCACCTAGATGAGGTCACACAGGAAAGTCTCCAGACAGGTTTTGAAAGTCTCCAGAGAAGGAGATTCCGCAACTGCTCTGGGTAGTCTGTTCCAATGCTCCAGCACCCTCACTGGAAAGATGTTTTCCCTTGTGTTTTGGTGGAATTTCATGTCCATTGCCCCTTATTCTATCACTGGACACCACTGAAATTATCATCCCTTTCTTAATGTGGAGAATAAAACTGTTATTTCTTTCATGGCAACTAGCAGAGACTGAAATATACTGACCTTTAGAGAACAAAAAGATATACTGGGATGGAACTTGTCAGTAGCTTGGCTTTCCTTTAAAGCAAGGTTCTTTGAGATACATGCATACAAATATCTCTAAGCATTCTCTATATATCTCAGATCAATATATGTATCCCACGTCCTTGCTTAAGATAACTAGCACTAGAAGAAAAACTACTGCTACAACTTTGTTGATGACTCAAAAATAAACCCAAAACAACACACACAAAACAGTCCTAAAGGCATTTATTTAAAAGAAAAAAAATTACCTATACAGATAAAAGTGGCAAAATTAGGAGCCTCAGTTTTATCTGAGCTGACACACTGGAAAGAGTTCATTTAGTCTGCATTTGAGGACATGGAAGACATCATTTTTTATGCCTCAGCTACTGAGCCTTTAGACGCCCCCAGGGTACTGGGGTCTCTTTCAAGGCACTGGGTCAGATTCAATGAGAATAGGAATTACCCTTCAGGCAGGTGTGATATGTACACTTATCTAACAGCAACCAAATGAGAAAAGACAAGATTTTGATCTTTTCCCTTCACTCTGACTCAAAGAATACACAGAAGAGCAGTTGAGGTTTTTTCCAGAAGTTGTAGCACAGGTAATCAGTTGGCTCAAAAAATTGCTTTGGAAGGCCTACCATAGCAAATAGTGCTCAGATGCTGAGGCAGACATATCAGCTCTTCACAACTTTCCAAAGGAATGACAGGAATATAAAGCCAGAAGGAAAACAACACACCGCAAAATAACATGCAATGCAAGTTTTGTAAGGGCTGAATGATCAGTGACCACTCCATGATGCCAGATACAAAAAGGAAGGTATAAAGGTTCAAAAAGGTAACAGGCACAAACTTGAATCTCAGAAGCTCCATTTAAACATGAGAAGGAACTTCTTTACTTTGAGGGTGAAAGAACACTGGACCAGGCTGCCCAGATTGGTGGTGGAGTCTCCATCTCTGGATTAATTAAAACACCCACCCAGACAGCATCCTATGTGATGGTTCTAAGTGAACCTGCTCTGGCGGGGGTGATGGACTAGATGGTCTCCAGAGATCACTCCCAACCCCTGTAATTCTGTGAATCTCAGTTAGAAATGGGTCATCCTCAGACAGAGGCTAAAATCTGGACAGGTGAAAAAAAAACCCAAGGAAGTACAAATTATCACTTCATTTTTTAAGTACAAGAAATTGAGGCTACAAACCCCAGATTATCTGTTACTCTTTTTCCTGAGATGTATTTGAGGCATTCAGTGTGTGCAGCTCTGTTACAAAAATCTGAGAATTATTTTGTGACAAGGAACTGGGAAAGGGCAGTAATTTTAAAACTGTTAAATACTGACATATCTAGTGCTCAGCAATAATTCATTCTGTCTAATGTGTTGCACCGAGGAATGCAACGTGATGCATTATGTCATGATTCCCCAGTTGTAAAATTCAGTGTGGATCTACACTACTTCTGAAGACATTGAGCCTGTCTTATTCCCCTCTTCCCAATTTCTGGCCCCTCTCTTGTGCTGTCACTAGCACCCAGGAAGACACGTGGGTACACCAGACAGAGATCTCATCTGCATGAAAATTACATTGCATCTGGGGAGGTAGTTTCTAACCAGATCCCTGACAGGTCCATTTCACCTTGCAGATGCATGAAAGTTCATGTCTGCTGAAAAGGGACAAGAATAAACAACTAAGTCTGTGCCCTTCAGTAGCAAAGATGGCTTATGCCAGTTAAACTGCACTTGGATCCCCAGGTAGTGGTTGTCACAGAAAGCTTTAAAAGGGAACACATAGGCTGTTGCCTACTGTACTCCTACTTAACACAGACTGTTGCCTACTGAGGATCAGTGACAGTGATTCCTCAGCCACCTTTCACAGTTTCTTTATCTGCTTGGCACTTCTCATAATTTTCTGTTATTTAAGCTATTCAGCTTCAGTAATAATAGTTATTTCTGCCTCATTAACTAATGAGAATAATAGCCAATTATCATCTTTGTTAAATCCTCTCCTTTTAATTTTCTTTTCTTTTGAATAGTCATGCCTCTTAGAGTACTTCTTTCCCCTAAGTTAAATAGGATGAGTTGATTTCTGTCATGTCTGCTAGGATAGGATGTTGGTTTAACAATCAGGGATAAAATTCCTGTACAAATGAAATAAAAAATATCTTTCTCTTGTTGCATCACCACTTCAACTAATCCATTGCCACTCAAATGTAAGAATTCTGCTAGGAGAACTCCAAGCTTCTGTTGTTTTCTGTCCAGGAACCAGCATCATTACTTGCACTGTAACTTCCCTGACTCAACACAGATTTCACAATGCCTCTGTCTTACTGTGAAGGGAGTTGTATTTTTCACCCTGCAAGTGCACAAATCTTCCCCAGCTGCCCATAGACTAATTTAAAGACATGTGGAGAAGTTGGCAAAGACTATTAGAGTGCAGTGAATGGAACCACCATAGTTAGTGAGGGCTTCATGAGTAAGCCTGGATTGCAGAGTCATAATAGAAATATATAACTAATTAACTAAATAATGAGGGGGAAACATAAAACCAGTTTCTTAACCTGAGGAACCACAGAACATAAATCTCACATGGCACCTTTAAAGAAGTATTTCTTTGCTTTTGTTAAGACAGGTTGCTTTATTTCCATATACATTTTATATGAAAATTAATTATAATGTACATTGGATTCTGTGGTTATAATTTGTATTTTCTGCTTTATGTGTCACTCACTCATTAGTTTCCTAAATAACAGAGAACACACTTAGTCAGTTGGCATTTTCCAGTGTTTTAATTGCCTGCTGTGATATAATTATTGTGACATTTTGGGATGTTTTTAACATCCTGAATTAAATATTCTGACATCCCACAGAGCACTTCATGAAAACAGTCAAACTGTATTCAAGTCATTAAGAGTCTACAGTTGTCCTTTAAAATTACATTTATTTTTAACACACACCCAAAAATTGCAGAAAAAAAAAGTATTGAACAACTTCAATATTATATCAGTTTTCATCTCTAAAATCATAAAATGGTGTTAGAATGTAAGTAACAATGGAGCTCATAATACTGTATTAATTTGTATGTGCTTTTCCTTTTGTTTTTATTGAAGTAGCTATCAAAGAATGGTACTTAGGAAGTTCTACCTGCAAAGCTTACTTTTTGGTGAGATCTAACAGTAAAATATGCTATGCTTATTTTGAAAAATAAACCAAATAAATTCTTGAAAATACAAAAAATAAAACCAAATTCTAATTCTTCTTTCACCATGGTAATGAAATACTGTACATCTTTACAGATTATTTACGTTGCTACAAAAATAGTTTATTACACAACATAAAATGCTTTGCCTTCCAGATCAGACTTCATTTCTGCAAACATCAATTGTTTAATGGATTAAATAAGTAAAACTTTGAAAATTAGCTCCCAGCAAGGTGCAAGAATATCTAAGAATAAGAAACAATTGCATAACAAACAGCCTTTCTTGGTCTTTTCAGTCCTATTCTCAAAAGGATTGGAAATTTCCTGACCTGTGCTAGGAGAGCATGGAAGAGGTTTGGGGAACCACAGAGCCAAAAACATCAGCTCCACTCAGCCCTTTAGTCCAACCCCTTCTGTCTCTACCACAGAAATGTGTAGGTAGAAGTCAGAGATACTGATGGAAGTGATATTGCGCACTGGCAATCCCCAGTTAATTCCTGCTCCCTGAAGCCTCATATGCTGCCTTGTGCACAACACTGTGTTGAATTGTACTATGGTCAAAAGAGAAAAGCAAACAGACATAACCTGCTACTTAACTTCCCCATGTGAGATGATGGCTCTAAGACACAAACTGTGCCTTTTTGTTAAATATACTTTTAAAGAGGAAGTCAATATTTTAAGACGTACTTAATGCTTCACTCATTTTTAGCACTGATATCCCCTGAAGTCAAACAAAATCCTCAATTCATATTCTTACATTTTAAGGTATAAATAATGATTTTTTTTTTTAATCTTACTTGCATATTGAATTAGCCTACAACATTAATCAATTAAATTTCAAAAGATTGCCTGAATTTTCCTGAAATCACAGTCAGAAACAAATGCAACCCTAAAGTAATATTCCACAAGTCCCAAACATAATTATGTATGTTTATACAAAAACATATAGGGCTATGGAGTGATCAAGACTCAGTCCATTCAAGAAGAGTGATAAGGCTTTATAGATTGTGTGGAAAGGCAGTTGCAAGTTATCAGAAGTGAAACTAGCAAATAGCCTTATGCCATGCTGGCATCAGTTTGATAGCAAGAACATAGAAGGTGAAGTTCTTTCTAAGGCAGAATCCTGAAAAAAAACACTTTAAAATCAAATCAATTATCTGATACAAGTGAAGAAAATGACAGCACTACTGAGTGCAGCCTCTGCAAATTTAATGCCCATCATAACTTTAGTGAGAACCTGGAGAGAGAGATAATGGAGTTATGACTAGGGGACAAATTTACAGCAAGGATGTTACTTTTATGCATATGATCACCTGTCTTTTCTATGAGTTATAGCTTGACTTATATGAGTACTTATTTACTTTACATCTTTCTGATAGTATACTGACGATACATATTGACTTGAGCATGCCCTAGAGTATTTACTACAATAAAATGCACTGAAACAATTCCAATTATATGATCAACATCTTCAATAACCCAGCTGACATTTAATGCTGCCGTTTCATCCTCATGTCAAACTTTACGCAGGCTTGAGACATTTTTTTGGTTGAAATCATATCTGCACTTCTTATATGTCTTTAAATGAGTTAACCAGCATTCCAAACAGCAGATGTGAATTTTAACAGCCATAGGGTTTGCACTAACAGGATACCTGAGCAAATATCCTGCTAAATCAAGTGAGAGGAACATCAAGAATATGTAAGCAAGAAATAAGAGATTATGAACAACATGATTAAAGTGAAGCACATAAGCACTTTCTGCATTTATAGACAGGAGCGAAGCAGCACTTGTCTTATTTCATCCCTGTTCTCAACTATTTTTTAATACATTGTAAGATCAGTGCAAGAGTCCTCAGCCCTACCGAGTCTATTGAAGTCAAAAAACTCAGCTACTTCATTTTGGCTGCTGTTTGGCCAGGCATCTAAACCAACCATGTTAAATGCCTCTCATTCAGCAGAGGATTTAAGTACATTCTTCATGCAGCTGAACACAATGTAGACGTAAGCACCACTTATTATAAGTATGGTAATACATAGCCCTGAATTTGCTTTCTCTTCTACTTGTAAGCATTGCCAAGCATGAAGATGTTGACAGATCATTGGAACTTGGAAAAGCTTGTCCAGAACAACTTATTCCATTGGCCATTTTCAGGCACAAAATCTGAAGGGACAGAGGCTTTTAATTTGAAATACAATCAGCTGACATTGAACTACATTGTGGTGTAGTATAAAAATCAGAGAATAAACCATGTTCAGTGTAGGGCTGTGCTCTTCAGCTCTACCTGCCTCTATCATGCCCCATGCCCATTCTCTGCCCAGTATCCCCAGTGTGAGGGGAAGGTTAGAACTCAGCATAACCGCACAGGTTCAATGGGTGAAGCCACTTGCTGATGTGAGCATAGCCATTTTGTCCAGGGAAGTGCCGTGAGAGGTCCGTTGTTGAAATATGCAGGTCACTCAAACTCAAGATTTTTGAGATGAGCACCATGGTGACTGAAACAGATGGCAGGAAGTTTTTCTCTTCCTGTGAGGTACATAACTTGGTGAAACATCATGTCCTATCTTGACAATGGTTCACCTCCTAACTCTATGGGTTTCCCAAAATATCCAGCGATAAGCCATCCTTCAGACTTAAGCTTCCACTTTATCTCTGACAAATCCTTCCTGTCAATGCATCTCCACCTCTTAAATAAAAAATTCAACAAGACTCCATTCTTGGCTCCATCTGCAGGGTTTAAGGCCACTCCCTCCCATGAATATCTCTAACCATGACCATGTGAGTAATTTAGGGGGAAAGGTGTTCTCTACCCAACATACTGACACTGTGACATCATACAGGAAGGAATTCTTGCTAAGCTGGGTAGGAAATAAAGATTTCAACTCTAACTTACTGAGTTATAACTTCTGTTAAAGACAGGAATACTTGGTGATGGCCTGCACATAGTTGTAGCTGCCACTACAGAAAGTACTCCCTAGCGTTGGGTTCACAAAACCACTAAAACTGTATTTTGTCAGGGGCTTAATCCTGCAGTATTAGGTATGCACTGAGAACGCCTCCCAGACCAAGCTGCTTAGAGGATTTGGTAGGGAAACAGCTCACAGATCGCTGCCAGACTGAGGTAGGATATAAGCAAGATCCATGCAGCCTTGGACAAGAACAAAGCCAGAAGTCTAGACATCCTTTTGTCTTTAAAAGCAAAGAAACTAAGAAAGTCAAATGCACCTAGAATGAAAATGCTACTGAGCAAGGTCTTTGGGGATCATATCTTACGTTTTATGATCACTTGAGCTACAACTTAATTTTGAGGTCTAATAGTACTTTCTCTACAAAAGAAATAGCAGGATCTTGTGAATATAGAGGCAACTGCTCTGCAGAAACTGGAACAAAGAGAAGGAAGCATATATTGCAAACTGCGTAACTTAACAGGCTTTACCAAGGCAGCATGAGCACTGGAAGCAAGTCACTGAAATCACTTCGAGCTCTAGGCAGCTGTGGTTATAGACTGCTTCCAGTCCAGGAGCATACTGCTTTTAAGCTACCTCAGATAGCACTCTGCTCTGCTGCAGCCAACTGGCATAGCATAAAACCAATCCAGGAAAGAACTTTTGGTATGTGCTTAAGTTCATAATTAGGAAAGTGGGTAAGTGGATGCTTGAAGTTAATCACCTACTTAAGTGCTTTCCTGAATTACAGCCATATGCTGGTATAACTGATAACTACATCTTTATGTAGACTCCATTTTAATCCTATACAGAAGCAGAGAAGGAAAGTATTTAGATTAAAGAAAGGGGAATGAAGCTGAGGAAATTCTATCCCTGCCAGTTTTGTTGGCTTTCTTAATGCTGTCATACCAGCTAGAAAGCTGTTTGTGTTTTGTCATCTGAGAATGATGTGTTTCTAAGCAATAGACTATTTTGGAAGGAAAAAAATTCTTTTCCCCTTTGTTTCCCCCCACACACACACACACACCTCCCCCATTAACATAACAATCTGTACAATTTCTTATTTCTATTGCTAAATAGATACGGTTGTTAGGTTTGCAGTAATTCCAAGCACAACTGTTCAGTGTATATGGCAGAGAGCTGTTTCCTGTCCCTCACCCTGGTGAAGCAGCTTTCTCAGTAAATATTTACAGAGAAATAATTTCAGTAGTTTCATTAAAATGTTAATTTCTAAAGAACAAGAAAGAAGTAAGGCTGATATGAGTAAATCAAATTAAAAAATCAAAACAAATAAGGAAAGATGAGCTACAGTCAGTATAATCATAGAATGGTTTAAGTTGGAAGAGACCTCAGGGATCATCTAGTTCCAATCCCCTGACACAGGCAGGGACACATCCAACTAGAACAGGCCACTCAAGACCTCATCTAACTTAGCCTTGAATACCTCCAGGGAGGGAGCAGCCACAACCTCCCTGGGCAACCTGTGCCAGTGTCTCACCACCCTCACTGGAAAGAACTTCCTAATATCTAGTTTAAATCTCCCTTCTACCAGTTTAAACCCATTACTCCTCATCCTGTTATTACAAAACCTTGTAAATAGTCCCTCCCCAGCCCTCCTGTAGCCCCCCCGCCTTCAGATACTGGAAGGCCACTCCAAGGTCCCCTCAAAGCCTTCTCTTCTCCAGGCTGAAAAGCCCCAACTCTTGTAGCCTCTCCTCATAGCAGAGCTGCTGCTGCCCTCTGAGCATCTTTGTGGCCCTCCTCTGGACTCGCTGCAACAGTTTGATATCATTCTTGTGTTGGGGGACTCCAGAACTGTACACAGTACAATAATCTCACTGATCATTGTAAACAACAGAATATTCATTCTTGAGAATGACCATTCACTATGGAATATTTTATGTTCATTGAATTCATACACCATTTTTTCATACCTTTGTGTTTACTAAATATTCTGCAACAAACTTGTGAACACTTTCCCTGTGAAAACTGTATTTTTAGATTTGGTATAGCTCTTTTCTCCAGGACCAAAAGATACTATATATAGCCTCAGTCTTGCATATTCTAAACCAAGCTTTACTAAAAATTCACCTGCAAAGAAAAGTGGCTAAAAATGGCTATGGGAACACAGAAGAAATAATTATTTTGCAGATATAGATCCATGTAATGGAACAAGACTGCAAATATCTTTAATTTTTTAACTATATGTATATCCATTAATTTGCAGCCAGGTAAACATGGACAGAACTTTTGGAATATTGCTATGAAAGCAAGCACTCGTCCAAATAAATTGTCTTGCAGGATCAAGGCATAAACTTATTTTAAAAAGAACCCAAATTTGGCCAGAAGTTTGACATTAGCTCAGTTTCACCTTTCTTAAAGATGAGTTCACCCAAAGATGCTATAGATTTATAAACCGTAAAAAAGAGGATCATAAAAAAGAGATTATATTGGACAAATAATAATGAAGTAGAACAAACCAATTCTGCAACTAGAGCAAACTCAGAAATATTGAGATGTATGTTTAAAAAAATGTTTCAGGAACAAATGTGTCCTCTACCTGCTCAGTCCCTAGAGGCTATAACCCTCCTTGCAGTCCATTTACCTCTGCCAGAAGTTTTCTGAATTGAATACTCTCCATAATCTTCTCAAAAAAGTCAACTTTCTATTTCCCCTGAGACTTAACTCTGAGTGGTCACATTACTGTAACTTAACCTTAACTCTCTTACAGTTTTGTTTTCAGCAGCAAATACATTACATTTGCTTCCTCAAACTCTCTCTCACCCTCCTAAAAAGGCAGTATTTCTTCTCATCATGTAGTAAAGACATCACTTACAATAATAATGCTTTTCTTTCACACCTGAACCTTCTCCCAGGTGAACATAGTTAACTGCTATCAGAAGAATTACCTCCCTCTCCCTTAAGAACTTCACTTGAGCAGAGCATAACAGCCAGATTGGAACTGAAGATGGCTGTTTTCTTTCTGCCCAGTTAGAGATTTATTATCAAAACACAACACATAGTAAACTGTGCCAATGAGTTCAACTGACTATTGTGATAGGACTGGTTATAACTCCAACCTTATGTGATCAGGGTAGGTAAAAAAAACTTGTGTGTCCTATTTTCTAATCTGGAATGCTTCTCTTTTTGAAGAGAAAAAGAATGCTGGTTTGTAGTCCTTGTCTGGGGGGTAATTAGTTTGTGCTTCACATTTTTCAGTCTTTGTACTGGGTGAGTATATGAAAAGTTTTCTTCTTTTGAAGGTGGCATTTGAAATATTTTTAATTCTGTTTTGGGTTTGTTTTTTTGTTGGTTTTTTTTTCTAATTAAAAAAAAATATATTTGCTGATATTTCCTACAAACTCCACAGCACTTGCAGGGAATAGGAGGATCATTATGCTAGACACAAGTTAGCAGGTCCTCCTGCAACCTTTCCATGAACTCCAGGGTCCTTATTCCTCCTCGGGAGAGAGAAGCAAGGTGACTAGCAGATCACTTAATGTTTTGAGGAAAGGTGATTTTTAAGTTAGCATTTCTCAAGCACACTAATTAAAATTAAATCAAAGCTGACTAAAATGAAACCTCAAGAAGCTTATGCAGCTTGGTGGTTTGTGTAGCTTGTCACTTATACAAAGAAACAAAATTTGTTCTCCGTATGAAGTAGAATAAAACCAATGATGACCCTTTTTTCACATACTTTTTGCTGAAGACTGTACTCGCCTATTTCTCTAATCCTTTCATATTTATAAGACACAATATGAATATGAAAAAAATGTTTAATAATATGTTTCAATATTCCTTTTTTGACTTTCATTTTCATACTGAGCCTTGCTTGCATGATGAGGGATTGCTACTGATTTATGTGTCTGTATAAGTATGTATGGCTTTATTTCTGAGAGAAAAATCTGTTGCAGGTCATCTAGTTTCCGCATTGAGTTGAACTGTTTCTTCATCTATAAGGTTTGTTTGGTTTTACTGTTACATACTGCCATTTGAAGGAAGCATCTTGTTTCCAAAAGTCTTGTTTTAAGGGCATTTCCCTGCTCCAAGGCATGTTATTACTTGACTGAATACCTCAGTAACTAAGAAGAAATGTCTTTAGAGATGACCAAATGGTTGATCATTTTCCTGTCTAGAGACACCAGTCTTGCTGAAGTTTATATCTTTAGATCTGTCTACTATAGCATCTTTTTGGCTTCTAGTGGAAGCACAACTGTGCTTCCAAGAGTAAATACTAGGGAGAAATTAAATAAAAGGGAGGAGAAAAATCTTTACCAAATAGTCTATAGCAGAAGTCCTCAAACTACAGCCCACGGGCTGGATATGGCCCCCCAGTGTCCTCAATCTGGCCTGCTGGTATTTACAGACACACACACCCCCCCACCCCCATCTTTCCCCTGCCAGGGGTTGAGGGGGAAACCAAGCAGGACTTCCTGCCACTTAGTCCGCTCACTGGCCTTTGCAGCCCCTGGCCTGCAACCAAACTCTAGTCCAGTCCCTGAGAGTGTTTGAGGGACAGTGAACCAGCCCCCTGTTTGAGGACCCCTGGTTTATAGTGTTCATCCGAATCATGGGAGATGTGTAGCACATTATCATAGAAACACAGAATCATAGGATGGTTTGCAAGATCAAGGGTTGCAAGGGACCTCCGAAGGCCGTCTAGTTCAAGCCCCATTATCATATGGCTTGGGAAGTTAGAACAGATATTTGTGAGTAGTTAGAAGAGTCTGATGGTTATTATATCACTGAGGGCTTAGGCCAAGGCTTGCTTGTCTGCTGGTTCATCTGCTCTTTCTGCTTACAGCTGTCCATTTTGTATGGAATAGCTAAAAAGTCAGATTGCTTATTTGGTGACTAGCTGTGTGCCCATGTAGGGTTCTTTCATTAAGGTTGATGTTTGCTGAAGCCTCTGCTTCATTTGTTTCGGCATCATGGTTTTGTTTCATGTGTTTTTCTCAGCTTTTTATTCTCCTCTCTGTGTGTATCACCTTATGCTAGATGTGGGTTTTATCTGTTGCTAACAGTAGCATTATTTTATTATCAAACTCCAAGGTTTCAGTTCTGTAAAACAAATGAAAATGCATCCCAAGTAATACATGTTATACAAATTGAGGATAGAAGTGGTATAATAACATTTAACATCTAATGTTGAACTCTGTTTATAGCAAGATGTCCTTGCAACATGATTTGTCACTGGGTCACATGCTATATAAGACTCTATTTATGACAATTTTGATCAGAAGTACTCAAATTTAACAAACAATCAGGCCACAGATTGCAGTTAATCTAGTCTTTGACTAAATTAATTGCTTTCATAATTGGCTACACATGGAGCTGTTTAAACATGAAGAACAGTGCTCCTAGGTACTTCTAACAAGAGAAAATATATCTGTTTTCACCAAATGCTTTGAGCAGCTGAGAGTAACAGGAGAGTGTGTGTCATAGGGGAAAAAAAAACAGAATGCTGTGACTGCATTTAGCTCTGCAGAGACACGAAAATACAAGATTAGAATTGTCATGTTTGCTTAAACTTGAGAAATGTTTTGTAATTACAAAGAGATAGGTAACTGTTATCCTCTCTCAGGGCATAGAATTAGCTTACTTGTTTAGGCGATAACATGTTTTATTACTTATCCCTGCACTGAACCACCTGATTGCCCACATATGAAAATAAGGAGAGAGAACTTTCAGTTACTACTTGCATAACTTCAGTGCAGGAATATGGAAAGCATCTTGAAGATCCAACATATCTAACCAGGGACCTTTTGTGCAAAGAATGATCACCAGGGTGAGAACATGACAGCTGTGGTAAGGGAAATAAACACCAGAACAGGACAGAGTGGGGACTTTGTGCTGGTGAATTTGTACACTAATGTAGCAGGCTAAATGTAAAGTTATTTGTGCATCACAGCAGGTTGTGCTGACCTTGATTGGTTTCTACCTGACAGGCCAAGTTCTCTCATCGGGTAGATTTGGGGAGATCATTTTTCACACACGCACACAAGCTCCTGTTTAGTAGCCTATAGATCTATACAGAGTCACACAGGAGTTACCCAGCAGCAGACCAAGCTCCCATCTTGCAGGCCACAACAAACAGAAAAAAATGTCTCTGCTAAAAGTCCTAATTTCCCTGAAAGCACAGTGAAAATTCAGTCATTTAGACTCTATATTCCACCTAGTATGCTCTTCCTAGCCTTTACTGTGAAGGAAATGCAAAATGTTTTAAAATATGTTTTCACTGATAAGAAATATTGATCCTAGCAGTGAAAAGATGCTGTTGCAAATAATCTGTCGCTAATAATCACACAAAACAGTTCATGGAATCCTAGAATGGTTTGGATTGGAAGACACCTTAAATATCATCTATTTCCAACCCCACTGCTATGAGCAGGGATGCCTTTCACTGGACTAGGTTGCTCAAAGCCGCATCCAACCTGGTCTTGTACAACCAGCTGTACAAGGTTGATATGGAAATGGAGCTAAGATTTATTTTAGAAGTATGGAAGGAGCATTCTCAGGGGCCAGGGCCATTGTTGAGAAGCTTAATAAGTTCTTTGCGTCAGTGTTGGAGGTGGGAGAATCTATCTTCCAGATAAATATTTCTTTTAATCAAAATTAAAATTGATTTAGATTTTGTAAGACTGTGTGCTTTCTGCAATGAGTAGCTAAAGTTATTCCAGTTTCACAGTCCCATACATATAATGTTAAAAGATTAGAGCCCATTTCAATCACTAGCCACAGATACTGTTGGTTTAAGATGTTTCTCGCACCTTCTTTGACTCTCCATTCTGAATAAATAGTTGAATCACACTGGAATCTATTTATAACACTTGTATCTATGTGCAACTAAGTTTATGGTTATTTTTAGTTTTAATAGTAAAATATTACAGTAGAGTCCCTGCCTAAAAAAGCAAAACATTGCTAGCTTTCCTGCTTGTATTACAAATGCTATTATTTCTTTAATCCCAAGACTATAGAATCAGTGAAGACAGAAGTCTTTTGGTGCCCTTTGAAAGAAATCATATATGTAATAGCGCAGAAAAGGTTGAAAACACATCTTGATTCAATCCTAAGCAGAAAGGTTGAAAAAACAACCCAAAACCTGCCTAATGAAAGGTAAGGCAATAGAGAGATTGGATGGAGAAGAAATATATGGAAATTTATGGAGCAAAGCTGGAGGTGGGTAGGTTCAGACTGGGCATAAGGAGGAAGTTCTTTACCATTGAGAGCGGTGAGACCGGGGAATGGGTTGCCCAGGGAGGTGGTTGAGGCCTCGTCCCTGGAGGTGTTTAAGGCCGGGCTGGATGGGGCTCTGGGAGCCTGATCTAGGGTAGGGTGTCCCTGCCCATGGCAGGGAGGTTGGAACTAGATGATCCTTGTGGTCCCTTCCAGCCCTGATTGATTCTATGATTTTATGATATCTGAATACTGTGGCCCTGTGCCCAAACTTCAAGGAGCAGGATCCCAGCACTGGTGTGAAGTGGTTATAGCACTTTAGATCCACACTGCGGGGAGGCATCTCCAGGGAATAGAGATACCTAGCTGTGAAAACATCCTTCAAGGCAAATGGTAGGAACTTTAACACTTAAATTTTTAAACAAGAGGAGGAAGGGAAGAAACAAATGTTTGAGTTCTTAGAGGAAGTAAGCTTGCCTAAGATAGAAAAGAAAAAGGTTAATTGTGTTTGCATCTGAGCCTGGGAATATTTGGCATTAAAAAGATCTTCTCAGGGATGATAAAATTCTGAGAAAGGACAACAGAAATGTTATGCTTTTTCTTGTGATGATCTGTAGTAGATCCACTCTGTCATCTGTTTTTCTCAGCAGGAATCGGATAAGAAATATTTCATTCTGTCATACTTAGCCCGCTGTGACTTCATTTTTGTACTAGCTGAGGGCAATTACTTCATGTAGTCTCAAATAGGAATGCTGAATTTGAATCTACAGTCATTCTGTCACTTTGAATTAGCCTTATACAAAAACACTTGTTCAAAATGCAAATGGTCAATATAAGAAAGTCATAAAATCAAATAAAAAAAAAATGCTACTTGAAAAATAACATGAACAACAGCAAAAGAAAAATCCTTCCATGTGCTTGATTTTTAAGTACAAAAAATCCCAGGGACAACAAGGAAATGTCGGTTGTATTTTGCAAAGTCAGTTTATATGATATAAGTGTTATTTTCAGTCCTTCTGCAGCAGCACTGACATAGATGAAAACCACATGAAAAGGTATCTGCTGAGAACCAGCAGACAAAACCCTAAACATTTCAAGAATGTAGTTATGTGAAGCAATATAAGGCCACAGCAAACTAATCTCCACGGCACTGATCAAGCTAGTGAAATAGCTGCATTTCAGGAGCAACCAGGACCTTATTTTCAAATTATTTGAGGCCTGCGATATCATGGTCAACTCTCTTCACTTTGCTGATGCACTGGTGAATTTTTTCCACTATGTTCCTCTTTTCTTTTTCCTCTACTTTTGGTTGGGTTTTGATTTTTCACACAGAATCACAGAATGTCAGGGGCTGGAAGGGACCTTGAAAGATCATTTTTGTTTGTTTGTTTTTGGTTTGACATATTTAGCTTGAATATGGAGGAGATTAAGTTGGTTGAAAGGAGGGAGAAGAGTGGGGGATTCAGAAGGTTATGTAACCTAAATCACAGACAATTCAGCTAAAAGGAAGGTTATACATAAATTTAATAAGATGAAGCTTACAGGTGTAATAAAAAGAGTTATTCTAAATCAAACCATGAAGAGCTATACTTCAAGAGGCAATAATTCTGCAAGTGATGTTACAGGAAATAACCGATGAGGTGACCAATGAGCCATTCAGTCTCCTTTCCCACCATCTGCCATGGTGGATATTGGTTAGATTGGCTATAAAATTGCAGCCTATGCTGGAAACCACAACTGGGAAGGGGTACAGAGAACTCCAAAATGTTAATTTCTGCAGTAATAAACAAAACCCAAAACCTGTTACAGGCATGCATCCTCTTCCTTTCAGGATCACACATACCCACTCCTGGAGAGATGCTAGATATCTAGGACGTGGTACCTTACACTCGGCTTCCTGGGAAATGACTCCATTGGAGCAGCCAGTTTGTGAACTGGCTAAGTTTTTATGCAATGCTTTAAGGAACCACATCTGTTTGCTCCATGTGTTGTATCTGTTGGCACAACTGTCATAGATGGAAACTCACCCAGTGTGATAGTCCATGCAAGGAAGGGTAGGAAAAAGGGGAGACAGGGGAGGGGGAAAAAAAACTTCCTCCTTAGTTTAAATAATAATTTATCTGTGGTCAGCAACAGATATAGCAGTTCCTGTACTGCTTACCTTTAGCAAGTTATTAGCTAGTGTAATTGTAAAAGTCATGAAGACAGCAAACAGTCCTTTGTCATTTCAATAATAGCATAAGTTTGTATTACCAGTGCATGCTCTGAAGGCTGCTCACTATTTCATGTCTATCTCTAATATTAAGCTGCAATTAGTGATCTATTCTCTCTGGATTTAATAGCAGTATATTTTCAGCTGTAGAGTTGCTCTGGTGATGGCATACTTAAATTACTTGGCCACTTGGGAAAGTTTAGAGAGAGTGAGTGACATTACTCAGCTGTGTGGAACATAGGATAACAGTTTAAATGGAAAGAAAAAACAGCCATATTTGATAGATAGTGCTGTGGAGACACCACTTAGGAGTATATATTGGATTTTACCTTCCTTCTAAATTTAATTTTAATAGTCAAATAATGACATGTTAAAACAGCAGTCCAATCTATAGAAGGCTAATTTGTTATTTTTTGACATTTCAAGCTGGTTTCTTTCACTTACCTTTTTATGCTGTGCTAGTACTGAAGCATAGGATATATCATCCTCATAAGAACCCTGTGAGAAGAATAATAAATGTTTGATATCAGTACTGAACAGAAGTTGATATATTTCTAGCTGCAAAATATTCTTGTTATTTTATTATTCCATAAAGTTTTCCATATGGTTTACATATTTTCCTTTACATGCCTGCATTGTATAAATCCCTACTTTACCTACATCACTGTGCACTGAAATGCAGTTCTGCTTTAAGGAGTGGTTTTCTAAAGTAACATTTTAGATCCTGCTCTGATCAAATGTGCTCGCCACAAAGGTTGTGTGACTTCTTTTCCCTAGCTGCAAGGGTTTGTCTGAATGTAACACAGTCTTCATAAACATGTGCTCTTGTGTAGCAGAATGTGTGTGAGGAGACCACAGCCTTTTGGCCACAGCATCACCCAGACCCTTAGCCTCTAAAAAGTACTGATAAACAAAGATCTGAAAGCAACCCTTGAAAATTTCACTGTGTATTCAAAAATGGTATAAACTGTAAAGTCCCTTTGTGTATTAGTTACCCGTGTAAAACTAAGTGCATCTGTTTTATAAACACTCACTGTAGAGTTTTATTATAACGCTTGCTTGCTACAGACAAGACTACTTTGATACATGGAAGTGACACCTCTGTTAAAGCAGACAGGACACAAAGAATATTTGTGTTTGTGAAAGCTTCACTGCTTTTTGCTAAGTTAATTAACCTGATAAGCAAACATCCACTCAGATACAAACTTCATTTTATCTATTTACATCCTCGCAGCTTTACAAAGTGCTATTGCTAGAACATATGCTAAGAAGCATTTCCCCATTTTTTTACCTTCCCATATGACAGTTAAAGATGTTTATGAAAAACGGTCACCTGTCTGCAATAATCACGTTTCATGTACTTAAAATTAGGTCAGTAACAGGGCACAAATATAATGCTGACCTGATTGGCTTAGTGCTCCCTTTCTACCTGGGGAAAGTTTTACTTTATGAATTTCCTGGTACTTTTCTCTAACTAGAGATTCAAGGAGCAGTTTGGAGCTAAAAAATGCTGTTGTATACTTTGAAATTCACCTTGACTAGTTTTTTAATAACCTGTGCATAGGTACAGATGTACATACATATTGAAAGGTAGTGATAGCAGCTAATGCTGATGAGATCCACAAAAGTATATCCTCCATTCATTCCTGCTTGAGTTTGAACTTTGGTTTTCCCTGCTAGAACTGATGACCATGCATGGTAATGTTTTGGGTTCAAGTTTCAAGGCTCGTGAAGCCCCAAGCCAGATGTCAGCAACTAACTGTGAAGGACATTCACTTTAAACCAAACAAAAAAAGTGGATTTTACATATATTTTTGTGTAGCTTCACACTGATTGAGATTAAACTTGGAATTTTCATAAATACTAGATCAGGCACAATCTTTTCACCTGGATTGTACTGCTTGCTACCATAGGCATGGATATGATAGACAACAGGATGGCCCCTCTCCTCCCTCTTTCACTACAAGAAAAAGAATGAGCTGTATATCAAACTTGGAATAGTGAAAGCATCTGCTAGCAATAGGTGAAACATAAAGTGGAGCAGTAACATCTCAAACTCTACAAATCCAGATGTGGTGGAAAATAATTATCAATCCCTGGTTATCTTATCTTTCATTTGGAGGCTGCCAACCTACTCAGCCACAGCACTTTAGAGTACATTATACCAGTTTAAACCTCTGAAATTCATGGTATCTTAGCTGATGAGATTGTGGGGTTTTGCATCTTAACAGACTGTCTACCCATTACAGCCTGGATCTAAGGATAAGACTGTGTCTGAAAACTCCTGTTGCCTTTGAATAGATGCACTTTTCCAGCTTCTGAATTTGGACTCCACTTGACACAGGCAACTCTAGAGCAACTTAAATGCTTTGTGCCATCAGGAGTGACCACAGGGATTACACCTTCAAAGCCTGAATAAAACCTGAACAGAACTGGAAGATTTGCTTCTCAGAGCTGCTACTAACGGAAGCGGTGTGCTAAGTCCCCCAAGCGTTTTTAATATCTCATTGATTAGTGAGAGGGAAAAAAGTGATGATTTAAAAAAAAAAAAATTTAAAAATTGAAAACGGCTTACATGACTTAAAATTATGGATTTTTCTATGTCTGACACTGCAAAATAAACTGGTGTGTATCTCATAAGACTGAGTTCTTCACAATGCACTAAATTGTGAGAAAATGGGTATTGCAATTAGGTTACCAATAGATGACTAATTTAGTCTAATAATCACACTGATTACTAAATAACCCTTATTGAGGTTGACTTGATCCTGTATCTAAGTGATCATGTTGGCATCTATGCTGAAATCTCCTCCAGTGTCTTTTTTTCCTGTTTTCTGCTACGGTATAGCTTTCAAGTATGAATTACTCTTTGCATTACTTATTCATGAGGCTACCAGGCATTCATCATTTATCTCTTCTTGTTTTACCAAGATACTGACAATGTCCAGGTTTACATTCATGTAAGAGAAGGAGCTCACAACTTCAGGATATATTCCCTTCAAGATAGCATCTGGAAAAGGCTTACTACAAGGTTTTGACAGTTCAACTTAGACTGTTTTAATTACACTTCGTTCTTACCCTCAGATTCTGCAAAACAGTACTTATGTGACAAAAGGCCATGCAAAACTGTCTGTGTACAGGAGTGAATTTCACCTTTGGGGATTAATTATAAAGAGGTTTTGGTGATCAACAATTTTGAAGTGTTTCAGAAAGATAGCTAAATCTCCCCAATGTGTGTTTAAAAAAAAGAAGATAATAATTAATTCAAAATGTCAGATTTTGTGGGATTGTGGTATCAAATCATAAGCATCTGTGACTATTTTAATTTCTCTTTACTCCCAAATTAAAATAAAGCATACAGAAAGAAGAGCTCTTTAGCTTCAAACAGTTGTACTGGACCTTGCCTCCAGAGCCAGTTCTAAGTAACTCTCTGATCCCATACAAAATAGCTAGCATAGGCAGCTAAAATTAACTACATCAAAATTATCCCTCACTGCTCCAGCTTCTGCCCTCAATCAGCTTTGGAATTTTGATTCAACCTTTGTTCAGAAAAGTGGAATTGCTTCCATAACATCAAGTACAAATCCACATAAAAAGTGACCTCATGGCTGGCAAGTCATTTTCACAGGGAAGAAAAGCCAGTGCAGGTAATGTGAAAATAACACCTCTGAGAGTTTGACAAAGTAGGATCCTTGGGTTAAATTTCAAGTTTGGGAGAATAAAACATCTGAAAGGTTAAAAGTGGTCCAAAATCTAGTCTCTACAGCTTATCTGTTGTCTAGGCAGTATTTTCAGAAGGCTCAGGTGCTCAAAATCTAGGCAACTATAAAAATTGAGTCTGAAATTAATTCTTTCCCCTTACTGCCCTCTGCTCCTTGAAATCTGCCCAGCAAGGTTTACATTATCTTTGATGTATGGAGAAGTTTTTGAAATGAGAAACCTTGAAACTACCAATAAAAATTGTGTTAAATTAACAATGGGGGGGGGGGGGTTAGTTTCTTCTCAACTGTTTAATCATAGACATCTCAAAATAAAACTCTTCAGTTGTGGGACTTTTGTGTCAAAACTGATTGATATCAGATAACCTCAGGAATTCAGTTAAATGAATAGTGTTTTAAATTCTTGTGTGTTGAATTCATTAAGCTCAAGTGTTTTACAGAAGTGACAAAGTTTAGCCATCTCTTACCAAGGTTTTGTTCATTCCAGTGGAAGCAGAAGTCATCTTCAAGGCCATGCTCTACAAGCAATCTCTGAATCTTTAAGTTCAGAAGGAAATATCTGCTATCAAACGTTTGCAGAAGGAAATGCAAAACGGTGGTTTTTTTTTTTAAGCCCATCTTATCACAAAAAAAAAGTATCATTTACTGGAGGATATTATTAATTTGAAATTGATGCATTCTATCCAAATAAGGCTATATTTCAGTTTGTGTGGGGTTTGTCAATGCCTTCTATCCAAATAAGGCTACATTTCAGTTTGCAAGGGTTTTGTCAATGCTTTAGCAGAGTTGCCTTGGTTTTTCCAGTTGCCACTGAAGTAATGCTGATGATTTTTGTTGCTATTTGGAAGTCCAGTGCAAATAAAAGACCAAGGTACTTGGCAACAGATCAGAGGTGAGGAAAGAGGTAGCCAGGAGACTGTGACAAAGTGCTGCTTGCTGGCTGCTGAAAACCTAGAGTAAGCAATAGGCTGCCTTTTCACGTCCACTCCCAGTCTTGCAATTCTTCTGAAATGCTTCACTGAAAGGTGTTAAAGGCTCCGTTGCCGAACAGCCCTGCTTCTTGTTGCGCTGACACTCTGCGCACGTACACAGAGGGATGAATGAACAGGGAAGGGCTTTCTGTTCTTTGTTCAAAGTTGAAGCCCCTCTGCAGTTTTGATGCAGTATAGCTGTTAACTCTGCTTATCCTCTGGCATAAGAAAAAAAATCTTGTATAGATAGGGGTGTTGTGATTCTGTCCAGCATTCTTCCTTCCTTTATGGGGGAGAGATGGGCAAAAGTAAGGGTGCCATTTCTCTTCTAAGGCCCTATTAAATCCCATTGTCTGTCACAACCTGCAAACAGGAACAGAAAATGCCACTTCTTGACGAAGCAATGCTGCATACAAAGACTGTTCTGAGAAGGGGAGTGTAGGGGAGGAGGAGGCGGCACTCAAAGACTCTACAATCTGAGAAAAGAGCAAAGTCTTGATTTTTCTGTCTGGGGAATTCAAGATTGCTAATTGCTCCCTTGTAAGGCATGGGTAGCAGTTGTCACTTTAGTCCAGTGTTGAAGGATGTCTTGTGCCAGAGTCTGAAGATGCAGCATGACGGTGACTGCATACAGAGCAGCAAGATGAACTGTTCAAGCAGTCATCAAATATTTCAAGTTATCCAATTTGACATGTGTGTATTAACTTTCTTCCAGTTATCTTAAACTGCCTTCATATCTGAAATAATTTTTAGGTTCCTACTAAGCTTTCTCAGACCTCCTTTTCCAAAAGGAGGGTGGAAGGTAATGTATTTTCTGTGCCACCAGTCCCCTCCTCATCTACGTGTCCGACTCTATGGGAACAACACTCTGACAGAAAGCATGCTGAAGGCAAAGCTTAAAACCAGTCAGGTAACTCAGCAGCAGTCCAGAGAACTTTGAGGAATCTCCCCGTGGAGTGAAATTGGCAAGTGAATTGGGAAGGCAAAGCATGGTGCCCCTATCGTGAGACAGCCACGTCCACTCGCGTGGTGGAATAAGGGGTGAAAGTGGTAACAAGAGACTGCCATGATGAGCAGTACCCGTGTGGCATCAGGTGTGCGCGAGGAGGTGAAAGAGGCTGCGGGGGACCCCGGGCCCAGAGGAAGCCCTGCTGCAAGCAGCCCCTGAGGCGGACGATGGGGCGAGGGCGGGATGAGCACCGATTTTGGAAACCTTCTCAAGCATGAGCTGTCTCCGACCGAGCTGCGGCGTTGGGAGCTGTAGGGCGAGGGCCGCCCTGCGGTGTTGGGCTCAGGCAGTGCAGAGCCGTTGAAAAGACCGTGTAGGGCGTCAGGGAGGCTTCGGGGGTGCTCTTCGCCTTCCCAAAACGGACTACAACTCCCGGCTTGCATTGTGGCTGCCTGTCCGGGATGGACCGGAGCGGGTAGCGCGCTGTCCTGCGGGAGTTGTAGGCCAGAGCGACACGGACGGGAAACGGGCCCGGGAAACGTGGGGAGGGAGAGGCTGTCCGTTTTGAGGCCGGATACCACACCGCCCCGTTTTCGGCGGAGGAAGGGTGGGCCCGAGCGGCCCACGGGGACGCGCGCCAATCATCCCGCCAGGCGGCGCGCGCTCCCCGACCCGGATGCTGAGTCTGGGGCGGGGGGGAGTGGGGGGCGCGGGCACGCGCTCGACGAGGCAAGGGGGGGGGTGTGGGGATGGGGGGGGAGGGAGAGGAGCCTGGGGAGCGCGCGCTCGTATGTAAATGAGCGGGCGTGAGGTCAGAGGCAGATGGAAAAGGGAACAGACAGAATGGCCGCCGCGGCTCCCGCTCCTCCTGCCGCCGCCTCCCAGTGCCGGAGCCCTCGCTGCACGGCAGAGCGCAGGGGAGTCCGCCGAGAACTCGACTCCTGGCGGCACCGGCTCATGCACTGTGTGGGTAAGAGAGGGGAGGACGACAGGGTGTCCTGGTCGTAGAAGGGGACCAGGAGCGGGGGAGGGGGCAGCAGGCTCCTTGAGGGGAACGGCGTGGCGAGTCGGGGACCGGTGTCTTAGTAGGGGGTGCGGGCAAGGCGCCCTGAGCCCTGGTCTCTCGGTGGGTGGAATGGAGGGAGCGGGGATGGAGGAGCAGCACCAGTGGCTTTCTTAGAGGACGGAAGCAGAGACGGGGGTCTGTGGGGGAAAGCGAAGGTCCTAAGCCGCCTTTGGGCAGCGGAGAGTGGGTGTTACAGCTTCGGTTGGGGCCATTCGGTCCCTCCCTTCGCCGCCGACCGAGACCCTTTCTCGGCTCGGGTCCTTTTGTCTCGGCTTCTCGTCATTCGCGCGGTGAGTGCCGGTGGCTGCCCCCCTCCTCTCCTCCTCCATCGCCAGTGCCTGGGGGGCGGAGGGGGGGGAGGGAGCCCGCCTGTCTCTGTGTGTGTGCGCCTTTAAGACGGAGCCGTTCCTGCACTGACGGTTGGGATTTGAAGTTTTCCCTCCCCCTGGAAGTTGTCATGGCGACGGCCGTTCTCCCCTCACGTTCAGCCACCCCGTCCCCGGAGCTGCCCCGGTGGCTCTGTGCCGTCAGGTGTGTTGTTGTTCGTTCCCCCCGGTCACGTGACCACCTCGGCTGTGCCCGGCGCGGGAAACGGCCCCCCCCTCAGGGGCCCAGAGCCGCTGGGACCGGCGCGCACCCCTGCTAACGGCTGCTGCCGCCGCTGCCGCGCTACCCGGTCCCTTCCCGCCCCCTTCCCGCCGGGCGGGCTGCCCGCTCTGACTGCTGGCATTCCTTGCGTGTGCCGCCTCCGGCCGGGGCACGTTGCACTTTGAGGGGCTTTGAGCATTCGGGAACTGGGTGTGTGCGTGTGAGCACTTCGATATCGGGAACTGCCGATCTGTGTCGTTTGAACAAACATTGCCCTTCTTGGGGAAATAAGCACAATCCTTGATCTTCAAGGGACGAGCGAGTAGTGTCAGTGCTGATCCTCCCCGGTGGCTGAACGGTGGGAACACATCTATATTAGCTGGGAGGGTGAGCAGCGGTTCCGTCGGTGTTTCTCCTGTGCTTGAGACGAGATCAAAGACAAGTAAACACCTAACAAGTGGGTGCGTTTCTCATTACAGGCCGTCAGCTTTTTTCCGGCTTTGTGAGTTTTTTTTACATGGTTTTAGTACCCTCGGTAGCTGCTCATGCACACGTGCTTCTTGTTCCTGTTATGTCACCTCAATAATACTTTCGAACACCTGTATAGATGATACTGAGCCGTCCAGGTCATAGTATTGTTTAGAAAAATAGTGTTTATATATTTCCGTATGGTACTGCATTAAACAAACGGTGTTCTTTCGGCAAGAAGTGTTAATTACAGTACATTTACAAATCTGTTGTGATAAAGAGTTAAGTATGATGGCCTGATACCTCACGATATGCAAACGCTCACTCCTCTGGTTATTTAATGGCATTTCAGTTTTAATTTTAAACTACAATCCTACAAGTCTGTTGGCTGAAGGGACTTTAAGGTGGTAACGGTATGCAGACACGTCGGTTTAGAGAGCACAGTCGACCAGCTCAGCCAGCATTGCCAAGGAGAGCAAAGAAATGTAACAAATGCTCCGTAAGACACAATTTCACCATCCATTGGATCTTCTGCTAGGCAGATGTGTTGTATTTAGAGAACTGTTACAAAGTTGCTTTCTGGGTTAGTCTTTCACTGAGAAATGCAAAGTGTCTAACCATAACTTAATTGTTTACTTATTACAGTGTTGCACTGTGGTGTTGCTTCACATTCAGTTTTCACCTTCTCAGAGTAAAAGTAATTTACGCTGTGATTTCTTTGTATGTTCATGATGCAAAATTTAGTTTTATTAGGAAGGAGCCCTGAAATGATTAGCTGCTGAGGGGAAAGGACATGGGTTATGGTTTAATAGTTAGTCAAGAGCTATCTCGGTTAAGAACTGTTACTTGGCATGCCCGTTGAGCAGCTCTTATCTGAGAGAAAGTGTAAACAAAGTGGCCAGAAAGTGACCAGTCAGGATAATGGAAGTAGAGTACACTTAACAAGTTTGGATTTTTTTTTTTCCTTTACTCCTTTAACTTTTGTAAAACAACCTTCTACATTTAGTTCAATTGTCTTCCGCAGTGAAAATGGTTTGAGTTGTTTTCACTTGGCAAAGTATTCCGAAGGATTTGAAGAGTCTAGTAAAGTTAATGCTAACTGAAGGTCTGAACAGCTGTCAGGCTGATAGCTGAAACACCAGCATAGTGAGGGTAGGAGAGGGAAATATGATAAATTTGGCCTTTTCTTTTCTTTCTCCATTTTTCTCAAGAATTGTAAAATTACAGCAAAATTATGGCGAACGTGTGGTACAGTTATAACCCCCCAATTTCTGTACTGCCTTACTGTCAATCCTAAAACAAGCAAAGCTACTAACCACCAAAAAGCTCACATCATTCTATCCTTCGCATTGTTTTAATTTTAAAAAACGTCAAAGGCTGTGTTTCTGTGGGCTGTCATTTGTCAGTCCTTCAGAGAGTGAAGCAAGAAAGTGCATGCTCCTTGAACATGTCCTATTATTCCACTAAAGCCTTCAGATGAGTAATTTTATTCTGATATATATTTCTTACTATATTGATACTAAATTTGGTACTTACATGTCTGTAGTGTAATCACTTAAGGATTTTTAAATCCTTTATCTGTAAAGGATTCCTCATTCACTTTATGGAAGTGGTAAACTGAGCCAGAGATAACACTGCCAAGACAGTGATTGCCCAACTTGAGACTTTTTAGAGTCACAGATTGTTTGTTTCCTCAACTATGGAACAGAAATGGTACTCATGCCAGCAGCATACTGTTTGCTTGAGAGTCACTGATGGCCAAGGGCCTCTGCTTAAAGAGCTGGACTACTGAATTGTTTTTGTCAGAACTGGTTGCAGGCTTGAGTATTTCCAAGAATTAAATGCTTAACTTTCCCAATCTACTATGTCAATTAGTGACCTGCAGAATATTGTTTAATGTCTTGGGTCAAAATATTTATGCATTTAAAAAGTCTGAGAAGAAAAACAGTGATAGTAATCCATTTACATTACTAATAATTCTCTTATTTGATATCTAAATGTATGTGAAGGTACAAACCACTTCACATTGTAAATGAATATCAACCAAAATTCTGGATAGGTGTTTGGTATGAAATAGCTGTTCAGATAGCAATCTTTGTATGTATTATGTTGAGCACTAACATTCCTCGGATGCCTGGGTTTATGCTTATGGATGTACCTAACTCTTGCATGACTTGATCAGACTTTGACACTAACTGATTTTAGAAGACACCTGAAGATCTTGATTCTTTTGACGTCCTTGCAGCATGAATAATATGTGCTAACAAGTACCATGCATAGCAGCACTCACTGATATGTTTTATTCTAGGTGCAGTCTTTGTGACCCTAGTTCTAAATTTTGTGTTTATGTAAAGTATCTAACTTAGCAACTGTGGTGGCTTAAATGACCAGACATCTTACATAGGTAAATATCAGAAGAGTTAAAAGTTGCACTTCAGTGTTCTTTCATTAAAATTTTATAGTGCAAAGTGGTTAAATGCATTCCTTGGCTTGAGAGGCTTTGGTAACTTTATGGTGGCTTTGGCTTATAGAGCTTTGAAAATCTAGCTTCATACCTAGCCTTAAGAAACAGGTTTTATGCCATTTTCTCTAAGCGCTGACCAATTTAATCTGAACTTTACAGGTAGACTGTTGGCAAGTACATTGAGTCCCCATAACTCTAATGAATAGGCACAGAGGAGAGACCTAGTCATTTCTGCCACGCAAGAAAAATCTTCATCGTAAGATGGTGGTTTTTACTGTTACCATGGAATCCTGTGATAAACTTCCTTCAGGATTTTTAATGGGGCATGCCAGGTAACACCATTCATGGATGTTGAAATCTTCTTGCAAAGTCATTGCATTAATTGCAAAAATATAAGAGACTTTGAATAATCTTTCATTAAAAAGAAAAATCACATTCCTAAATCTTTCATTTTTAAATGAAAGTTTAAAATATCTCAGCTAGTTAAAAGAAATCAATTCATACTTTCACTTTGAGGGGAAGAAAAGGGTAGAGGTTTTGCTGTTCTTCTGCTGCCTTGGTATTGCTTTCTTATAAAAACTGAAGTCTGATCAAAGTGAAGATCATTTTTGTAAGCTTGCAAATACTCCTATCACTTGTTAGCTTTTTTCAAACCAATTTCCCTCTAAAGCAGGATACGTTGATGCATCTAATTCTGTGGTGATGGACATAGACTTTCAATTATTGTCTTTTAAATATTTGAATTCTGTTGTAACATACTATTTTAAACAAGCTGTATGCAGAGCACTTTCCAGTAAGAGGAATTCTGCTTCCTCCTGGATTCCCAGCATAGGAGCTGCAGCCACTGCATTTGGTACTGTCCTCAGGCTTGCAACAGTCCTGCATTAAATACTTTGTATTTTTATTCTCACAATACTCAGATGTATTATGGCATTCACTGTGTGTGTAAGTACTTTGTACCAGGTTACTGTCTTTTCATCTTTTTTTTCATAATGCTGCAGTATAGATGACTTTTGGTAGTTGCTACAGTAGTAGTAGTAGAATGTTTTATTATCGTCTATAATGCTCTTGGCTATCTGCTAGTTATTGTGTAGAGAAATAGCTCAAGGTAGTATTGCAGGGGCAAGTGTGTAAGTCAGCATTAGCATTGAACACTTAGTATAAAACCACAACCTAAGAGTGTAGTAAAGTGCCATCTTGCATCATCAGGTCTGACAGAATTACTACCAGAGTGAAGGAATCTCAATCCTGATTGCATGCTCCTGTTGCTCCTATGCTTGCATCAGTTCTCATCAGATCTCTGTCTCATCTGCTTACGTTCAGTTAGCTGGTCAACTGCTGTAGTGTAGTTGGGCGCTTGTGAAACAAAACCTCGTAATCCGATGGATGCTGGTGCTAGCGTAAGAACAGGGGTGGGATTAAACAGCAGAAGCAGGATAGGTGACAGAAATAAGCCATCGGAGTGGTTTAGCTGCCTGGTACTGTCAGCTGCCAGAAATGGAACACAGACCTAAATGTACCATCCTGATTTCCCCTGAACTAAGCAGGTTAAACAAAAGAGGAAAAATAGTCTGCATGTGTATGTGTGTTATTGAAAGCTGCTGCAGTGTTTGTATCATGTTGGTTTTAGACTGAAACGAGAGAAAACACATGGAGTTTGCTTTATTTGTGTTGGACTATCTGTTTCAAATATATAAGTGTTAAGTCAGCTTCTCCATGTCTTCTCACAGTCTGTGTCAACTCATCAGCTTTTATCTGATAAAGAAGTAATTGCTGTCATTACATCTTTTTGAAGAGGTAGTTGATGTTTGAGTCTTGAGAGAAATTTTTCCTTGGGAAAACAATATAAGAATAGTTAATGACACCCAGAGGTTTAGTTTAAATGCCAATTGAAGAAAGTTCTGTGTAGCTAGCAGTAGATGCAGTACTAGTTCACTGATCTCTTGTAAATCTACAGTTGTAAGGATGTATGGAGCAGAATTTTATGAAAGACAAAAACATTTCTGCACAGATTAATCCTTGGACTGTGCAGAATACAGCAATGCTTTGAATTCCTTGCACTCAGGAAAAAAATATGTAGCAGAGCATGCAAGTACATGTATCTATCTTCAGTGGTATTGATAACCTGTGTGTGTCTTATGTCTAGATACAATTGAACTGCTTCTACATACCAGTAAGCATTCCAGGAACTACTGTAATCTTTGTTAATGATTTCAGGCATAGATACTGTCACTGCAACTCAGTCTCAGGTCTTCCCTTGAGATGGTGTTCAGTAACTAGTGCTTGAGGTTGGTAAGTTTCAGGGTCTCTTTGTTGAGGCATGACACAATTTTACTGTTTCTCTTTCTAGACTTACTCTACCTTCATGATTTATGTTGACTCGTGTTCATGTACCAAACAGTTCAACAAACTAGACTGCAAAACTAATGTAGCTTAACACTAGCCTAGAAAACAAGAGGGGAAATGGAGCAGGTGGAAGAAGAAATAAAAAGTTTGATTAGTTTAACTTGGGTCTTTTTTTTAAGCAGTTTTAGCAAATACCTGCGTTTTCTCCCAAGTCGGGAATAAGTAGCTGTACTGGAGCAAACAAGACTTCTGTTTTTTGTTTTGGTTGGTTGGATTTGGTTTTAGAAAGTAGGTGTTGGGTTGGGTTTTTTTTGTTTTGGTGGGGTTTTAGTTTGGGGTTGGGTGTTGGTTTTTTTTTGTTGGTTGGGTTTGGGTTTTTGGTTTTTTGTTTGTTTGTTTTGGAGGGGAGGGAGTGAAGTAAGCTGCTAACCAAATTAGTAGAACAGCATCCTAATCAACCAGATAGTTGTACTTGCTGCTGTTAACAAACAATAATGCCTTTCTCCTTGGTCTGACTTTGTGGTGGTACTTGTCTGATGTAACAGCAAACTGCTTTTCTGTTTTAAGTTTGGGGTTCTACTGTGGGTTTTTGGGTTGGTTTAGTGTTGGGTCTCTTGAACTGTCTTGCTATAGTAATAAGTATTAACAGTTTGTTATATAAAATACTTAATATATAGCATAACATTATACATTGAAAAATAACAGGAATGTGTCATGCTGATCAATTTATCAAATCAGTGTATGCCATTGAGCTGTATTTCAGCTGATGGCAAGTAGCCAGAACTTGTAATGTCTGCAGCTAAAATGGGAAAAATGAGTACCTCATTCCCTCATTCACCCATGCCTTTTTTATTTTTCAGCTGTATTATATGGGTGTTTTGAATAGATAGTTACAATAGATGCCTTCTTGAATATGACTCAAGTATCAGGGCTTCATACAAGGCCGTTATTCTAACCTTTAGAGTTCAGTGTGTTTATGTGAAGTGTAGAGGTCAGCCAGAGCTTTATAAACCTCACTAACTTTTTTTTGTGTGTGTGCCAGTCAGGATTGCACTTTTGTTAATTTTGAACCTTGTTCTCTTCCGTGTGCTTGGAGGGAATCTTGGTAGGATAGGTTGAAGCACTGATAGATGAACTGAGTTCATGTAGTTCACATATATCAAACTTATGAGAAATAAGAAGGCATTATAAATTTAGTTACCAAACAACTTTGTTGGAAGGTGTAAAATTACTATGTGATTTCATTTTTTTTTTTTTTTTCCCCCTCTCAGTGCTAATCTACTGCTTTACTCTTCCATCCTCTGGAGGCGTAGAGAAACTGGGAAGAAGGGAGAAGAGAGAGTAGGCAAAGGAATATGGATGGTTAGTGCCTTATCTGTTTGAGCCTGTAAGAAGATGTTCTACAAAGAGCAGGGAACTCAGAATCTGCAGAAATATGTTGAGCAGTGGATGCTGAATTTCTTCTTATGAAGTGTGGTCAGCAGCATGTGCCTGCAGATCAAAGACCTGTGTGTTAGGTTGTCATCTTTCTTTTTCTTTCTTCTTCTGACACAGACCAGGTTCCTGTGTGGTATCTTGAGAAGCTGGATTAACTCTGCCTTAGATAATATTTTTTTCTTTGAAAAGTTCTTTTGGAGTGTCAGCTGCTTCTTTTAATTCTCAACATCCATCCAGACTTGCATCACCATATCTGCATGTGTTGTATTCTAGGAGTAAGAGTTGGGTAAATATCACTACTGGCAGATTTTTTTTCTTAAAGTCACTGAATCTGTGGTCTCTATGTTCTTCAACATTCAGTTTATGCATGACTCTGTAGGCCTCACTTTCCAGTTGTGGTATATCCTAGATTCTGTGGCACCTAGAGATTGATTACTGATGTTTAGAGAGCTGTATGGTAGGAAAAAAACGGTCTTGCAATATGTTTTTATTCTAAAATGCTACCGTCTGCTTGCAAAAATGCTTAACTTTCAGAGTATAAATATTTATCTTCCTTATTCAACAGTATCCAGCCTCTTCAGATCATTAATTACTGGCTAGTTAAAATCTTACGTACGAATAATAGTTCTCAACCTCAGAATTCTACTGCTTTATAAACTATCTTTAGTGTATTTCTAGTTGAAGCCACTAATAGGTCAAAGAGCAGTGTAATTAGGGTTGAAAATGCTGTTGCTCCTGATAACTGCTGTCAAAAAGCTTTGCACATCTTTTAAACAAAAGTTTTATTTACCATTTTAAAAGCACCACACCATTATATAACACTGTTTTAAAATAGTACTTATGCAAAACTGCTGGACATATTTTGATTAACACTGAACTGATAAGGCTGCTGTATTTCACTTCAAGTCATGGTTTAATGGTCATGGTGGTGTTAGGTTGACAATTCAGCACAATGATCTTAGAGGTCCTTTCTAACTGAAACAATTCTATGGGTTGATGTAATGCAGATTAGAGAAGACCTCTTCCGAGAGCTCTGGTTTATGATTGCAGACCTCTGGTTTTCTCAGAATGGAGAGCATACCGCAGCAGGCCCAGTTAAATGTGAAGGTTTGACTTTACCTAAGGGTAGCTGTTAAAGCCTCCTAATCTGAATAAGGGGGAGGATTATCAAATGGATGCGCTTTGTGACCTGTAATTCAGATGTAGGTCATTCTGATGTTAGCCATCTGACCAGAAGGAAGTAAAGTTGGACCCACCGCTGTCTTAGACTGCTCTGAACAGGGGCTCTAGTGCTAACTGTGCCAAACTATCTCAAAAGTTTGCTGTACTAGCAGGTGAATAATACAGTGGCTGTGGAGTTGCCTGTGATTCTAGTTCATACTCCTTCAATTTTCTTATTCTTCCTGGACCACTCTATCTCTTCATCCTTCAACTTTCATAAGTGTTCATTTCCTATCTTTGACTTCTTCATAAAACCACCCATTTGTCTTTGCTTCAAACGTTTCCTTTTATTTATTGTCAGTAACATTAAAGAAATATTGACAACTTGATCTGTCTCCACAAATAGTGTTATCCCAGCTCTTGATGTATGTGTTTCTATATGGGGAGTTTTCACAATTAGAAGAAACCTCCTCAATGAAAGTGTTCTCATCAAAGACTCCCCAAGGAGGTGGTTGAACTCCCATCCTTGGAGTGGATGCAGAGATGTGGTGCTTAGGGATATGGTTTAATATGTTTTTTTGCAGAGCTAGATAATGGTTGGTCTTGATCACCTAAGAGATCTTTTCCAGTCAAAACTATTCTATGGTTTAAAAGCTATCCAGCTTTTTAAATGAGAGGCATCCATCTGGAGTTGTTTTGTCAAAACATCAGAAATACCCAGAGTGCCCTGAGCTTAGTGCTGGTGTGAAAAACTGCATTTATGCACTGACCCTGGATGAACTTATGTGCACAGCCCTCAGAAACAGAGTCCTAGAGACTTCTGCATGTAGTGTCTTCTGTATTTCACTTGCACAGAGCATGGTGTTTCCTTAAAAAAGGGCTTCTTGTCAAAACGTGAGGGGTTTGCTGGAGGATTCACGTTAAGCTGTTCAGTAAATACTACAAATACCACAGTTTTTGCGGAGGGATTTGTCTGTAAATCAGTCATATCTGAATTATTGTCAATTATTGTAATTTCTTGCAAGAACTCCTTCTTTGCAAACCTTTAAGAAGTGAACTGAACATTCAAGGGATCATGGATTTCTTACTTAAGTAACCAATGCTTTCTGCAGTGAGAGTGCAGGAAAGAAGCTGTAAGAGAAACCCACTGTAGTGTGTCCTGATGAACAGTTCTGTACTTGTGCGATTATTTCACTTACTGAAATCTGTGGTATTGCTGAATACACCTCTTGATTGGTGACTGACTACTTGCCCCACAGTTCAAGAAGGGATTTTGCTGGCCCAAGCCCAGTAAGACCTGTACTTCTGGTTATCACATACAGCAGCGTTTTGAGGGCTGATACTTGACGTGGTTTGAAGTAATTTTTTGGCATCTTTTCAGAGTCTCTCTTCTGAGAAATCACTTTGAGGAAACTGATATTAACAGACTATCTTAAAAGCATTAGAGTGATGACTTGTTTTCTCAAAGCCTTTTTATTTATTTCCTGTGTGGCTTACAGAACGATTGCAGACTGGATCCTAAGCAGCTCTGTCTCTAGTGGTACTCTGATATTTTCTCCCCCTTCATTCCCAATCTTGCAGAATACTAATAAGAGGCTATTTTGCTCTTTGTGTAGGATATGAATTACCTTGGACTATGAGACTGATTAAGAAGTTTGTACCAGAGAAATAATTTCACATGAAGTTCACCAGAATGCTGGAACTAAGATTTATCTGGGTCCTGCAGGAGTTTCCCTCCTGCCAGAAATGCGGACTGTAATGATACCTTTCTTTTAAGAAATCCTATTCCCATATTCTTGACCTTGCAATTCAGTTGGCTTCTCGAAGCAGTTGCTGTTGTCTTTCTAAATTGTTTCATTAAGAGTGAAAAGTACCCTACTTACAGATCAGCTCAGAGTAGTGAAATTTCCTGTTTTCCTTTGCTTGAGGCTCCTGGAAGCAATAGGATATGGGTCAAAGAAACTCACTAGATTGGGAATGGAGTATTGAAATCTGGTAAAGAGTCTGTCTTTTAATCTTGAAATTATTTTAATCAGACATTAATTGCAGAAATGTAAAACTTCTTATCTCACAATAAATTCTCAGAGCTGGTGTGTAGTTTATTTGACTACTACATGAATTCTGCTCCACAGCAGATGAGGGTCTGAGTCCCCACAGTTTTAATCTTACCATTTGGACCTTTATCTTGTGCCATTTAATGATTGGGAGGAAGTTTTATCAAAAGCTTGTATAGATGTGTGCCAATTACTTCAGAAAACCCAACAATAAACAAAAAAGCCAAGCAAACAACAAAAAAACCACCCAAACGCACCTGCTTATTCTTTCAATAAATGCTAAATCAAACCCAAGACTAATTAACTTTTTTCTTCTCTTATCTAACATCTTTTATTTGATGAGATGCCTAGTGTGAAGCAAAAATTCACATTTAAAATCTGTTTTTGTATTTCTATTCTTCCAGCCTCCAGTAGAAAATGAGGATATTCAGGCTTCTTAATCAAATGCTAAACAATTAGTAACTTGTGTGCATTCTTTTCAGTATAGTATTCCACAGAACTGTGCTCAGGTGCTGTAGACTAGACTGATTGTCCATGACATCTAAGTTGAGATACCTACCTATTCTGAACTGTCTTAGCTTTTATGCACTGATCATGTTAGAGGACTGATTTGAAGTCTCAATTCAGCTGAATTGAGAGTTCTTTCAATCTAATTGGAGTATCTGAGACACTTGCAATTTTGAACTTCAGAAAATCTTTGCAAGAAAGGTGCTGTGGATGATACTTTTTATTTCAAATGAACTTTTTACATAAATAAGTGTCCGGTTCTTGTGGACCTAGTTGATGTGTTGCCAGCTCTAAATTTAATCTAAATTGCCAATGCCAAATTTTAGCTGGATACAAAAAATATGACTGTCTGGAGTGTTTGGGGGTGGGTTGGGTTTTTTATTTGTTTGTTGGTTTATTTTTGACAACTACTAGGTATTTATAAAAATAAGATGTAATGTGAAAATACATGGCATGGGTGTTTAAAAAACACATAAAAGTAACCTTATGACAAACTGAAATGAGCTGCTAGTTTAAAGATATGTTGCATTCATGTCTTGGTGAAATTGTGGTATGTCTAGGGCTATTAAAAGTATTTTTAATAAGCTGGTTTCAGTTAAACTTTTATGTTAATCAGTGTTTGGAAGTAAATGCTTCAATGCAACACAAGGAATTGAAGGATTGATTGTTCACCTACTGTGTTATAATTTGGCAGCTAGATACAAAATATCCTTTATTCTATAGCTTCAGAAAGGAAGTATCTGCTCATTTCAGGGAAGCAACAGATTAGGGTAGCCTAGTTGTAGGATTTCAATCAATTTCAATGTCATTTTAAAAAAAAAAAAACTGAGTTAGTTGAATCTATTAGGAGCTAAGAGTGATTTTTCCCTCCTTCATTTCAGAGCAGTTTGTGGGGAATAGACTTGAATGAATTGAAAAGAAACTTCCTGAAAGTTACCATGAAACTCGGGATCTCATAGGAAATTTCACTTGTTAAACAGGCATCAGTTTCATGGGTCACTCCTGAAGGCTTGCAGCTTTATCCACTTGCCACAAACCCATGCTGAACCCTAAATTTCAGTTTCTGGAGAGCCCATCAGACTAGGAGGTTTTTGAATTCAATATATTTTTGGCTTGGTGAACTGATATTTTCTGATAACTGCTTTTCTCTAACAGCTTTCAGCTACCACTCTCTTCCGAGCAGAAAGCTTCATATTCTTTACTTCTGATAATCCAGGAAGTGTGTTAAACCTATGTATTCTTCAGCTGACTGCTAGCTATTCTCCCAGATGCTGATTAGATGTGTGATACTGCATAGTATTTGCATACAAGTAAAGCCATGTTGTGATCCGTTAATTGTTACAGATTTATTGTGGGTTTAGCTTTTCCATATTGATTTGGTGAACATCTTACTAAGCCTTCATGTAAAAAACAGTATCAAAAAATTGAAGGAAAAAAATTTAAAAAATTATCTGGTAACCTTAAACTTTTTAGGTAAAGCAGCCAAACTTTTCAGTTGTTCTGTACATCTTAAATTTATGAATAAGAAATGAGCACACGGCACAGTCTGCTGAAAATGATAGTTGTTTCTATGTGTTAGTGCTGTGTATTATGCTCTTCATGTCATAAAACAGTTAAATTGGTACCAGCTGAGGCAGTTGCAAGCATTTTTCCAAGCTGGATATTATCTTCTATTACAGAGACAGTCCCTCTGAATTTTCTCTCTAAGAATGCAAACTGTAAACTATCCCAAACTGTTACCAGCATGATTCTGAGTAACAGCTTGTATCTAGATAAATGTTTGAAAAAAGAAGGGCACTAGGATAAGCTTCAGTGTCTGAAAAACACAGATATTCACACCAATTTCATATCTAAATGTCCCTGTGTGACAGCTGGGATTACATCACTCTTCAAAGAAAGAAGAGTTTTTAGAAAGAACAGAAATAAGGTTCTAGTAGCTGTCTCTTAGAATCTTCTGTCCACCAACTGGAGAGCAGCACAGCCACTTTGCATGTATTTCCCTTATGCTTTTAAAACTGTAAATAACATAAATCTCTCAAAATATTTCACTACATTTGAAATTAAATCTAATTTTAATTTCAACAGTATCTGAAAGCTACAGTAGAAAGTGTCATGTCAATTTTCCTGTTATAAGTCTGCAAGGACACATTCTTACAAAGAAGATTACTTGGGAGTGTGGCAATAACTTTGAACCTTATTTGTCTTATTGAGATTTATAAGCACCTGGAAAATAGATCCAAACTCAGAACTGATGCTAATCTCCATCTTTACCTGAAAATCTTATTTTTCTTCTTCCTTTGGCTGCCAGCCTTTTCTTTAAAATTGCTAAACAATTAAGGGGAGGCAGAACATTTCCTCTTTTTGTCTTTCCTTGAGTTGTGGTCAGTGTTTGTCTTTCCTTGGACTGGAATATTCCTCCCTCTTTGTGTTCTGCTTAATGCTTATAACAGCTATGTGTTATACCTAACTCTTTTGATGTATATATTCTTTTTTGGAAACTATATTGCATCACTGCCTGCATGACCACAGTGTGGAGAGTTAAAAGTAAGGGGATTTATCCCAAATGAAAAGTAGCTGGTTACAACTGAAGCTGTTCCATAGTCTCATTTCAGCTTCTGGTTATGCTGTCTCTTCTCAGTAGCAGCAGCCATGTCCTCAAGGTTTGCAGAGAAGGACAAGTATCTCTTTTAGCTATGGTTCAGAATTTGTATTGGAGTCTAAATAGAGGATTTCCTCCCTTTCACATTGGAATCTCTGGTATGCTGGTTCCTGTTTGCTTAGGAATCTGAATCAATATAGTAAAGAATATGAGTGTATGAAGTTAAATGTGAATACTTTTGTGCTGTAGGCATTATATAGATGCTGTATTAAACAGAAGCTGCCTCCCTGCCCAAACTCTACTTGAGACGTAATTTAGGACAGATTTCAAGATTTTTCTACAAGAAAAATGGCCTGGTTTTCACTTGAGAACCTGGCCAGCATTCTTTTTATCAAATAATGAATTGTACTGAATAGATATATTATGTGGTGAAACTCTGAACAGGAAAAAGATAACATTTGAATAAAAAATTATTAATATTTTCTTCTGTTGTCATGCTCTATCATGCTTGTTAAAACTAATGAAACTGAATTCTTTCTGTTCTGTGATTGTTTAAATTCAAGATGGCTGCCTTAGTAATGGAAACCCCAAAACTTCTTTCAGATATACTCCTCTGCTGAGTCAAAATAATGCAGTTGTGAGACTGTATAGAACTGAGAGGTGGAAGTATATATACACATGCACCTTTTTGAAGTTAGATGTAGTTTTTAGAAGGGATCAGTTTTTAATGGAGAGAAACAGGGCAAAGTACCAAAGCAGGGAAGAGGGGAGACTCTTTTAAGTCATTTCTTTGGTGTGGGTGAACCAAGCTTAATGTTGTTAGCTGCTTATATATTTTTACATATGAAGGGGAATTTTTACTTCTGATAATACCAGTTATGTCAGCCAGCTATAGTTCAGATCAGCTTTTTGGGTTTTGTTATTTGCTATGAAGTTACTTCTGCTCAAATAAGTGTATAGGACAAAGGAGGCTAGCAGTTAAGGAGGTGAGCCTATTGGTTAGGGCAATAAACTGGCGTATGCAGGATCTGTCTTTTGGTCCTTGTCTATAATATCTTTCCAGTGTGATTTTTAGTTTTTGAGACTCCTCATAAAATTCATGAATAGACCTCAGAGTTTAAGAAATGCCACCTCAAAATAAAGTTTGAGTTCAGAATTGGAACAGAATTTGCATGAAAACTACATAACTGTGTTCATATAGACAAAGGGAAAGGCAGAAGCAGGAATTTAACTCTTAATTGTAATCAAGTCTCTTTAACTGCTACAGTCATTTAAGTAACACTAACTATTACAGGACACCAAAAAATAAAGTTTCATTTTAATGCTGTCAGGCAGTGCTGCACTCAATCCCATTAAATGTAATCCTATTCTTTGGAATTTTCTAATTACTTTTTAAAGACCATTTGTTAAATTTTACAATCCTCTAAGAATTTAAAGCAGTAATTCTGAGCCTACTTTCACATTACTTTCTGATTTTTAAAAAGCATCATTAGTGGGCTAAACTCCACACTGGTTAGAATGTGTTAAGTTCTTTTTCTAGTGTAATTGCAATGTGTAATTCCATTTACTCAGACCATTGAATAAATTCAAAAACAAGACATCAGTCTTCCTTGCTGGTGCATATTAAGTGTCATCTTTTTTAAGTAGGAAGAAAGGACAAGGCTTAATTTTACTTAAGCTAAATTTAAAAAGCAATTTTATTAAAAAAATCTTGAAGTAGCAAAGTGGAGAGTGATGGAAGTTTCTGTGATGTCAAGTTTTTGGCACACAGAAGTAAAGCTTCCAACATATCATTCTGCAAACTTTGTTAGATGGGTTAAGAAACATGTATTTTGCAGAACCTCAAGATCTTTTTTTTTTCTGCAGTGCCTCCTGAAACTAATGCTTTAAGCTAAAGTTCTCATTTCATTGTAGTGAAAATACACATTTGCCCCATTCTCCTTCAAAGCAGTGTGCAACATTACCCTTTGTCTACTTGAGGATATGCTGGAGAAGAAAGTTAAAAACAGAACTTAGTTTGCATGCACCTAGTGTTTTCTAAATTCCTTAAAACATAGTTTGGGAGAGCAATAGGATCTTTTCTAATGGATAGCCTTTTGGCATGAAGACAAAAAGTCGTAGCAGTAATTACAAATCAGATGAGCAGTATTGTTAAGCTTGCCCCATTTCCATTAAAATTTTGTTTATGTAAAATGTTTGGAGGTTTTTATATATATAGATATATATATATATAGTAAA